>VWZV01010983.1:0-99261 GCA_013397155.1 Irena cyanogastra
TCTAAGAACATGGATAACTTGTGAGGAGTCCAGGCCATGTTTTATAGCTGTCTCTCATAACTTGTCCAGTACTTTCCATGTGAGGAAAATTATACTTGTCAGTCTGCCCTGAACTAGGGGCAGCTTTATATACAGGAAAAGATTGAAGGTCCGCCTGTGGCAGAACCTGTTGGTGCTGGCGTTCTGTGCGTGTCCATCGCCACCGCGGCACCGGTGATTGACAGTCACTGCCGCCGTCCCCATCCAGGGGTGAGAAGGAGAGCTTGCGAGCTATAGGGGCTGGCCGGAGGCGTTAATGTGAAAAGGCTGGTCACAGCTGCTGTCGTCTGCGCAGGCGCCTTGGAAGATGGGGGGTGAGTGGTGGCGGGTTCGGAGTTGGGTGGAACAAACCTCCGCCCTGTGGCGGTGACGGTGGGCATGGCCATTTCTCAGTCCCCTGCCGAATGGAGACAGGCACCAGCTGTGGCTGGAGCGGGGCCTGCCACAGCAGCGTCTCGCTTCCGGCTCTGCGCAGGAGCGGGGGGGGGGCGGCCCACCTGCTGCGGCAACAGTTCCAGCGCCACTTTTGGCGAGGAAGGAGCTGGGCACGGAGCAAACAAGGAGGGGCCAAGCCCCACGCACTGCCGTGATGCAGGCAGTGCCGCCGGCGATGTCGGTCCCTCTGAATAACAGGGACCAGGACTGAAGGTCCCCAAGCCACTTGCTGGCCGCCGCAGAGCGGGGGGAAGCCGGGCAGCTGCCCAGTCTGGCAATATTTCTGTCGGGGTATCAGCCTCCCCAGAGGCAACATCTTCGCCCTCAGAAAAATCCATTTCCGACTCGCAGCTCTCATGGTCGCGGGTTTGGAAGATAGAAGCCAGGAGTCCCCACGGAAAAAGTAGTCATGGCACAGTGGAGTCCCCCCGGGAAATCCCCTCCATTAGCCTATGCCCGAGGGCTTCCCAAACTAGCTTATTAAAAGCAAGGTCCAGTTCCGCGGGGAAGTCGTGGGAGTTTGCCCAGAATAACAACGAATAGAGTTCCTTATCAGACACAGAAATCTTAAAGAAATCATGTTCTGCCACGCAGTTACAATGTCCTGTTCCTCTTTGGATATTTGGCTACCCATCATGGCCAAGGCTCCCAACCCCCAGGGGAGGCACAGATTGTCCACAGTGCTGGGTGGCCCCTTCCAGGGGGATGCGGGGAGCCAAACCCCAGGGGCGGGCGAACTGTCTGCGGCACCGAGGGGCCCCTCCAGGGGGACACGGGGAAAGAGCGTTACCTTTCCGGAGGAACAGCAGCTGTCCAGGAGCGGGCGGATCGTGCGGGCCGCCACGGCCCCACCAGGAAGCTGCAGCGCCTCGGGGCGTCCCTTGGTCCGCAGGGTGGGGGGGCGGTGATCAAAGCGAAGCAGAGCGCAGTCAGCGGCTGTAGTTCCTGAAGTCGGGATCACCAATTGTTGCCATTATAATAACAAAAGACACTGACTCAAAGGCTGGGTTTTGCAGAAAATCTATTTTACTACAACATCTACTTCTTTTATACACCGTTCCGATCCAGGTGGATTGGATTGGTCACTTAATCAATACATTCTACTTAGTTGGCCAGCTAGCTCAATGTCTTAGCACAAGAAGATAGAAAGTAAGAAAGAACAGCACCTGCAGGTTGTTTGGACTGGAAGTTATCATTGTTTGGGCTAGGACGTTCAGAATCTCACAAGAAACTTGGTTTTCTCACTCTCTGACCAAGGTTGTGGGGACCACAGACATAGCACAGTCTCATCCTGCAGTGCATTGTGTGGGTGAACAGCACAAATCTGTACTCCTCGCAGGCCAGCGCTTTTTTGGTGTTAATATGAAATGCCATTTATTAGTTTGTTATCCATATGGAAGTGGCACTCTCGAAATCTAGAAGCGAAGAAACCAGAAGTGGAAGTTGAGAAATTCCATTGACCCAGTTAACTGTAATTGCAGTGTTAGAACTGGGGCCAAAAAGTTTGAGTTCTGCATGTAACGTTTCAGTGCACAGCCCCATTTGAATGGCATTACCTCATCTCACATCCATTTGGTAAAAGAGTTCCAAATCCCACAAGAGCAGCTCTAAGTTATCCAAGTTCGTTGTATGACCAGAATGGAAGGAATTCTTTTCATGTTTTTAGTTACAAGAGGATGCTTAAAACTCTGTTTGATGCAGCATTGCATCTGTTACAATTAATTTGGTTGGGGTAAAATGTATTTGTCAGACAATTCTTCTGCTTTGCCTTTCCCAGGTGTTCCATGTGTCAGCTGGAAGTGAGTGATCACAGTGTCAGGAAGAAGGAAAGTATAAATATTCTAAGGTACTTTATAAAATACTAGCTTTTTGTGAGCAAATGGCATCAACTGGAACAAATGACATAACTGCTTCCAGTGATGTAATCCAGAAAGTCTGAATTGCTTTTAATGCTTCCAACCCAAATAAATTAATTTTCTCTTGAGTTCTGCCCAGTAATCAGCTTTTATATTGCAAGCAGCAGGCTCGATCTTCATTTTGAAAATTTTGTGATAGAAAAGGCAAATGGAAAAAAACCTAAACACATTGCATGGCAGTGTTAGTAGATCAGAAGTATCTGAAGGTTTGGATTTTTTTATAACATTGTTGAGTGAGCTGCAGCAGTGTTCTTTTTTTGATGGGCATGTTTTTGTTATGCTTCAAATACTGACAGGGATAATAAGCTAAGTTACACAATTGAAAAATTTAAGCTGGGAGTGAGTTTTGAGGTTTTTATAATCCATATCTATTTTTTGTATAGGTAGACATAAACATCAGTGCAATGAAATGAGGCAGTGAAATAATGTATTGAGTAAAATACACATGAATATACAAATACAGATTTTTAGTATATGTAACAGGTGACAATGTGATTAGAAATAGAAAACATGGAATTTTTAAGTGCTTGCTAAAGCGTTAGCTTGATTTTCTTGGATGTTTTTTAGATCTTGAAATAATTCTCATTGCCATTAAGAAAATATCATAGTTGTGCGATCAGAATTTGGAAGGATCTTTGTTTAATTTAAAACTTTTCTGAAAATTATGTTACATTCTGTTGTTTATTTAATAAATTTCTCCAAGTCTCTGCACAACGACTATGTCTTTTAAAATCAGTCTGTCTAGCAAGGGCTTTGAATGTCTGTGTTGATTAACATTTGTAATTTCTTGATACACATAATTGGAGAAGTATTGCTGACTTGTATCTGATTATTTATTGAAATTAATGGTTCAATTAATTACTGAAATTAATAATAAAATTTCCTATAAAGACTGCTGTTAACACTCCAAGGGCCTTTCTCCCACCTCCAGAGGATCAGGTAATTTACATGTGCCCATCCTGAGTCCTGTGACCCCTCAGAATGCCATTGATTACACTGGAATATTCTGTGAAGATAATATGTGATTACATATGAGTGAAGGCAGCAGGAGACAGCTGGCAAAGTATTTACTGCTTCAGGGAGAGTGTGTATTTTTTGGAGCTTGAAAGCAGAAGCTACCATAACTCTTCTGTTATTTAATCTAAATTAGTAGGGTTGGGTGTTTCTTTCCTCCAATTGAACTGTGTCATTTTTAAGAGGTCAGTCTACTGTTTTATTACTGAGGGGTTTTTTCATATGTAATAATCTCTGGTAGTTTTTTCCAAAATTTGCTGTTATTTTTACAAGTGTAACTGCTTGTTGAAATATGAAAGCATTGTGAAAAGTTTTAACTGCACTTCCTATGTCATATGTACATCTACTGAACATTCTCAATGGCTTCATTGTTCCTTAAGTGTGCTTAAGTTGCGTTTTCATTATTTTTATCAAAACAAAATGAAGAAACAAAGTTATTTATTTCTTTGGGTTTTTCTTGAAGGCAATCAGTGGTAAAAATAGGTAAGTAATAATACAAAAAATGCATATAATTCTGCAGTGTTATGAAGTGTATTTCTGAAATTAGTCCAGTAGATACTGCTATTGGGAATACTTTCTTTTGGTGTAGCTTATGAAGAAATTTATCTCAAACCTTTTTGTTTACAGAGTATGGAAGTGCCTTCCAGTATATTTGGACAAATTGACTAATGGAAAAAGGACTAATTGATTAGAGACATCATATGATACCATTTATATTTCCAATACAATGCATTTTGTTTTACAGGAGATAAAATTATTTGCTATAAGGCAAAATATAGGAAAACTGTTATGTTCTTATAAGAAAAAAAAGAGCCTCCTTTTATATTCTAAATAATAAACAGCTAGAGCATTATCTCTGAAAATCAGTCCAGGGGAAAAATAATGGAATTTAATCCCTTAATCCTGTTTTTCCTGAGCATTTCCTTTTGCAGAACCCTGGTGTCTCAGTGCAGTGGTGTCACTCGCTCCAGCTGTTGGTGTCCCAAGGAAGGCAGGCAGTGGGAACATACTGCCTGTTGTGCTTGCAAGGCTGGAGTTTGGTGAATGTCTGCATTTTTTATGATTTTAGTTTTATGGTTTTTACCTACACATACATGTATGTAACGTTTGTTTGATAAAAGAAGAGTTCACCATCTCCTTCCCTCTCAATTGGCGTTTCTCCCTGACATTTCCTCTAATATTACAACTAGAAGTTTCACGCAGCTGCCCCCACAGCAGAAAGGGGAGAAAGGGAAAGAAATTACTGAAATGTTTTATCCTCCCTCAGTGGAATATGGAATTTCCTGCATTGCTCCCTGGGTGTCTGGGATAGGCAAAAGTCCTGTGTAGTTCACTAACACATTTTGCATAAATATTTGTGACAG
This sequence comes from Irena cyanogastra, assembly GCA_013397155.1. Lineage (NCBI taxonomy): Eukaryota > Metazoa > Chordata > Aves > Passeriformes > Irenidae > Irena > Irena cyanogastra. Next base: position 4,769 of record VWZV01010983.1, read on the forward strand.
ATTTTTAAAACCTCTCTTCCCCCCTTCCCTTCCCCTCCCCTCACATTTCACAGCTAGAAACAACCAGGAGTTTTGTATCAATGCAAAAGCATTGCTCAGTTCCCTTTGGTTGCAAATCCCATTATATTGTTTTTAAATGATAAGTTTTTCAGCCTAAAGCTTTACATAGGATGTCGCTACATAACTGGTTTTACATGTTTGAATGTTTCTTCCCTTGATTTGAATGTTTCTTCCCCTTTGATCTGTGTTTGATTAAATCAGTTGTGCAAACGGCTCTGCTGGTGTCAGCATAACCACTGGTGTGGATTGTAATCATTGAGGCTTGGTGGCCCAAATGGTGAACTCATGTGACTTTGGAGCTTGCAGCTCTAAACTCTGTAATAATGGGCACTCCTGAAACAGGAATTATGCTGTATTTAGACATTCAAGTGCTTGTGTGGCACTCAGTCTGTGACCCAGCCCTCAGCTGTGCAGGGATGGATAGGAGGAGTGTCAGTAACAGCCTCTGAGCTGGTTGTTGGAATACCATCCTCTGCTCTGAGCTGCTCATGGCTCTCTCAAATACTCTGTGAGGAGGGATTGGTTCCATTGTTACGGTTTTTTGTACCACTCCTGTTGTACTTGGACTTTCCGCTTCCCCGGAGTTGTAGAGGAAGCAATGCATGGAGGAAATTGGTTGTAGTTAGTGTCTTTTTGCTGCTTAAGTCTCTGTGACATAGGCAATCGGTAATTGCTGTTGGCTTTAAAAAAAAAAAAAAAGGCTTTTATAATTACATTGGCAAGACAATTTTGCAGAAAACAAAGCATCCTCTAATTAAACTTAGACCATGTTGCACTTCTCAGCTTTATGTTTTGGAGCAAAAGACCAGATTAAAAAGAAAAATTGAGGATTTTTCAAGGTGTTTCTTTTCCTTCTTGCTCCCTCAGTTCTTCCCCTCAAGAAATACTGATCTCCTACCTGTCTCTTCTGCTTTGTTTCAGAGTGACTCATATACTACCCAAAGCTAGTGCATGAAGCTTTATTTTAACATAGTATTTGGAATTCATTAGCTAATTAGCTAATTTTTAGCTAGGATTCTTCTCCTCCCCATCAGTCTCCTAAGAGGTGCTGCAGAAAAATACCTCATTGCTAAGTAATAGATGCACACAAAGGCAATTGGCACTTGGATACAACTGAGAAGCCCTTACTTGTGTGAAACTGCTGTAATGTGTCAGATAATGACAATGACTTCTTCTACTGCCTGTAAATGAAATACCTGTAGGTAAACATTTCTTCATTTAAGAATTTGTACTGTTGAAAACAAAATGTTTCAAAACACAGAAAAGCAACTCTGTTTAAGCCCTGTTTTAAGCACATGCATTTGCTCATCTGGCAACCTGCGTTGTTTGCCTGCCAAATATGATTTTGGGTGATGAACCCCAGTGTCCAAAGAAATTTTTTGCCTGGAGCTCTTCAGTCTACAGATGTTCACACTGCACTTCTGCCTCAGTTTCTCCACTCTGGATGTAGTCAGTGATCTCATTTGTACTTGAAGTCTCCAGAGAAGGGATAAACTGTACATTGTGTCCTCATCCATCTGTGTCATCAGTGATGTAATCAAATTATTGGTCCAGTGCAGTTCGGTCCCACTGGTTGACTTGCATGGCATCATTGTCAGCTCTGAGTACACTTCATTGCCACTGCCACGCTGGTGTACCCCCATGGAAATGTTTTGCAATGTGTTTTGTATTTTGTCAAAAGCCCTGTGGAATGCACATAGGTCAGCTGTGTCACACTTACAGACTGAGCTGCTGTGTTTTCCTTCAGTTCCTGTAACATCATGGTTCTGTTTCCTGAGCCATCTGATCTCTTTGAACATTACTGGCGATAGGATTTTGACATGCCGGAGTGTTGCTCTTGGTGGTTGGAGTCTTCAGGAACTGGTAACTTCCATAACTTGTGACTTGGGCAACTAGTAAATGCAAAGTTCCTGAAAAGCAAATCTGTTTCCCTGAAACATCTTTTCAGTCTCTGAATAATCACTATTGACATCAGCCAACAGCCTGATGGATTTTTGAGATAGAATTCTGCAATATAAATAGTACACCTGCTGCTTCACAGTCCAGTGCTATGACAGTGGTGTTTCATAGCCATTCCCTTGTACCATGTGGAAGAATTAAATGCTATAGCAGATCCATGACAGTGCAGCATGGTACTGTGTAATGCTTTTATAGAGTTAAGGAGTGGGAGATCATTCAAACAGAGAACTGCTGTCAAAATGCACCTAAGCCCTGTTTGCCCTATTCAGGATTTACTTTAAGATCAGAGATATTTCAGGGTAAAGTGTCTGATGGTGTTGTGAGACAGCTAATAGATATTAAGAACAAGAGGTGGTCCCTCATTGTACCATCCCCTGTCCTGCACTATTCTGATAGGGATTTATGATGGGGACTTGCTGTTCTAGAAACACTTTCCAGCTTGGGAGCAGATGCATGATAGTTACTGCAGACAGCATGGCCAAGAAGGCAGGCATGAGACAAGAACGCGGAAATGTCCCTGTGGTCTTGACCTTCTTTGCTCACCCCCTGAAATGGTCATTTCAGGCTGCAAATGGCAAAGGCTGGCAAAGGCTGAGCACCATTGAAAATGCAGTGATAGACTGTTAGACAGCATTTGTTTCAGACAAATGTCAGTGTAAAAAGACACTAGAAGGAGCATTCTGGGAGGGATCAGCATTCTGTATCTCTAGATCTTGGTAGATATCAGAAGGGTGGCCATGGGCTGTGGGCTGGCAGAATTAACAGGCAAAAGCATAAATACTAAGTTAGCTCTTCATTGCTTAAGTGGCTCGTGCCTGTTGATTCCTAAATGTGGAAACCTTGCCAAAATTTGGGAGTGTCTGAATGCAATATATGATAGCATAATACCTTATACATTATACCATAAAATAACTGTAATAGTAACATTGCAAAATATACTTTATTTTCTCATGAATTCATGATGATTACAAAGACTAGCCAGGTGTGGGACACTTTGAAGCTGTGCTGCATTCCCTGCATCCATAAGGCCGGCTCAGTAAAACTCCAGGCTGGGTTAACTGTTCCAAGATAGGAGCAGTTAACACCCTCTGTCCTAATCTCTTGTTACAGCCTTATATGGGGAGATAACTCCCAGTTCACTTTACTTGATGGATTCATGTTGACATGGAAGATCCGTAACATTCTAATGAACAAGGAGCTACAGAGCTGGCACGCTGACTTCTCTGGTCAGAAGAAACAGCACAGAGAAAGTTGCCATTCAAATAATGCACTAAATTACCCACTTGACATAAGTATTGTGAACAAGATGCTGATATTGATAGCTCCCACTCCTGCGTTAGAGAAAAACATTTTTTTAACACCTACAATAGTTAATTAACTATTTAAAAAGTGCCTCTAAAATATTAAACTATTAAGGTCTATGTGTTGCAGGGGGGTGTTGTGGGTTGTTTGTGGAGGGAAGTTGGTGAAAGTTAGCCTTTGAAAAGATTACCAGTGCCTTCTCTTTATAGAAGAAGAATAGAAATTATAGTTGTATCTGACGCTGAGTGAAAAGCCTGCCAAAGGCAGGAATAGTCATTTTGGATTGTGGACTTTCCCGTGGTAGAACATCCTTTCAGCTTTATGGCATAGCCCTGGTGCTGAAAAATGTAAAGAGATGTAAAGATTTTATCAACAGTGGTTTGAAAGAAACTGTGTGACTGCCTATCATTTTATAATTTGCGGATAATACAGAAAGCCTGTTCTCCTGCCAGGAGAACTTGCATGCCACCACGCAATGTCTTTTCTTTCCTATGTCTCATTTCTTGAGAAGTAGTATTTAATGCTATACCAAAACTCAGTTGGATAACCTTAGATGGTTAGTCTCTGATGAGAGTGGTCAGTTTTCCTCCAAATACAGCAATCTGTGAAAATCTGATAAAGCCAAAAGTTTCTCACATTCCCAGGGAAGCAGCCTCTCCTTTCAAAAACAGAAAATATTTGTTAGAGGTTTTTCCCCCCCGGCCCCCCCTTCCCCCCATCCTCACCTTCTGTGTGGAAGGGCACAGGACCACATGAGAAGTGTAGTTGGGAAAGGGAAGAAACTGTGTGAAGAATACGTCTGTGTGCATATGTCAGCAAGCTTTCAAATTCTAGTGAGGACGAGGCATGTGGACGAGGCATGTTTTCATTTAAATATGCATAAGGGGTGGAGTGGAATTGAGTTAGATTAGGTAGAAAGTAGTGTACATCCTATCAGGCCTGAGGCGCTGAAGCTAGAACTCAGAATTTTATAGCAGTTTCAATTTAATTTATTTTTTTAATTTTTAATTTTGCTTCTAAAGAGTGTTAATTCAGTCCATGTCTATCTCAGAGAGTAAACTGCTTTCTGTTCTATTGGTATGGATTAAATACAAACTAATGCCATTGAATACATCAGAGTGGAGCAGAGGAGAAAACATAACTGTAATTTTCAGGAGGTTTTCTCGGTCTTCCTGACTTGCGTAGGTTTTATCGTCTTCTGTACATGTAAATTTGTAATTGTCTGTACCACAAAATGCCAGTGGGATGTCGCTGTAAATTATTTGATTGGCTACATGACACAACGCCTCTCTACCACCATTGAATGAGGTAGAGAGAGCATGTTTTGAGAACACACACAAAGATAGAGTAAAACTACAGTGAAAAACAACACCTGTTATTTTGAGAACATGAGATGCTTACAAAACCTCTATCAGTCCTTTCCTGAGAACATGAAATTCTTCACAGAGCCATCCTTGGAAAGGAAAACGGCTTTGCCTTGGGAAAGCCAGGGCTTGCTGCTGAATTTCTCTAAGTCCCACTGAAAGTCAGCCCCACAGTGGGACATAGCTCAGCAGCTGTGAGTTTGAAAATGGGCAAAGCAGTTTCCGGTTTGGTGACTTTTTATAATGTTACGTCGAGCTGTGCATTGGAGACAGACACAAAAAACGACACCGGTGGGTCATCAGCAAACAGCTGCGAGTTTAGTATGGCTGCCCCTTTTATAGGGCTTTGGATTTCCTGGGCTCAGATAGTTGATTGCATGAGACTTCTCTCCGCTCAGCTCTCTGCTGGTGGTCTATCTACATCTAAGCTAGAACAAGGTTGGCTGAGGTCTTTGCTTGGATTTGAATCCAACCTATCCCTGCCTTATCCGGGGTGCACTTGCTTTCTTCTAGGTTGGTTGAGTTTACAGGGCAGCTTTAGATCAGCTGCAATGTGACATAATAATATCTGGCAGGTTTGCAGTGTGTCTGAGATGCACTGCTTCCTTGTGCAAAGTCATGATCTAGAAGACAAACCAGGCTTTTCTGGCAGGCTTTTACGACTTCTTGAACAGAAAGGGTATCACCTGATTTTGTTCTTTGAATTGTGCTTTGGCTACAAGCCAGTGACACGAGGGTTCCAGCACCACAGTGCAGGATTCAGAGGATATCTTCTCAAAGGTTTTCCAGAGACTGCACAGGATTCCTGTGCTTATTTCAAACTCACAGCAAGGATATTGTAAAGATGCAATATTAATACATACTACTTTTTTATCTTTGAGCAGAAGGTACTTCAAGTATTTGCAAAACTTCTTGTCATTGTTTTTAGAAAGCTAGAGTGGAGTAGTATAATAGTAACATATAAATATAAGCATATTTATGTCACTTGCAGGTACCCTGACACTGAGGTGCGCTATGTCTTTTCCCTGCCTCTGCAGTACCACGACTCTGCAAGGGATATGCAGCAGCTACTGGAAATGCCCCTCAGCCTGCAGGAGCTGGGAGAGACCCCAATGAGTGCAGCATCCAGCTGAAATTCCAGGGAGGATTTTACACTGCATGGTGTAAACTGGATCCGTGGTGTACACACTGGATCCAAGAGGATCAGAGTGCTCTGCATTATCCAGCATATGAGATGTCTAGGTAGAAAGCTGTGGATTATGACCACTCCTTGGGGTCTCTCTGAGAAGGAAAACAGTTCAGCATTAGGTAGTAGACTTTAGCCATGACCATGCAGGACTTTGGGGTTACCTGAGGTTAAGCACAGCATTTTAGGTAGTAACTTCTCCTGAAGTGATTTCTTTAATAGTTTTCTATTGTGCTGGTGAATATTCTTGGCAAAATCCACATTTAAAGAGAATTAAATTCGAGAACAGCTATCAGTGACTCCAGGCCACAAAACATTACAGAGCGATTTTAAGTACCCAAATGAACAGGATTTGCAAAACGGAAGGATTTTAGAATTGCAGTGAAACTTCTCAGAAATCTGAACAAAACAAAAGATAGATAAAGGTCACTCAGAGTCTTCTGTCTCATATTGTTCTTTATGTGTTCCTCTGAACACTGCATGCAAGGTTCACAGAGTACATACTCAGAACTTTGTCTTCCCCCTTTTCTTGTTCTGGTTGTCAGTGTTCTTCCTCTATAGCATGAATTATTCCATTTGTTGGCTATATCCTCTTCTCTTTTATTCTTCTTCAGTGCTAGGTGATCATATGTTTGAAGAATTGGTTTTCTCATTAAAAAACTCAAGGTTGTTTTGTCTTGTTGACTATATTTTTTTCTCTTAACAGTATTTTTCTTCAAGAAGCTTCTTGACATTTTCTTCATGTGAAAACCTTTTCAGGAGGTTTTCCATTGTCCTTTGTGGCAACAGCACTGCAGTTTGCCTTTGCTTACAGTGAAATTCTTGAAGTCATAAATTCCTGAAACTTTATGTATTAACATTGACTCCAAAACATTGTCCATGTCGATTGAGGTGACACAGGGAGGGACAAGTGCTTGTGTTTGTTTATTAACAGTCTGCATCCCAGTTCTGTTGTGACTAGGGAACTTTGGTTCTTAGAACAATAATTTAATTGAAGGTAATGTCTTGGTATTGTGGAAGTCCATAGAAATCACAGCCATTTCTGTAGCTGACAGTTTGGAATTAAAGTCTCTAGGGAAGAACAATTCAGCTGAATGAGAAAAAGAAGCATTTATTTTTAAAGAATAGTATCAAGCTCCATAAAGCTTACATGTGCAATTTAAGTAAAGCTGGTATATAAAATTTCAGTGAGTTTTAACTCTGTGATAAGTCTAATGAGTCTGCTTTGTTCAGCCAGGGGTCGTAGGAATAAAAGTGTTAGATTTCTTCAAGGGTCAGTTTTACATTTAACTTAGTTTGTAGCCAAATTAATTTATGTCTGGGAGGGAAAAAATAACTGGCCTGGGGATATGCATATGACATTTCTGTTCTAAGAGGGAAATTTATTTTGGCCACAGTCAGTATTTTTAAATTCCTGAACTGTAAAAAAAAACCTTTAGAAGAAGATTAAAAGGAAATAAAGCATGTAGAAATAATAACAGCCATACCTTATAACCTTGACTCTTCCTGCTCTGACTGGACATGAGTGCCCAATACATATGTTATTCTTGAGGGATGTTTCTTACCCTGTTTATTAAAAATCCCTGTAATGTGAATTCACAGGCTAATAGGTAACCTGCATATCCTCTGTGCTTAGCAAGCTTCTACAAGGCCAAGCCAAGCAAACATACCCTTCCCATAAGTTAATTCCACTAACCCCACAGGGAGAGCCCCACCGTGTCCTGCTGTGTGACATGGCAAAATTGTGTGAGTGATGCCCCATCAGCACCCATCTTCAAATGGATAGGCAGTTGTAAGAATGCCTCCTCAGTTTTCTCTCTATAGGATGAAGATGCCGAAGTCCCTGACCTTCTCTTCCTCGGCCGTGTTTTGTCAGGAGCTTATCATTCTTTTCTTCTCCTGGATTCTCTCCTCAATCCATCCTGTGAGTGTGACGAGGCTCGGCATTCTGGCTGAACTTTGCCAGCCTAGACAAAGCCAGCTGAAGTTAAGTTGGTGCTTTAAGAAATAGAACAGCAATTCGCCATATGGTTGGTTAATTGCATCTATGTTCTATGTGATGAATAACATTTCCCACTTACAGAGCAAATGCCCTTCTTCCTCCCAAGCAGGGGGCGGGGGAGGGCATATGAAAATGTTGTATCTGTAAAAACAGATATGTTATTTAAATGCTGCAAGCTAAACAAGGAATAATTAATGTTAATGTGCTGCCATTTGAGTTCTTAAAACCACATATGAGAACAATGTCTTAGACAGAAGGATCTGATTTAAGTTCAGTTGTTACTTGCTAAACTTCCCTGACTGGAAAATAATTTGGTTGGTTGTTCTTTGAGGTGGCAGGTTTAAATATCAATCTCTTCCATGCCATTTGAGTCTTGCTTTCAGTGCAATTCCTTCAAAATACAGATTCTTGACTGTCTAAATACTGAAGACTTCTACTAGAATTGTGTTTAAACCATCTGAAACCTTGCCACCATGTTTTAACTGCCTTTTCTAGAAGAATGTCATCCAGTTGCAAGTTTTAATCCTAAGTTTTCTTGCTCTAAGTTGCAGTTTTTTAGTGTCCACGGTGGCTCTAGAAAGTGCACTCTTTGTGAATGCAGAGCACTTGTAAATGCTAAAACTAGAGTTCCTGAAGTTGCTCTTTGATTGGGGCAAAAATGGCTGACAAGTATGACAGACAATGTGAGAACTGATACTGATCTGTCAATCTTTGAGGCATGTCTTCTTATTTCAAAGGAGTTAATGAAAACTGATTTTACATTTCTCCCCTCTGTTTAGCATAGGAGGAGATCTAAATATGCAGTATGTGGGAATTTTTTTTTTTTGTTTTCAGTTCTACTTTATTCACAGTATGTAAATAATAGATATATTTATTACAATACAGTAAAATAATTTATTCCAATACAGCAGTATGGAAAAAATTAAAAATATACATTGGGAAATCTACCACCAGGGACAGCTTACTAAAGGTTCTGAAAATGTGGGAAATGTTTATAAACAAAAATACAAGATAAAGTTTCAACTGTATATATATGTGTTAGCTGGGTGATAATAATGAATAAATTTTGTCAAACAGCTTTAAATGTTCACAATTTTGTGAAAGTAGGAAAAAACCCCACAAGCTGCTGGTAAAAAAGATTAAATTTGTAATTGTGTATTTGATCTCCAGATTATAAAGACCCTTAGATACTCAAGTTTTCAATTTATTTCCCTGGCAAAATTTCAATCTATTTTACACTGACTCTGTGCTGTATAACAAAGGCTGAATTAAATATTGGATGGGGTTTGGAGCAGCCTTATCTAGTGGAGGTGTTGTTGCCCAAGGCAGGGGGTGGAATGAGATGAGCTTTAAGGTCCCTTCCAACCCAAAGTATTCTGTGATTCTAGGGAATACTGATAATATTGGTGAATACTTGTATGGCTGGTGTCTACATTCATGTGGTGAATACATAGTTCTCCATTTTCAGTAGAATTACCTGTATATTGTGTCTGCTATTCTCTCTGTGAAAGATGAGCTTGAAAACATAAACCAGGTAAAACTAATTTTTCAATGTGTAGTAGTACTCCTGCATATCTGCTGAGGGCCCTGAGACAGAAAGTCTGAGCGTCATGAACTCAGATATGCATTGGTTTGAAACCATGGGCCATGTAATAAAAGCAAAGTGTTTTAGCCCATCTAGCTATGCTCTGATGGTCAAAGGAACCTGAAAGTCCCTCCCACTTTCTTCTTTTCAAGGATGGGAAAAAGCAAGGTAAGTGGGGAATTTCTGGCCTCAACCTTGAAGAGGTGCAAGAGGACGTTGTATCTACAGGGTGAAAGGAGAAAGAAAAGCACTGTTGTTCCAAGTGGGTTTATAGAGGTTGGTTTATAGAAAATTGGTTTTTCCAACAAATTATACATTTGTTGGAAAAAAATGTATGATGTGCTGAAGATTTCAGACTTCTTAATAGTTTGTATCCTGTCTTGAATTAGGTCCTTGAAGGTGAGACTGTGTGGCATTGCTGTTCCAAGGCAGTGGTGCTGTGCTGTGTTTAGTATGGCACTAGGCTGCATTTATGTTCACAATCATCTTGGGTTTTGGCTCTTGAATTGTCTGAATATGAGTGTGTAAAAAGGAACTTCTGAAAATTTTCAGCAGGACGAGAAGAGGAGGTAGGATCTATCCATAAAGAGCTTGTTGGTCAGATATTCAGGCAGCTGGAAGCCCTTCTGAAGAATTGGACTGAAGGGAGACTTTCAACTAGATCTGCTTCTCTAGGAGGTGTCCAAATCATCAGCCTGTGGAAATGCAGACCCGTGAGCATAAAAATAACCAATGAGTGATAAAGTATGCAAACTATAGCATAAACAAAAACCTGTGGTCATGGACTCACTTGCTAGAACTGGTTTGCTTTCTAAGGCAAACTTTTGCTTTTAATAGGCGCTATTTCTGGCTTTCCAACTAGCTCTTTTTTTGGTAACTGTAATCTTACTAGGTGCATATTCCCTTCTCTTCTTGTGTCATGTGTTGTGCAAGGGGCCAAAGCACTTTTCTGATGGAACAATCATGCATTTGCCTTGATATCACGCTGATATCCTTGAACCCTGCTTTCTGCCAAGCAAAGAGAAAGGGATAGTACTTACTCAGCCTTGTAGGATAAGAGCCAAAGCTGAAATATGTGCCAAATGAGCCAGTCAACTGAAATGCTTTTCTTCCTTTGTACTTCCCCTAGAAGACATGAGGAAAAAGAAAGTGGAAATGTGAAATAGAAGATTGGGAGTAGCCTTCAGTAGCTCATAAGGACTGAGAACTGCTTAGCTCATAAGTACTGAGAACCTTAGAACTGCTTGTGAGTGAAGAGCAAAAGCTGTTCTCTTTTAGCTGATACTGGCTTTGGCAGTGGAAACGGTCAAGGAGAAAAAGAGTGAGGACAGAGAATTAGGGTGATTTTAAAACTGGAGAAGAGCATGATAGTAGTATGTAAAACAGCCATTGCATCTGGAGAATCCTGGTACACTTTTCATTCTAAGCCTGAATGTGTATTTTCTAATTAAATAGTCATCAAAGGTTTTGTCAGAACTAATTTACTCATGTCTGTCTCCCCCCCAAATTAAAACAATGAAACCAAACAATTAATTCAAAGCCTTCTGTAACTGAAGTCCTTAAAAACATTCCACATGTAGTTTTTTTCATCAAAAAATGGAACAAAGAAATACTTTGCTAGAGTCACTTTATGTCAGCTAATCTCACGTGGAAACAAAAGTTGTTATTACTGTGAAGTCACTGTGAAAGAGAGGTTATGACTGCAGTGAACGAGACATCAGCATTACATGGTGGCTGCTGGGTAGACAGAAGGCCTATTTATATGACAAGCAGAGGTTGGGAGAAAAAAAAGGCATTCGGGGACTCGAGTGGAAAAACAGATCACCAGAGCACTAAATAGCTAAAATGTCTAACTCCTGAACAATTATAGTGATTCAGTAAGTTTGGGAGCTTTTGGTTTTGCTTTGTAGGAAGCAGAAGTCAGTAGAGGATGAACTTGACTCAAGAGGAAGAAATTGAGCAAGAAGTTTTTGTCTATGTTCCTGAAAATAGTTTGGGGAATTTCTTCAAATACCAAAATGATCTGCTTACAAATCTGAGAATAAAAAGTATACCAGCATTATAGGAGAAATAAAAACCATGTGGGCCTATTATGTCAGGGTTTTTATTTGGGTGTAAAATTTCATTTCAGTGGACTTGCCTCTTGTACCATTAGACAAGGAGCAAGGGATAGCAGGAGGATCAATAAGATTTAAACAGACACAGTCTGAAAAAAAATTTCAAAGAATTGAGGCTCTTAAATCTTGACTTTAGCTTACTCTATGTGACAGCTTGTCAGACTATCAATCCTGGTTTTCAAGAGTGCAGAGTGAAGTCTCATGCCTTGATTAAATATGTAAGTGTATGTACCAGGAGAATAAAAGCCACAAAACAATAAAGCACAAAGATTTAATTTTTCCCCTGTTTTGAATATTAAACTTGGTAATGACTCAGATGAGCTTGGCAACTCAGATGAGCTTTGTAACTGCATTATTGACATCTGCTCCTTTCACACCTTGGCTTTTCTTCCAGAGGCGCTACTGCAGTGATCCAGATGCTTACAGATATGGGCTGATAGTCATGGTTTGAAGTTTGCTTCCAGAGCAGTGGCATTTCTGTTAAAATGAAATTGCTCTATTATCCTGTACTCCGATCTGCGAGAAGGGTTTTTTCTTCCCAGAAACTGGTGAAGATTTCAAGGTTCTTTCTTTCATTTCCATTCTTATTCTTCAGCAGGAACTTGTGTGACAATCAAATCCTTTGCACTAGGACTAAGAAAGTGTTGCATTGCTGTCAGCTGATAATTGTTGTGGTCTTCACTTCCAAACAACTTCTAATTTGTTGAATCATTCTAACTTCAATTTTTTGCAGTAATTGTTGCACTGACATCAAAGTGGTTTGGTCAAGCCTCATGTGGTGTTGCGAAACACTGGTTTCTCAGTTTCCGACTGACTTTTTTTTTGTTTTGGTCAAAAAAGGATTCTAAGACCTTGTCCACAAAAGAATGTTCATCAAAATTGCTATTCCAGTGTAATTACATGACAAAACAAAACAGATAGGTTAATGCTCTGGTGTTTGTTCTTAAGTTAATAGGTTGGGGTTTTTTTAATATAGCTTAGTTCATTTACTTGATATAAGCTAAACAAAATAAACATCATTTTAACCTCAGCAAAACTATTTGGGCAGGCATTTGCAGAAATTTTGCTAACATTGTTCTAAGGACACCATCAGTGATTGGTAGAACTGGAAGCATAGACAAGCTAGCTTTCATCCTAGTCCCCAGGAACAAAAAGGCAAATTATTCACTGACATCAACAGGAGCTGGATTGGGTTTTACATGGTTATTTACTGTGAGTACATGGGCATCCCATTTTTGTTATGCTCCTGTCACTTAAATCTAATGTTGAAGAACATGGTTTGAAAAATATCATCATAACTAATTGTTAACAGCTCTCTGATTTTTCCATATGCTAATACTAATTTTCTCTGAAATATTATTTGGATCATAATGTAGCAGTGAAAAATGTACACTGACAAAGAAGTAAAGATGTGGGGACACACTGTCTCCAACATCTAAGCGTTAGATCTGATGTCCATGTTACCTTGTCTGTTTTCCTGTGCTTCCTGTAAATATCTGCTATATTTACAGCCTTGAACTGCCATAAAATTTCTTTTTGAAGAAATTACATCATTCTTAGGCAAACCACTTGCATCTTCTGTCCCTTTCAGTAGCAGGAACCTGTTGAAATTAGACAGAGACTGTGAAAATCACAGAAGGGCTTTTATCATGTAATGTAATTTAATAATTTAATGACAGTCCATCAAATAGTTTCATTATGGGTCAAATGATAGCGATTATTTGACCACATTTGATCATTTGGCTTTTTGTAAGCCACCAAAAGCCAGGGAAGGGAAATGGGTAAGGAAAACTGCCAGCATTTTTTAAAGTGTTCAGCCAAGTGAACAGGCAAACTGGAAAAGAGAATGTCTATTTTTTCATTACGTTGGCCTCAATGTAAGGTGTAGGTTTTGCTTTGTGCTTTGGTTTGTGCTTCTCATTGCATCTCATGCAATGGCGCTATTATAATTCAGTACCAGTAAACCAAAGGAATTAGTTGTTTGAGTAAGGGGGAAAAGGCATGAGATGTTGTTAGGGAGAAAGGGGAAGGCTGGGAACAAGTAATGTGTGTGCAAGGTTTCCTTCTAGAAGTCACTACTTTTTCTCTCTCCTTTTTAACATTTGGGAGAGGGGGCATCAAAATAACTTTTTGTTTAAAAGTTTTAGTGGATGGATTGTATACATCCTGTTTCTTCTGCAAAAAAGCATCTGGATTGCAAAAATCCTCACAAAAATCAGTCTGACTCAGTCTATTTGTTGGTGGTGTCAAAGCAGCTGAGGAGATACGGAGATTATGTAAACCCATATAAATGACTCTGGGGTACTAAGCAATAAGTTCCATACTTCCAGGTGGGTTGAGGTATGCCCACGGGTAAGGTTTAATAGATTTTAAGCAAAATAGGTGAAGAGAATGTCACATCTAGTATTACTTACATTTTAAATTGTTTACGAGTTCTGCTCATTAAACTCGGCACTAAATTTTTGGGGGATTTTTTTGGTTGGTTGGTTGGTTTTTTGGGGTCTTTTTGTTTGTTTGTTTTCTTTCTTGTTTTTTTGCATTTTTGTTTGGGGTTTTTTTGTGTTGGTTTTTGCTTTTTCTTTTTGAAAGCAAGGGAGAAAATTCCACCTGTGTATATCCCTTTGAAAGGGCTAAAAAGAAAAAAAAATCTCAACTAGTATGGATATTTTATTTTCGATAGGCAAAATTTCGTTGTATTCCAAAGAGAACAGTAAGAACCTGGCAAACTCTCTCTCTCCCCACTGGGTTAGGGAGTCCCACGACTCTGTAGCTGCTGAAGGCAGTAGTAATCTGTGATTCCAATTGCTCTCTGTTCCACCAGGGCCACATGGCTCTGATCCCTGGTTGTGGCAGTACTATTGCCACACAAATTGTAACCCACAACCTTCCGCCACAGTCTGTCATTGATTATTTTCTTTCCTGGGTAAAATTTCTGGTCAGATTATTCATTGGCTTTAAATTTTTCCATTGTAAAATCAGTATGGGTATGTAGCATTTTGCTTCAATCATGGTCTTCAGGCAACTTTTGTACCTCTTGTAGCCTTAGAAATCTGCAGTTGGAGTCAGCAGTCTGGTTATTCAGTGCATTCTCTGTACCACTTCAGTTTGTGACTATTTTTCCTTTTAGTAAAATATCAGCTTGAGCTGAGGCTATTCCTTTTTCTGAGACTCCAGCTAAAGGCTGTTTCAAGGAGTTGGTTTCTGCGACTCCAGCTCAAGGCTGTTTCTCTACCATGCTGGAGAGTACCAGTTCTTTCCAAGGCATTTTAATAGCATAAAGAATGGCTAAACAGGGCATGCTGGGAATTGTGTGTTTAATTCATTCCTTTCCCTGTGTCTGCCTGCTTTTCTTTTCTCTGAATGACTTAGGCATTGCCTTCTGTACAGGTCAGAGAAGGGTTCAGTGTGAAAACCACTGCGTGTGCTTTCTGCACTGCACTCACCATAAAAATTCCCAGTCAGAATTCAGTTTTCTGCTTGTGGCTGATGTGCCCAGAAGGACACAGTTCAAGTGCTTTCACAGCCTTACTACTGAAATTCTGGTAAGTGATTAAACTTTGGGAGGTTTTTTTAATGTTTTAGAACATTAAAGCAGGTGTGACTCAGCAATGCTTTAAGATCCAAAGTGCTGAATACAGAGATACTTATTTTTATATACTCACCTGTCTTTTGGTACTCAGCCATCACATCTGAACAGACGCAGGAAGATAGATAATTTACAGGGAGATGAGTAGGAGGCCCTTCTTTTCTGCTCCACTGACTGGGAGTATCCATTAGGCTTTACTTGAAGGTGATAGATGTCCTACTTTCTCATCAACCACCCATTCAAATAACTTTTTAAATGCAGACAGGAAAACTTACGTTTACAATATTAGTTGATCTTGGGTTGTCTCAGTTTTTCAGAGGTGGCACAGGTGGCTTCACCAAAGTTCTGTTTTATTTCAATAACCTGTCTTACCCTTGCACCATTGTCATGATTGTGAAGAGAGATGGTATTTGCCCTGTGCAAGGCACTTATACATCCCCTGTAAGCCCTTCACCTCTTGAGCAAGAAAAACAAGCTCTGTTTTCCCCTGAGAAAACTTGTGGGGTATTTTGTGCACCTCAGAACATTTACCTCAGGCAAGAACAGAGTAGCAGCCATGCCCAAGAAGTCGTTTTCTCTTGAAATTAGTTGTACATGCACATATTGTCCCCTGAATTGCTCCAAGATTCCCTAAAAAAATACTTTGCTTTTCCTTTCCTACTTCTTCTCAGAGACTTCACAGAGCCTGTAACCTCCATTGGACCTTGACAGAGAAGACTGTCTATGATTTTCTGAGGTGTCTGTTTGCATTCTACTGGGTAGCTGAAACTGAACTCCCTCACTGCTGGTTCTCCAAAATCAGCCTCTTCTCATCTGCTAAGAAGCCAGGCACCAACATCCAAATGCATCTGGAAAACAATGCTTTTATTTATCCTAGTAAACTAAGTGGGGCATGATGCAGGTGACTCAGACACTGGATCTCCATCCCATAGCTTTAAATTTTAAGTGTGCACTCTAGCACAATCTGAGTCCATGCAATCTCTTTGCTAAACCAAGCTTGTGAGAATATTTATCCTGCCAAAGTTCAAGTTTGTGGACTATAAGACCATCTGTCCTGTATGTAGGAACTTACTGGAGCTCTTCTGCTCACTGTTTTGTCTAGTTCAGATCTGAAGGGCACCTTTGTTTTCCTCACCCAGCTGCCCCTATTGGCACAGACCTGGGCCTACTTTTCAGTGAATTTTAAAGCCAGTGGAAGGTGGTGTCAGGAAGGGACTGTTCCTCCCAGCACTGGTAACTCATGTCAGTCTAAGTGCTGTCTAGCTGCTAATTGCAAATTTACATTTCAGGAAAACAACAATACTGTTTCAATATTTGGATTTAGATCTACTTATATTTTGAGTAAAAAAAGAAAGGGTTTAGAAGTTTAGAAAATGCTTCATCTTATACATGCCTGGCAGGTGTCCTGATAGGGATAGTCCAATCAGCAAGCAGCAGTACCACCTCTTCCTAATGAGGACTCCACAGCAGATGTGTTACCAGACAAAACCAAGGGACCTTGCTGTTGCCTGACACTTTTAAAGTATTATGAAATGTATAGGGGCGAAAATGAGTGTTGGTCATTTACAACCTGCAGGACTGTTGCTTTACTAAATGTGATGGGGTTTTTTGTTGTCTCTGTAATTGTCTGGCTAAGGACCAGGATTTATCACTGAACCTAAGTTTGCTTTTGTACTACATTCATACAGACTTCTTTAGGGTCAAGCTGACTTTGTAGGCATGCCTTTCGTCCTGGGCCTTTAGAGACAAGAAGTTTGCAGGAGTGTTAATTAAATAGGTACTTCCAGGTCACGTATGTGCTGGTAGTGTTTGTCTATTTTAAAGTTTAGAAATTTGTTCTTTGTAGAAGGCTTGTAAGTTTTCCTGTATGTTTTCCTTTCGTTTGCATTTAGTTAGGTCACCTTACGACATTATGATTCTATTTTGTATTTGCTGAAACCTTGGAAGAGCTGGGTGGAAAGGCAGTACAGTTTCTGTACCACTGCCTTCACAGCTTTGCAGCAATAAAGCTTCATTCTGTGTTTTCCAGGGCTACAACTAGACTTAAAAGGTAATACAAATAGCAGCATAACAATAACAGGTGCTTTACAGATGTCTCTGTCTTTATCAGCCCCTTCCTCTTTCTTTTATGCTACTCTGGTGTCCTGGGTTAAAAATATATTCTATTCCCAGCTCCAAAAAACTGTTGAAACCAAGAGGGCCATTGTTTTTCCTCATCTCCTGTTAATGGGCCCATCAATGCCTTGCCCATGACTCAGAGAACTCTCTCTGGGAGCCATTTCTGTTTAATGGGCAATCAAGGACCCACCGATGACTCACAGAATGATATCAGCCCATGAGAGATGCTACACCCAGCGGGGAGGGGCTAAGCATCTCCACCTGGATATAATCTGGAGTTTGGGACAGAGCAAGCATCCTTCTTCCACTGGATTCCCAGAGGAGCAGCTTTCTTCTACACTGGATTCCCAGAGGAACACCTAGGCCACCATGAGACCTTCAGAGAAAACTGCACCGTTCTACAGGATCCCTGCTTTGACAGAACCACACCTGTCACTGTAGGAGGACTGCAGCCACCATTTAATCGAACTGCTACCAACACCCTGACCCACAGGGGGTCAGGTTGTATTCTGACTCTGTCAGTGTTTTTTTTCTTTTGTATTATTGCATGTATTTTGGGGTTTTTATCCACCTTTTCCCAATAAATTGTAATTCTGGCTTGGAATCTCTCACTGGTTTTGCTTTCAAACCAGAACACCTGGAAATAATTAAACAGTCCTGGAAAGAGTTATCTGCAGGTTGGATTCAGGGAATCCCCTCAATGTTAAACATGTTGAAATTGGATTAAATCGATGAAGGACATCGGAGGTTCAATAAAGTTCCACACTGTAAGTGCAAATCCGACAAATCACTTGTAAAGGCACACATCCCCCAGACAGATGTGTGAAATTAAGCTGTGTACTGTGCTTTGGGAACTTGTTTCAAACTCCTAACTCCAAATAGGATATATGCTGAATAAGCCATAACTTGAACCAAATATGTAATATTTATCATAAAATGAACCAAAACAGTGTTCTAGCCAGCATTGTTAAAGCTCTCTAGAAAAAGGAGTGAACTTAAAATTCAGGTGATCATGGCCCAGATTTTAGTTGAGAAAAATGCCAGAACCTATGACCACTTGCTATTAACCAGGTAATTTAAGAAATGAACCCATACTGATACTTTGAAAGCAAAGGTGTTCATTGTTTAGTATTTGCGTAGACAACATCTTTCTATTGTGAACCCCTGAGCACAGGATAGGCATATTGTGATTGGGCCAGTAATGAGTGGAGAAGTTCTACATCAGCATCTCTCAGCGTGGTTTTCAGGGTATTGATGGGCATTCTCCCATAACTTTAACCAAATTAGTGGTGCTGTATCACAGGCACAGTGATGGGGCACCTTGTTGTGCGTGGAACTCCTTGATATTTCTGTATTTTGAGACCACGTAGATAAAGCTCACAAAGCAAGACTACTGCTACTGCAGTGATCAGAATCTCATATTCTGGCTTTCTGCTCTTCCTGGAAGTCAGGCATGAATGGTTTCTGCGACATGAACCAATGCCAAAGCAAGCAGTACATTTCACTTCAGAAGTGAGCAGCATGAACTATGAGTCAGACATACTTCTGCATGCAAACACCACTTCTTACAACGCAAGTAGTGCTAAGAAAGAGCATAGATCCTCATGCATCTGGCATGGCTGTGTGTGTCTCTCATGCACTGAGTTCTGAAGATGAACATTTGTTACTTTGGACCCTGTCTAAAAGGTTTCCTTTGATCTTAGCTGGACATTTGTTGGTGGTTTTCAATAGTGCAGATGTTTGGGTGAAACAAATCTGTAACAGGGAGTCCATGGTAAATACCTCTTCAGATAAGGTAAAACTCCCTCTTCTTATTTTCCAATCAAACCAGGCACATCAAATCTTCTGCTTGAGCTCTGCTTTATATCCATGAGAATGTATAGAAGCTGAACACCTCTGTGACTGCTTTCACACAGAGTCTGTATGGACCATTATTTCTGTATATAGGTACGAGATTTGTAAAGGTTTAAACTCCTAGCTAACACAGTAATGCCTGCAGTGCCAATTCAGAGAGAGAGAGAGAGTGCTGCAAAAGTGGAGAAACCGTGATACCCTGGGGTTGTAGAAAGGTAGATCACACAGGGATGTGTTAAATGCTAATGTTATGTGAATGCTGCTGACCACACTTTCCCAGGGGCAGACTCATTCACTCAGCTAAAGGGAAAAATTTCTGAATATAGCCTCTAAAGCTGCAAGAATGATTTGTCCAGGGACAGGTTCGTTCTTGTTTGGCAAATTTTTTCACTGCTCAGCCTGAAGAGCAAGAGAGCCTAGGAGAATCAGCATTTAGAAAAAAAAATGAAAGTACATAAAAATTATCAGTCTTAATGGTCTTGTAGAGATGCAAATAGCAATGGGTTTGTTAGAGCTGTAAGTAGGAATGCCAATAAAGAAGATACCTTACAAATGAATATAGGAACAGGAACTTTGGTAGAGAAAAAAAAAAGAGGCATAGTTTTGTTTTCCATTTTACATGGATATAATAAAAGACAAGCAGAAAATTCAAGGTAATAGTTTTAAGAATTAAGACATTGATTAAATATGGTGAATACCCTATGGTGAATTTCTTCAGTGGCTTGAACCCAACACTAAATGTACTTTGGGCTGGAAGATGGAACAGGAAGGACTGCAATCTGGGTTGTGGGAGGGAAACCTTTTGCTCTCATATGTGAAGGGATTGTGGTGCAGGAGCTGAGACACAGTGCCATGATTTCCTAAAGAGCACCTTGACCAAATGCAGACCTGCATTTTAGCTGGTAATGGATAAATTTAAACTTCAAAATATATGGAAAAGCCTAGAAAAGAAACCAGATTACTGAGATCCATTATATGCAGGGAGAAGGAAGATGGTATCAAATGTGGGATTGAAATGGCAGTTTGGAGGCATCACTGGAAGAGAGGAACATTGATGCTGGTGAGCTCATTGTTCTTTGCCATGGAGAGTTATATGAGCATTCAGGTGATACATGGGACAGGCATTAAGTGGTGTGCTGTATCCATAATATGGAACTGAAGAAAGACAGCAGGGAAAGCATGCAAAGCTACAGCTGTGAACCATTAATATAAACATTAACAGAATTTGAGACCGTAGATGTGGGTGCCTAGGTGTAAAGGAGGATGAAGCTAAGGATGTTGGTCAATGACACCTTTACCAGAATCAAGATTGTGATGCAGAAATATAAGCAGAACAATCTTTTTAAATAAAAATAAAAAATTTAAATAAAATATCTCACTGATGCAAAATTAGAAATTTTTAAATTGTAGGAACAGGTATTTTATTGGTTTTACTGTATTTGAAATCAGCCTGCAATTGCAGTTACAGAAACCAGTGTAAGATATTTTTCATTTAAATACTAGTTAATCAAATTTCCCTCACCTTTCAGGTGAAGTGAAGAGACTCTCTTTGCCTCTTT
Source organism: Irena cyanogastra (assembly GCA_013397155.1). Classification (NCBI taxonomy): domain Eukaryota; kingdom Metazoa; phylum Chordata; class Aves; order Passeriformes; family Irenidae; genus Irena; species Irena cyanogastra. Next base: position 25,461 of record VWZV01010983.1, read on the forward strand.
GACTTCAATTAGTTTAGTTTTTGAAGTAATTTCTGAGGCATAAGCAGTAAGGTTTTCCCCCAAATTAATACATTCCTTCTTTTTACCTGTCATTTTGTATTTATTTAAAGAGCTATAGGCAGTACTTTTCATGCATTAAATATAATTTATTGGCTATCTTGAAGAAAAAGTACAACTTATCCCATGAAATGTGTTATTTGCCAGTTGCTGTCTCATTAAATACTCTGGCTTGTTTCATGGTAGCTCTTTGCTGCTAAACTTTGAAAGATAACATTAAACATAACAGGAAGCTGCAGTTTGCCATTTTTTCTTTTTTTCTCCCCTCAGAAGTGAAGTCTGTACTTCTGTTGCTCTAGTAAAGCAGTGTTTGTGTAGGGTTATTTATAATTTAGCCAACACAAAAGTCAATCTTGCTCATCCACATGTGGCCTACATGACTCAAATAATTGCTTGGTTAAATACCGTATTTACAGATAAGAGAAAAATGAGTTGTGATTTTGCAGTACCTCATCAAGTGGGGTGTGTTTTTTAAAAACAAAATGTCTTTAATTTATTCCATGGTTATTTTACTCTGTTCACTGCAGGAAATAAAAAGGTAATCTTAAGGTTCATGTTTGTCCGAGAGTTCTAGGGCTCATCCTGTACATTCTGCAATCCCCAAATTGTTTCCTATTTCCTTGTCTCCAAGTAAGTCTTTGAGTGAATATTCTTTGGGGAATTGATTTCCATTATTCATAGAGAGGTGAGGGAAACATCATACTAAAGGTATGATAATAAAGGGTGAAAGAAAGAATTGTTCAGTTTTACTCTCACATTTGTGTAGATATATATGATTCTGTGATACTAAGAGAAAATTAAAATGCATTTCTGAGAGAGAAAATTGCTTCCAATGTGGGATAGCATTCAAAATACATACTGATGGAGTTCCTTATATGTATTATGCCTGACAAGGTGCCCTGGTTTAGGGCAATTTTGGGAAAAAAAAACTTTTAAAGGGGTTTTTAGAAAAGGAAATTCAAGTGGCCCCTCCGCCAGCTGGTTCAGGAAAAAGATTTTTTTGGAGAAAAGTGGATAAAACTGTTTATTTAACAGGTAAAGTATCCACTAGTACAACAAACTAACAACATTAAACAATAAAACTTCTTGTTGCTCTAAAAGAGATTACAAACTTAGAAAAGTTTTTTCGTGGGTTGTAGCTCAGTTCACTTAGTCTCTTATTAGTCCCTCTGGTGTTGGAAATGCTGCAGCCCAGGCCCGGCCTGGTGGGCTACAGGTGTGAGCTGCCCGTGCTTTTTCTGGGTGTTCAGTCCAGAGCAGGTTTAAACAGGTCTAAAGAGAAAAAAAACCTCACAGTCTTGAGAACTTCTCTGCTTTTGCTAGCTAAAAACTAACTAAAAAGCAAAGGAGAGCTCTGTCTTGCTGTCCATCTGTCCGCAGACAACACAGTCCAGCAGCAGGAGCAGCAGGGAGCAAGTGCAGTTTCTGATAACAAACTCTGTGCTTTTTCTCTCCCCCCTTCACTCTTGGAACAAGTCTTACAGGTGAAAAACTTACTATTTAGTATAGACAGAACAGACGATTGGGGATACAAGCATTATATAGCTAACTTAGGACATTCTACCCTTTATCCTTATATCGTCAGTTTACTACTAAAACTAATACGTATTCTAACTCTACAAACACATACATTATACATACAATATACAGCTATACACAAACAATGACAGTAACATTCAGCAAACAGTGATATTTACACATAATTCTCACTTAATAATCAGATTTTCTTGAGGTACACATTGTGTTCTATCTTTCTGCGTTATCTACTATGTAAAACCTGGTACTTGGGCAAAGACAACCCTACAAATGGGTTTATTTGTACTTGAGGTAGAATTGATTTAAACTGTTTTTTCTAACAAACTTCTGAGATGTACTCCTAGGATTTTGTCTCTGTTTACTGTGTGCAGGGGTTCAGATTGGGTAGGGCCCACTCGGTAGAGTTTTGGGTGTTAACTAACCAGGAGGCTTTTGCCAGATGTTGTTCTCAATTTTTGAAAGATCTCTTATGTAATGTTTTCAAGGTGGTTTTTAACAGTCTATTATACTTCTTTACTTTGTTTGTAGGTGGTCTGTGGTAGGGGATATGGTACACTTACTCAGTGCTATGTTCTCCAGCTCAAGTGTTGATAAGACTGTTTTTGAAATGAGTTTTGTTGTCTGACTCAATTTTCTTAGGGGTGTTATGTTTTTAAAGGACTTGTTTTTTAAGGATTAGGATGGTGTTACAGGCTGTAGCATGAGGCATAGGGTAGGTCTTTAACTATCTAGTGGTGGTTTTTCCTACTGTGAGCCCATAGTGCTTACTTTGGTGTGTCTGAGGTATTGTAATGTAGTCAATTTGCTAGGCTTTCTTATATTTGGACTACTGCTCACTATACTAGAGGGGCTTTAGTTGCTTGGTTTGCTTGATGTTCTCTGTTTCTACAGCTGTTACCTCAAATGCTTACCTGAGTCTTTTTGGGTCTTTGAAATATCTAGTTGAAGTAAATCTGTGTATGTCACTACCTGATACATGTTTGCAGTAAAAGGAGGCTTAAATTCAGATCAGTGAGAAACCAGTTGACCTCTCTATACTTACACGCTTTTTCTTCCAAACTGAAAATTTTATAGTTCCAGTTTTCAAAAATATCCAATCAGTTCTTTGTGGTAGCCATTGCCAGGTGAGAGGCACTAAGTAAAGCCAGTATTTGAACTGTCTCAAAAGGGGAGAGGATTTTTTAATAACTAGTTTATACTCATTGAAACCTCATAGCTAGAAGTTCCCAGGCAGTTTAGATGAAATTACAGTATTACATGATGGCTCTCCATGAGCAGAAATTACTGTCACTAGACCCGCACACAGAATTTGCTCTAACAAGTGTTTCTAAGTATACAACAGCAGTTACCAGGATTTCCAAATCAATTTACTTTGTGATTGTAAATTGTTTCATCCTGTATGTAATTTTAATCTGTCCACATCGTTTGTATTAAAGCATCTATTAGCACTTGAAGGGAAAGTATAACAGTCATTCTTCTGTTAGAAATTAACCATGTGAGTTAACTTTAGCAATTGTCGTTGGAAGAGTAGAGACAGGCTATGAGGTGTTGGATTTTTAAGCAGCACTGGTAATTAATAAAGACACAAAGCAAATTATTGCTTGTGATAAACATCTGTGATTGTGAGAACAGTGCCCGTGCTCAGTTACAGTGAACATGGCTGTTGCGGTTCATGTTTGTTTCAGTTTATTGTTTAATGGTTCATTCTGTTGTACCCCCATGTTCCCCCCAAGTTGGTTCATCCCTGATTTGTACCCTCCCTCAAAGCTGTCCCTCCTGGTATTCCCTGCTCTTTATTCCAGCTTCTTCCCTGCCTGTCAAGGCAACCCAGCCCTTATTTCCTGAATCTTCCATGTCACTCTCCAGTTGGGCAATCCCTGATCGTGCCACCCCTTTGGAATTCCCCTTAGCTGAAGCCCCATTGGCTCATGTGACTTACCCTCTCCGCCCACCTACCCTGATTAGTCCTGAATGGTTAATGTCACCCCCCTCACTCCTCCCCTATGGATTCTCTATTGGTTCGTTGTTTGTATCTACCCCGTAATTTGTTAGTGTATGAAATCCCATGCACCAGGATGCTGATGGCTCTTTTGCCTTGCTCCCTTCACCCTGAACCGGACTTTTCGTGTGGGACCTCAAGACGGAGAGCCTCCTCCTTTCTCCTTTGCCTAGTCCCTGTAGTAGCTGACTTCTAGCACTGTAGAGCAAGTAGCGCTAAGGTTCTGCTCTTGGCAAAACCCCACGCCAAAGAAGTTCCACACTTGAAGCACTGGAAACTCAAAGAGCTAGCCCGGGCTGCAGTGGGCTGTGTCACATGGCTTGGATGGTTCTCTTTTTAGTGTGGATGAGTTGGGGGGACAAACCTTTAAACTGAGAGTCACTGGGAAGCTAACTTTAAGTACTAAGCATCTTGTGGTTAAAAGTGGTGTCTTAGGGCTATATAGAGATTATGATTTATCCACCTCATTCACCTCTTCTGTAAGGCTAAAGCCATGTCTCAATACAAAATCACTGCTAAGCTGAAACCATAATCCTTTCAGTTGTTTCATACAGTTTTCTGGGAAGATGTGGTCTTGCCAGGACAAGCAGGGGCTGCTGCAATGTCCTAGGCATAAAACAGTGTCTTGGTGTTTCTTGTGTGTGAAAGAAATTTTGTATAGCAATGGGGGGAAGTTGAAAACTCATTTCAGTGTGTTTTCGACTCAGTGGCCTTGCTGTGAGTGTGGTCAGAAGCATTTTCAGTCCCTGAGATGGAGCTGATGGCATCTCATAGCAAAGAATTCTGCTGTGTGCCAGTAGGTAGGAACAAAGATCTGCACATCAGCAGGAGAAATTGTGATCCTGAGAGAGGGACAATGTATTTCTTAACCTGGTACAGTGTAACTGTAGTTACTAAGAGGGTACAGGTTTGATGCTCCCTGTGGCATTTCTTCCAGCCTTCCTGCTGTTTCTCCTGCACACTGCTCAGCTGCGTGGCTGCTCTTCCACTGCTGATGGAGGGAAATTTGCACTGCGCCTTTCACTTGCCTATTTAGCCTGTGAACACCTTCTGACCAGATTACTTTTGGCTTTAGAAAGGAGTAAAAATGCCAGTTATTCATGACCAGTTCTGCAAGTATGAGGTGTGCCTACACTTAGAGGAGTTTAAGTGATGTTCGACTTCAGAACTGCTGTCTACAATAAACCCTTGGCTGTAGCACTAAATGTTGGACATTGAGAGCACTGTGTGATGCCCAGCTAACTTTAGTAGAATAGGTCCTTTGCAAGCTGATCTCTTGGACTCTGGTTTAAATTGTCTCCCTTATTCTCAGCAGAGGCTGGGAGATGTTGCTGAAGTTTTCTGTAAAATTTTGATCAGAGGGGCTGTCCATGAAGTTGCTTGACCAATTTATGATCTCAGAAACTTTCTCCACATTGGAATGGCTTATATGTGTGTGCGTGTGTGTGTGTGTGTATGTGTGTGTGTGTGTGTTTAGGAAAACTCCTGGTGGTTGAAATTCTCTGATTTTATGAAAATAGAAAGGCTTCTATTAAATTTGGCTTGTTCTTAGTTTGTTTGAACTATTCTTTAAAAAACAACCTAAGTCCCACCATTCTTTATCAATCAGATGCTTTTATTTCCTGTTTTCCTTTCCCATTTGGAAGTTTATCGGACAGTAAACACATGTTCGGAGCGCTTACAAATTGAAATGTTTGATGTTATTTATGAAATTTTTTTTCCCTGGAGTCTGTTAACAATCAAGCTTTGGAAAGGCATTCTTGTCAAATAGCAGTGTTAAAAATGTCACTTAAATTGATAGAGAATCCTGTCTTATGTAGTTTGTTTCCAGATCTTCCTGTAGCAAATTTATGATGGGAATGTACAGTACTTACATTCTACAGTACTTATGCTACGCTACAGCCGAGGAGGACTTCTGATAATATATTTAAATAGTACACATTTTTCTAAGTATAACTTTGTTTGAAGTTGACTTCTCACTGATGTAATTGGAATTTAATACAGCTTTTGTTTTGAAAAAAGCTTCTGGAAAACAGAGTGTGTACAGCTGCATATACTACTATATCTCATTTAGATTCTGTAGTAACTCTTGCAGTCATGTCATAAACTCCTTTATGTTATGTATCAGCCATGCACTATTTTTTTTCTTCCAAGTGGAAAGCTGATCCAAAATTTTAAACTCAAACCATAGCCATTGATCACAATGCAGCTAGTGTCCCCTATGTATTTTAGAATAGGGTTATACATAGGAGAAAAGGAAGATAAGGTAGAAAACTAGAATTAGGTTCATGTCAGTCTTTTGTACGTTTGCAGCATCAAAATTAATTTACCTTTACCTATTTACAAATAATTGCATTACTCTGACTGTAATTTAAAATGGACTTCAAGACAATTCACTCCCAGATACGGTTTCGTTCCAGTCAGGAGAGCAGATACCACAGCAGATGTCCCAAAAAGTAGTCCTTCAAATTTCCCCAGTACTTAAGGGTAGGAGAATTAATTATTTGAATTATTTGTTTTTCAATGCAACTGTAGTTTCATAAATTTAAACTGGAAAAAAGGTAACTCAGAGCCCACTGATAGTGTCAGACATTAGGAAAAGCTCTGTGTGTTTAGTAGGGTCAGCTTTCTCTGGCTTTATACTGCGTTGCCTATGGTATGGTCAGTTTGTCCTTTCTGGCAGCAGCTCTTACCCTGGTCAGATGTGCTGCAGGAGCCTGTGGAATTTCATGCTTCTGCTGCAAATTTCCATTATATTGTTCTCTCTCTAGATACTTCACTGTACTGAGCAAGGGTTTCAATTACCATCTTCATGCCGTGACATCCAGATGCTGAGAATTTCTTTCTGTTCGTGTTGCAGAAGCAGTCTTGGAAAACGCTTATCAGATGGTCTCTATTACAAATTTATACAGCACCTACCAGCAGAAATAAGAATGCAGTCTCAAGAGCATACAGGTATTAGCCTTGCTAAAAGAAAGTTGAGTGTGTTGCTTTTCATCTCAGGCAATATTCCTCTGTGGAAAAGGGCTGTAGAAATTAATTTGGATTAAATGAATGCATGACTTTATATAGAAATCATTCTAAAAGGACATACATTTTTTTGCCATGCATTTTGGTTTTGAGAGATTTCATTATTCGTCTGTAATGCTGTAGCAGGACCAACACATTCACATTGGTGGTTAGCATCATATTTTAGTCAGAGCTGCAGTGTGTATTGTAGTCCTTACTTATATATAAGTTAGACTCAGTTAATATTTAGTGTTTTGGAAGCAATAGGAAATGGTTTCTTTGTCTTACTTTCTTTTTCCAATTAGATTCATAGTGCAGTAGTATCTTTAAAATACCTCAGCTAAGCAGAATTGACCACAGTCTGAAAGGCTCATAAGTGAATACTGAATTTTGACAAGTGAGAGTGAAAAGCAGCTGGCTGGTTTATCTTTATGTATACACCTGTCCATACATGCACACATCCTTCTTTGTAGCTGGGGCTGAATGTCCTGGCAAATGCAGAGCAGGAGAGCTTTGCGGAGTGCAGGTGAGCAGGCTCTGTTTGAGAGTTGAAAGTATTTTTTGATGCAGCCTCTGTGCTGTATCAGCGATAAAGCCTGGACTGGTACCTTCTGCATACACCCATCTTGTGGATATGGGCCACTGAGTAAATAATAAACATAAAAACACCATTTGGAGGAAGGAAATGATGGCTGGAAACAATCAGTATGGATTTACCAAGGTTTTACTTGTTGCCTTCTAGGATAAAACAGCTGGATGAGGCTGTGGAGGAGGGAGAGCAGTAGTTGTCATTTATCTTAACTTCAGCAAGATATTTTGGACAAGGTCTACAAATATTCTTGTGTCCAATTTCGAATTTGGATGGGTTGACAAATAAGTGCATAATTAGTGGTTGGCTGGTCTGGCTTAGAGGGTCGTGATTAATGGCTCATATTCTAGCTGAGGTCTGTGGCAGGAGGTACACCATAGGATTTTTTTTGTCTTATGTGACACTTCCAGCAATGCCCTGGAGGAGGTGATAGAGGTGTGCTCATGAAGTTTGTAGATGACACTAAATTGGAGAGATCAACTGATAGATCTGAGGGCAGGCCTGCTGTTCAGATGGACCTAGATGGGATGGAGGGATGGGCCAGCAGGAGCCCTACAAAATTCTGCAGGAATAAACGCAACACCATGTGCTTGGGAGGGAAGAATCCTCCTACAGTGGTGGAGGCTGGGGAGCAGCTGTGCAGGGACAGCCCCAGGGTGTTGTCAGAGAGCTGAACAAGAGCCGGCCCAGTGCCTTGGCAGTGACCATGTCCAGCAGCATCCTGGGCTTCTTTGACACAGGCTGCACTGACAGGAGCACAGTCAGGAGGCTGAGGCAAGAGATTATTCCTTTTGCATACAGTTCTTCAAACCTCATCTAGAAAGTTCTTAGGGCCCTTCAGTATGAGAAAGGCATTTGTAGAATGTTCAGCAAAGGGCCACCACAATGGTCAGGGGGCTACAGCTTTTTTAGGAAGGGAAGCTGAGGGCGCTGGTTCTGTTAACCCCAGACAAAGCTTTGGAAGAGAGGGGGATTTAATAATGGCCTTCCAGTTTCCAAAGGAGGTTATTGAGATGATGGAGTCTCAGCAGTGAAAAATTAGAGGATACAGAGACAATGAACATAAATTGAAACAAGAGGTTCAGACTGCATGTAAGGAAGAAATTTTTCATGCGTTCACTCATGCAGGCAGTGGAATAGGTTGCCCAGTGTGGTTGTGAAATCCCCATCATTGAAGGATTTCAAGAACCACCCAGATGAAGCTGTGGGCAGCCTCATCTGAACTAATAGCTGTCCCTGCATTAAGCAGGAGGTAGGAGTTGAGACCTCCTGAGGTCCCTTCCAAACTCAGTTATACTTTTCTTCTGTAATAACTGGTTGAAATGTGCATAGCTCTACACAGCTGGAAAGGAATTCTACTTTATCATTCTTTCTCTGTGCTGGGCAGATGTTGCCTGAAACCTCCTGAGTTGTTGTGTAATACAAGACTGCTGTAACAAAGAGGTTCATATGGCAGATGGTTTAAACCTGAAGCCTGTTTCTACACCACAGGGCATGTTCAACACAAACCTGCACCTTGGGCAATGCTTCAGCAACTTTCTCAAGGGGAGAAAAATGGATCCCATCTTACGGTGAGACCAAAGAGCATCCTTCCCTTCCTCTCTTCCTCCCTCCCACCCTGAATTGCTCTCCTGATTTGTATACTTTAACTTGTGTTTGTTTTCAAAATCTGCATCTTTTAGTAGTTTTAAGCATTTCTAAATTTAGAAAATTTTAAAAAATCTTTTATATTGAAAAATGTAGCAAAAAGGGCTCTTTTGCCAGTGTAGAATGGAAAATACCAGCATGTTTTGCATGTGAGATTGCTGAGATGATTCTAAAATTTAGTAATGTGTACATAATTTTGGTTTCATTCAGATGTGCTTTCCTTAATTTTAGGTGTATTTTCTTCTCTATCTTTAGAAGGAAAGGAGAACATCTCTTCTGGAATTCAGCTCCCATCTCTTTGTCTGTTCAAGTGCATTGTTAAGTAGCTTTCTGTAACTAAAAGCTGACAGTTTATTTAACTCGCAGCTTATATTTTTTAAAGAAAAATTGCTCCTCATATATTTCCAGTTTGATAGGCTACTTCAGAAGGTCTCTTTGCCTGATCCAGTGCTTACTGAAACATGGAATTTGGGGTTTTTCCCATTGCCTTCAGTAAACACAGTCTCAGCAATCCAGAATTAGGCACCTTCAATTTTCCTTATCTAGGAGGCAACACAAAATACTTTTTGGACATAAATCAGGACATCCTTTATTTTTTCTGTCCAGGAAAATGAAAGCAGCAGAAAGCAACCTGATCAGGTTACCTGGGCCAGTGCTGTGAAATTCTTAGCAAGCTTGTACTATAGGATAGTAGTGAACCATGTCCAAGTGACTCATCACAAGCTTTAGGAGGGTTGCCCAAGAAAGCATCTGATTGAGTCTTTGGCAACACCAACAGACGGCTAAGCCTATTTCACATTTCTCCACGTGTCTTTGATTAAGAAAAAGCAGTGATCCCACCACAGTGACTGTCATGTTTCCTTCCATCTCTGTGAGTCAGCTGTTTAGAGGAGAATAGGAAGTGTGAAGAAGCCTGGCAGTCCAGATTTCCATCTAAGAGGTGATGGAAGAGAGAGCTTCCATGGGGCTGCATCTGCCTCTGAGGTGGAGATATTTGCTTTAACTGTGGCATCTTCACTGCTGAAAGATTGAGACTCAAAATGTTCCCCTCCTGTATTCACGTAAGGCAGCGGATTGCCAAGCAGCACGCTGAAAATGCCTTTGATACATCTGGCCGCCCAGGTGACTCATCTGTGAGCACTTCTGATCTGAGCAGAAGATTGAAACAAGGCATCTCTGAAATGAGGGTGTCACCCTTGTGCAAAACTCAAATCCTTCACATGACCAACTGCACTGGAGAGATTTAAGGGAGTGCTGTAATTTTTAGATTTTATTTCCACCATTCTATATGAAAAGTGTTTCCATGAAGTCAGGGCAAAAAATTAAAATGCCTACAATTATGAATTTTGAAAATAATAATTTAGTAGTTCACCTTCCGAGTTTTTCATTATTAAAAGCACACAGAGCTCTGATTTGCAAAATCCACCAAGCAATTTTATCTTCTGCGGGGAGAGCTGGCTATGTAAAACTGGTCCAAGAATCCCTTTCAGTGTATCCTTACAAAGCAATGCCGTGTACTAATTTTGAGATTGCAAATGACATGCACTGTGATGTCATAGGCAAAGGCTGGCTCAGGGACTGGGGTATCTCAGAAGTCCAAGAGGCTCCTGCTGAAGTCAGGAGGAATCCTGGACATTTAGACTTTTACTTGGATGAAAATGCTTTCTTTGTAGTTTTATGAAGTTAGGAATTCATGCTCTTAATCCTGTTCTCTTGCAGTTTAGAGACAGGATGTGTTTTAGTTGCAAAAGTCAGCAGGTGAAGTCATGAAGCTGAATCTCTGGAGAAGTAGAGCTTTTGCAGTTTGATTTAGCTTTTTGCAAGAAAAATATGCTCACAAGGAGTCTTGGGCTAAGGTTCAGAGAAAAATTGCAACACATACCTTTTGCAAAAAGCTGTTCTGCAGAAGGAGAGGCTAAGTATACTCCCTCGTTTTTAATGCTTCTCTAGGGAAGCAAAATGGAGAAAGAATCCTATGTAAACCTTTCCATTAGACCTACTGATTGTAAAGCAGAGCTTTAGGTCAGAATTTCAATTTGGATCAGTTTTCTCTATATTTTGTAGGTTTTTAAACATTTGTGATAATTTATTCTGCTGCAATTTGCATCTGCTTTCAGATAGGAAAAACTTAGTATAGCATCTGGAGGTCCATTTGAAAAAGGAATGTCCTTACCATGGTAATTATTGGTGCAGGGAGTGGGAAGTCTTTCTTCATTGTTAGTCCCAGTGTTAACAATGACCTGATGAGTTCAAAGCTACTCAGGCAGGTTTGGGTTCCACTGGTAGCTGCAGTCCTATATGTTCATCAGACCATCTTATTTTGCATTAATTTCCAAGTTTTTCTCATAGGAGTTCCAGGGAGTTCCAATATGGAACTTTTGTACAGGGTGAAACAGGAGCTCTGGTAACTGATCTCTTCCAGGCTTAGTTGGCTCTCTCACTGCTTATGTTGGTGCTGCTGGGTTTTAAAGCTTCCAATTACAAAATTTTGTCTTTTTGCCTGAAAAAGTGAAGCTAATTTTGAGGTTAATTGAAGCTGACAGATATTTCACCTATTGTTACATTAAACTTCGCTCCAGCTTGTGTTTGGTCTCAGTACCTTGTACCATATCCCTCATAATAATTGCACTGTATTGCACTCTAGTGAGAGGGAGTTTCTTTTCAATACAAAGAAATTAGTACAGTGAAGGCTGTTTAATATGGTAAAAACTCCAAGATGTCTTCTAATGTTACAGAAGACTCAGAAACATTGTGTTTGGGAGGATTCTAACCTTATATAATTGTAGTTTCTTGAAAAAATACTTTAATCATGCTCTCTTCTCTTTCAAATGGTCACCTTTTGCCAATATAAAAGTTAACACAGTTAAGGCCTGTTTTTGTAATGTCTGACTTTATTCTCAAAACATTAAAGATGATATCTCAGTCTTGCAGAAGGGGGTGGGGTTTTCTTTGTCTCAGTGGTAAAATACTGTGGTAAATACGAAGAGTGGGGTCTGAAGAAATTTTTTTGTGAATGTGGATATAAATATTTTCCTTTATTTTTCAAGTTAAAAAAAAATTACTTAGTATCTGGATTTTTTCTTTGTCCCAGTCATAAGCTTTCGATTTCATTTTGGGCATGTAATTTTCACCAACTATTTTATTTTATGTTTGAGAGTTTTCTGAAGCCTTTCAAGATTTTAAGAGGTATATTTATACCATTTTGCTCTCCGAAATATTGTAATTTTTGTCTTTAAACATTGGTAGCTCTGCCTAGCCCCTCCTCATCACCCTCCTGATACGCTTTTTAATACTTCAGTCTTTGGTAAATTTGTCAGCAAGGAGAGCAGGGGGCCTGTTCTGGGGTATTGGAAATGCTGAGAAGTCTGTCAACACTGGATGTGCGATTGTCCCTCGGAGCTTACATCCCAGTTTGTTGTACCAAGCAGAGAATAGAATGTGGGAGAAGTTATTCTGAGTCTGTGCATGTGATTGCAGTTTCCAAGGAGACCACCTTCTTTGTCTGAACATGTCCAAAATGATTGCCTAATTGATCTCATCATGTAGGACACTCTGTCTGTCTTCTGTCTGCTTCTCTCATGTGTTCCCTCCTCCACATTGTTAATCAGAAAGTAAAAAATGAAAAGTTACGTTCTCGCAAAGAGGCAAACAAAGCCATTAGCCTGTCCAAACATCAAGCTGGGGCTGTCCCTGAGAACCGATGGCCAGTGTGTCACCAGAGTGGATGTGAGACATGTTGCTACTTTTTCTCCCCAGTCTATGCTCTAACTCGTGCATAGATGATGCTGAGCGCGTCTTTGAAAGAGACAGCTGTTAATGCTCCTACTGAATTTCCACTAATTATAAAATGAAAGGACTGGCTCTCTTTTCCTTCCCAAAGCTCAATAGTCTAGTTTCACTGATTAAAGAACCAACAACAAAAAATCCCACAAAAAGCTCAGGGAAGGAGGAGACGTCAGCCAATGCCGGTGCTGAAAAGCATGCCGATGTGCTTTTTTTGTTGCTTGTGGTTTTGTTAGTAGTGATGATGTGCTAATGAAGGCCAAAGCTCTTTCAAATTTAGTCCCTTCACACTGGAACTGGAAATGAAGAGCTCAAGTTTAAAAACATTCCTGCTAAAGGGAAGAGAAGATTGCATAGGGCAGTAAGAATGAGGTGCTGCAGCAGAACTGGAGGTCACTGCATACTGCAGTTTCTACCACTCAGGACTTTGGCCAATCCTCACTTTCTTGTTAAGCAAAGACTCCAATTAAGCTCAAGAGAAATTTACCCTGAACTATGGAAACACAGTATTATGGAGATAGAAATTACATCACAGTTCAGTATGTAAAAAAGCTTATTATAGTATTGAATAAGTATAGCAACTACTGAAAGAAATACTTTTTAAAATCCTCTCTGTGCATGAGTTATAATTTTTCATCATTATCATCTATGCATGAGTTACAATTTTTATTACAGTTCTCTTCTGTAGAAATGCAGTGCTTAAAGAGGAACATAATTTGCATAGCATGGTTTTGTTTATTTGTAATGATGTCTGTAATCTGTGTGAAAGTGGGGAGAGGGCATAGTCTGTGTCAGTTTATCTACAGTGTGTCACATGGAGGGTAAATAGCAGCTGGCATATGAAAAAGGTCCAGGCACATGTAAACCAACGGAATTAAGAGTGGACAGCTTGAGGAGAAGAGTCTGAGAAAATAAATGGAGTTTACAGCAGCCATGGCTCCCAACTTCCCTGGTGGCATTTACTGGAGAGAATATGATTAATCTGCCTCTTTGTGAAAAAGTCTCCATGACTGTTAGAAGCCAGTCCCTCTCTGCCTTTCCTACAGACTGGAAAGAAGGGAATAGTTTCAGAGGCTTTGATCTTGCCAGTTACTGCTGACTCCCTTTTTCCTGCAAGCAGAGCTGTTGAGCTGCTGGGTTCAGTCCAACACAGAGTCTTTGCAATTGGATGTGACCTGAGCATGGAGGGGTTAAAGACTGGTCATTTACTGCACTTACACATCTTTGTGACAAAGAATATTTTCTCTGTGCTTCATAAAGATCAAAATCCAGGCAATAAGCAGCTTGAGGACAACTTAAGTGACTGAGAAGTCCAGGGCAGAGCATAGATAATGTAATAGACTGAGACCATTAGGTGAGACCATTAGGTGGGGCAGAGCAGGTTGGTGCAAACTGGGTGAAGCAACAGTCCTTATCAGCACCTGAGGGTTAATTTAGTGGCCTGTTTAGGGAATGCTGTGCTGATAAAAAGATACAGTATTGTGGCTGTGAATCCTAAATGTCCATCACAAGCACTCTGGTCCTCCCTGTACAACTCTGGGGAAATTCCTGAACTGTATTTAATTAAAGCATGATAAATGGTATATTTGAACAAATAAATTTCTTTCTCCCTTCTCTTACTCCCTTCTGGCCAAAGCCTGAGGCCCTTTCATTTCTCTTCGGTTCTGGAAAAGTGATATGAAGAGGAGCTCATGACCTTTTAATTTGAATGTCTTACATTTCAGCTAAGAGGGAGATCAAAGTTGAAGACACACTGGATTTTTTTTTTATATAATAACTGCTTGAACCTACTTGCATTCCATGCAAACAAGATACTGTTGAACAGGATTCATCTTTGACAGGCTAGCTCTGAGGCAGCACTTCACAAAGTTTTCCAGAGAGACCTGTTCCCTCTGGGAATCTGACAATGGGCAGCACAGTGGCAATAAGGAGCATGATTACTAAGCAGCAGAGGTGCTGCTCCCACCTCGGAGCAAAGCAAAGAAGTAGCTCTCACCTCCAGTGTCTGCACCTACCTGGCCTGAATGACCAAGGTTCCCAAGTGATCTGTGCCTATATTTGCAATATGACATGTTTGGACTACTGTGCAAGCAGAACTCCTATTTAACATTAGGGTCGTGAAATAAACATAAATAAACTTTTCTGGCCCACTTGACAAAATACATCTTCCTGAGAAAAAGGTTGAGATGTGACAATCGGCTTTAGCATACATTTGAAAAAAATCTTTATATACTCTGTAGGAGATTCAACTGCTTTTGAAACATGTGTCAGGTATTAGACCACCAAGTCAGAAGCGACAGCAGTGCATGACACAAGTGCCTTTTCACTTGTGCACTGAAACACTGAGCTATCCAGACATACCTACCTGCTTGCTGCCCTTATGTAATAGCTGCCAGAAGAGACAGGCTTAAACATTTCCTCTCTCCTGTTCCCTCACCTCCCAATCACTATCTTCCCTTTTCTTAGCTCTTCTCACAGCATATTATCAAAAGATGTTGGACAAAATCATGTTCTCAAAGGGTGCTCCTGACTCACAGAACCTGTATTTATTATTATTTTATTATTTATTATTCCGCCAGAGTCCCAAATACAAACTTTTTATTTGGTGTTTCCACACTTGCCATCTTTAAATTCTTTAGTACAATATTTTGTGCCAAACTTAGGCGGATCCAGCCCAGCAGAGCCTTTCTTGTGGGAGTGCTTATTAAACTGAAGTTAATGAACAGTAACCATGTAAGAGCTTTCACCTAAGGCAAATTATTTTTTATTGCCATTTTAAAAGTATATTCTATAGTACTTTGACAAAATATGTTTTTAGTAATCTTTTAAAACTAAAGAATGGATTAGAAGAGGTCCTTTTTTCCAACTTTATATATAGCTATTGTACATGTTTTTTCTTTGGCACATACCCTTTCCAGAACATGACTTCTGTTGTGATTATAATGAATAAGACTCAACATACTTTTTTCAGTATTAGGAAATATTTTTTAATTTGGTTAGGACTGGAGAACAATTTACCACAGTATCAGGCAAGTCAGGAAATCCCAGCATCTGTTTTTCACATGGTCTGATATCTCCCATAAGTAAAGCAAGCTGAGTGGAAGCATGTTACACACATGAGGCAGGAAGATGGGATTGTTGTTCTTCCTCACTGGAAGTAAGAATGTTATGAGGAGGTAAATTTGAATTAGGTAACTGTATTTTTTATATTTTAACATTTGATATCACCTGAAAACTTTTGAGATTTTTTTTCTGTAACTGATTTCATTGGTCCTTTCTGGCTCTTTATTTTCTTCTGTGACAGAGAGGTCTATTTTGTCTCAGTACATGGTTCTAAGGGTATGTGGAGCAAAGAAAACACAGCAAATATGTTTGTTATTTTACTCAGTTTGAGTATTTTGTCAACTCTTTCTCACCCACTATTTTGAGTAGAACATAGCTGTTTTCTTGCATTTCAATGTCAAAGGACTGCATTTTCTGACTGGGACAATATCCCATATGTCTTCAGACCTTTTAGGCCCCTCTTAAGGCCTCTGTTCTGAGAGCCTAAGTGCTAGGGACAGGCTGATGTGATAGCCACACTTCTCCATGGACAGGAATCAGTACATTAGGACAGCTTTTTCTCACTCTCTATTTTAGTATGTAAACATTCCCAGTTTCACAGTGGAATCAAAGGGGGTAACTGTTGGAAAATGAAAATAATACAAGATTTTGATCAGCCTCACAGAGGGAGCCAGAGATGTGTTTTCAGAGACCCACTTACAGTGAGTATTGGCACAGTAAGATCTGCTCATCTAACAGAAAACTACCATCCCTGATGGTACTGATAATTAATTTAATTATAGATGTCAGAATAATAGTACTTCATGGACATTCAGAAAGTTAAAATTAAAAATTATTCTTAAAAGTATCGCTTCCATTTCCCTTACATTTTTCTAATTTAAACATTTCTAAATAAAAATTGGAAACAAAACCATTCTTGTTCCGTGTATTCTGGTTTTGCTACTTCCACTATAGTACAGCTTAATTTGCAGGACCAGAACTTTCCATCTTAGTCTAGAAGGGATTTTCGAGTTATTTCTGTATTTGACATACTGATAAGGAGGCATTATTTTATTGTGCTAGGTACTGCATAAACAGAAAAAAGGATGATCACAGCTTTAAAACTTTTCCATCTTTCTTCCCCTTCAGTACTTGTCCAAGTTTTGTGATTGATAGAGGTACTTATAGCAAATTCCCATGGTATTCCCTAGTAGTCATGATTTTGCCTGAATCTTCCTTTTGTGTGTACGAGAGAAGAAACTCATCAGGTTTGGCTGACTAGCTCTCTCGGTCCTGTGTGGAAGTAGATGGTGTGGGCATGAAGATGGTAGGAGTTAATTAAGAAATATAATATAGTGGTGTCTGGCTAAGGCCCTTGGTGGATAACATTCACTGAGTATTATCAGGCTTCGTCCCCAAGGCAAAGTTGCACTGGCTGGAGAAGGGAACACATATTTCTTGAGCCGTAGTAACAGGATCGTCCTGTTTTTTAAGTACTTCTGCAATGCCAGTTCATTCTGATGTGTGGGCATGTAGTGTCCTCATGTATATGTATGCATACCAATATCAATAACTAAACTATAATTGGCCATGGACTGTGTAGCTGGTTCATCGATATATATCCTTTGAAAGAACTCTCATAACCTCTTCTTGTAGCTTAAAGCCACTCTAAACAAAACACACACACACATCTATGTCTCTGCCAGGGACCTATTTAATTTTTTTCCCTCTTTGCATCTGTGGAATTTCTCCCCCAGACTATTTTGGCCCAGTGCCCAGGAGTCATTGGTGCAGTGGCATGTTGTAAATTCTGCATGAAACAAGTCTCTTGCTGGAGAGGAGAAAGTACCAGTTTTTGGGGCACATGGCATTAGTTACCAGTTACAGTTCAGAGAATGGTATTCAAATCATGAGTTTTCCACATTAGCCTTTTTTTAATGTGCAAAATTATAGTTGGGTTATAGTTAGCAATTTTTAAATATATTTTTTCTGTTTTCCTTTCACTTCTGAGGTTTCAGAGGAGGACTTAACACAGTATAAGAGAGGCAAAATATCAAAGCTCATGGTATTTTCAGTATATATGCAGAAAATAAAATGTCATGTGGTGTTGCTGTTTATTTGGCATTCAGTTCTGATGATCTGTATTGCTCTAGGCTTCACAGTTTCAAGGTCTCATGGTTAGCAGGGTAGACATAAAGCTGTTCTACCATAGCATCTCCATTCTGTGTGACTTCTGCAGGATATTTAGTGTGCAGATAGAACTTGGTGTACAAATTACATCTCTTCCATTCTTAAGCACAAAGAGCAATTTAAAAGATTTATAAATACATGGGATTATAAATATGCATAACATTTTTCATGAAGGCAGCTTTTTTAGCCACTTCATTGAAAGTAAAGGGATAAAAATGAGTAATTGATATATGGATGACAATACAGTGCAGAGGGTGATTGTTTTCCTAAATGCTTTAACTGAGAAGTCAGTTGTATGTGGAGTTTTATACTAAGGCAGCAGGAATGATAAAGCTTCTCTTGTGTCTGTCTTGTAGCAGCTTTTCTTGTGCTGTACAGCAGAGGATTCTGGCCTATGGAACTCTTTAGAAATGCACAGGAAGCTGTCCCAAAGTTCAGACACTAAAATAATCTGAAGTCTCTCGACCTTGAAATTCCAGTCATATGGCACAAGGATGGCAGGAAGATGGTCTGTAGGAATGCAACTGCCCCTGGAGAAGGAACAATCTTGTCATTTTATTTAGCAAACTTTCATCAAACTAATGTTTCATTAACAATAATGTGAAACAATGTTTTCCCTGTTACTCAGATGTCTCCATTTTAAAACCGAGGGGAAAACCCAAAAAGTGTAAGTGAGGCAAAGGGACAGTTAGGTAAATATATTAAAGAAGTGCCTGTTCAACTCCAGTATTGTAATACAAATATTGGGATATAAACACTAGTCTACGTATAGTGTGCTAAATGAATTCTTACACCTCTTGGTTTGTATCTGAATTATTTTCCAAGAGGCAGTTTCAGAGGAATAAATATGAAAAACTTGTCTTTTCTCATAAGACTACATCGTTGTTTTCCCAAGACCCCATGAATATTTGCCTACATTTTCTTATGCTTTCTTACTGACCTGAACAGAAATTCCATGTAAGTACTAAATGGTTTTGGCATTTGATGATGTCTTTTAGAAAGCATTTTAAATGTTACAAGTGTTCGAGTTGTGAGATTTCTTCTCCAAGTCAAACCAAATGTCATTAAGTTCCAAGGACAGTCTGGTAAATCCGTTAATGCATGTTACTGAAGTATAGTGCTGGGTGTTTGTTGTGGCTGCTTATAAAAACTGTAACAGAAGCCACAGATTAATACAGATCCTTTAAATCTGCTTTTGATTTATGAAAAAAGTACTGCAATTCCATAATATGAGAGTAATAAATGCAAAGAAATACATGGCTAAGACAGGTGCTCTTATAGTTAACTCTGTATTCCCCTCTGCATCAGGCAAGGCAGAAGTTGTCCTTGGAGGATTTTACAAAACTAGTAAGTAATTTCTGCCACTACAAATACAGTTTTTGTAGCACATTGGTCTGTGTCTTTCATCGTGATCTATCATGTTCTGTAAATAAATCAGGACGCCAGCTCATCTGACAGTATCAGCTGGGCTCTTGACACTCCAGCTCACCAAGGGCTCACTTGCACAGTTTTTTTCCACCAGTGTTTAGTCCCACATGATTTGCCCTCACCTACATTACAGCTTTCTGGAATTTGATGGTGTTTGTATGCTAAGGCAAAAAAAAACAAGAGCTCAGTATCTATAGTACTCAAAACTGGAGCTGGAGTGAGAGTTGCAAAACAGATTAACAGCCAGAAGCTCAGCGTTTTAGGACTTCGGTCACTCTGTGTCTGTGAGAGCTGGGTGCTTTGCAAAGCAAGCCCTGACTAAGAAAGATGATCTCCTTCAAAAAACGTGACCCTGAAGGGCTTGTCAATGTCCATTCCACTTAAGAGTGTAGAGCTCCAAATTCTTGAGTTATCTGTTCTTGTGTTGGTAGCCCCTCCTACCCGAGGGAGCGTGGCCTGACAAAACGAGCATTGAGATAATAAAGTGCATTCTATGTTTCAGAAAAAGGGCAGATAGAAATATTTTTAGCATAAATTAATGCTGGGTTTTGGTGTAAGAAATTACGCTGTAGAAGGATGTTAGACATTTACCTTCTTTGTGTTGTTTATTTTAATATTGAAATTTAGACCAAAGAACAAAGCTCATAAGTAGCATATTTTATTTATGTGTGTGTGTGTGTGTGTGTGTGTGTGTGTGTGTGTGTGTGTATAATATAGGGCTATCACAATGCTTTCAGATTGAACCTGTGATTTCTGAATAGAATACAGTGGAATTGTATTTGCCCTGTGACACACATATTTTCATTTTCTCATATGAGGTAAAGTTACCCATCTTTCTTTCCCTCAAATCAATACCATGAGCACTCTAACACAGGAACCTGCTACGAATGAAGGAAGAGTAGAATATTGTGGTGGTTTATTCTAAACACTCCTTCAGAATGAACAGGATTTTTTTTTCTGTGTTCTTTCACTATTAAGCTGTTATCTGGGTGCCTGATACATGGTCTGGATAAGATAGAGAGAGCATGTTTTGAAAACACACACAAGAAAATAACAAACTAAAGTGAAAAACAGTACCTCTTATTTTGAGAACAAGAGATGCTTACAAAACCTCTATCAATCTTTTCCTGGGAACATGAAGTGCCTACAAAATTGTTCTCTTTGAAGGTAAAATGTTTTCCCTTGGGAAAATTCAGGCCTGCTGCTGGATCTCTCTAAGATTCACTAAATGTCAGCCCCACAGAATAAACTTTCCACAACAAAAAGTTTTTGAAGGAAACGTGTTCACATCAATGTAGAATGATTTTTGAGACTCCTGTAGTTTTTGAGAGTACTGGAGTATTTAATGTAGAAGCTCTCTGATCGTCCCTGTAGCGCTCAGTTTAGCTAATGTCTTTTTCTAAATGGTCTTAGTGAAGTGTACAGAAATGTTAAGTTAAAAGGCACATAGAAGAAGTCAGCAGTTGAAACCATGCAGAAGATTGTCTACAGCAAGGGCATACTAATATTTTAGTTTCCTCAAAAAAAACCAGCTATGTAGGTAGATTTATTTTGGGACTAAATAAAAGTATGAAGTATATCTGGAAGTCTGAATATGAAACAATCAAGAAGGTTGTGTGGAGTATGTGTGTATTTTCTGTGCTCTTCCCAATGTTGGCAGTAACTAAATAAATTGATTCTTGGAATAAAGAGGGACGTAACTCCATGTATTTATTTGGGGATTTAATTTGGGTCAGTATGTAAATTCTTTTACTTTTCTCCTGATTCCAGTTGTTTCTAGTGTGATCTGCTACAATCTCAGAAGAACTAATTTAAATTTATTCTATATTGTCATTGTGAGTGAACAGCCTGGAAGTGAAAATGCTTCTCTTAAAAGGGATGCTGATATACAGAATTTTATTAATAGCTACCTCCACCAGGGCAATGAGACATATGAAATGCGTGCCCCGTCCCTGCTACTGGGGTGTCCTGAGCACACAGGGACAGAGCCTGAGCTCGGGTACATGGAACGATGGAGATGATTTAGCACAGCCCAGGGCAGGCGTGGGAACTGCCCCCACCTCACAGGCAGGCTCACATTGCCCCATGCAGAACAATTGGGGGGATTGTGTTGCTTGGCTGTTCTGCGCAGCATTTGAGACTTCCTAATGATCCATTCCAAATAGTTTGGCCAGGCAACCCTTTTGTACAACTCAGCATATAACCTTGTGTGCTTCCCACTTTGTTCTGTGACAGTGCACTGCTTATGTGGGGTTTGACCATGTTTCTAAAAATAAGAGTCTTTTACCTCAGTCATGAACTTACTTATGGGAATATTGGAGAGGGCATCAGAACACAAGAAACATCTTTAATTAATTGAATGAATAACCAAAAAGACTTGTCTCCCTAGTCACACACAAGTGAGTCTCATGCTAATTGTGCAAATTTCTTAACATTTATTTCAAGTTCCTAAAGCTCTGATATATAATTCATGATTTACAGCAGAGACCAGAAATTAAAAGGCTGGCTCCTATATTCATTGAAGCCAACAGCAAAACTTGAAACAATGCCCCTGTAATAGGACAATATGCTGTTCCTCAAGATCCATTAGCTTTCTCAGTATAAACCATTTTAGTTTCTGCTCTCACACTGTCATGTCATTCAAGTAGGAACTGGTGGCACCAGTAAATGAATAGGTAAACACAGTTTGGTACCTTACTGTAATGGGTCTGGGGTTTGTGAGAGTCCTGGCTCCAGCATTCACAAGTCTGCATGGCAGCACCTTTCCCAAAATTGACCTTTGGGCTGACTAATGAAGGATGCTTATGTTACATTTGGCACAGAAGAAAGTGCAGTCTGGAGGAAGATGCTTTAGATCATCTCTGATTTGATGGAAGCGGTGCAGGATTTCTGTGCTGTTGCCCGTGCTGTTCAGTTGGAGATAAGAATGAGCTGTACTGTTGTCCTGGGGAGATGCAGCAATTTATTTTTCCAAAGAATTATATTGTCCCCTTTGCCTTACAAAATAAGGACAAACAGCCCAAGGGAAATGCTGTGTATAATACTATAAAGAATAAATATGTTCTTAGAAAAATATTAGCAAATGTAACTGAGAAAATACTTTCCTGGAAATTAGTGCACTAAACTAAACTAAAAAATTAACCAATTTAACTTTTCTTCAAAGAAAACACTGTCTGTGACACAGCAGTGTCCGCTGCAAGCTGCAGGAGTTGCATCAAATGCAAAATGAAAAGAAGTGAAACCCAAGATTTTTACTACAACATGTTAGAAACTATCAACGGTATAAATTTTGATTATCTGATCAGAAATGTAAAAATTTATTTTTTCCTCCTAAGTTTTGCTGTTTAAATTAATTGGAAATTACTGCTTTTAAGTTGGCTGCACCTGATAAACATCTATTTTTTATACAGAGATCCATGCTTTTATATCTTTAACCATGTGTGACTCAGTCTGACAGAACTTCACCAACACCACTTGCTCCAAAATGCCTTCACACCCCAAATCCTGTAGCAAAACCATTCCATGGCACTCCTGAAAGAATACCTTCTCTCACTGTCCCTTTTAAATTTACAAGTCACTTATTCTTCTGTCAGGTTCTTGCTTATAATATTCTGAGAAATGCAGTGTCAGTATGAGTTGTCCCTTTTATACAAGAGATTTACCAAGTGGGCACAGGTTTATATGACAGCTGGCCGCTCTCTGGAATGGACTGGTAGAAATGACCTTCAGTTTTTAGACTGGGAAATGAAACCCAGGTATCTCAGTGGTAACACTTCAATCCAAAGCACTCTGCAAATGCTAAGCAATTTCTGAGGCTGAGTTTGGATGAAATCTTATTTACAGTCCTTGTTTATCTATTTTACTTGTTCTTTACACCTCATCTAAACAAGCCTGTCTGCAGAGAATTAGATGCAGAATTCAAATCTAGAATTATTTATAATTTAAACTTTTTGTTTCAGAACAAAATACTGTGTTGAGGACAAGATTTACTCCTTTTGTCTCAATGTGGGTGTCTTGGTTTGAAAGACAGGTGTTTGCCAAGGAAGGCGGGAACCTCTCATAGAAGAGTAAAATATAACTGTCTTCTCTCCAAATTATTATAACTTTGAAATTAAGGGGCTTTCAGGCAAAGATATGGAAAAGAAGTAACAGTTCTTTACTAGTATATATGTGTATAATAAGGCAAACAAACAGAACACAAACCCAGTTCCAGCCTTCTCTCGGCTGCAGACACTTTCCCTTTTGGTGCAGTTCTGGGAACAGCTGGCGGGGCACTGGTGGCTCCCAGCCAAACAGGGTGGCTGCAATTATTCCCCCCCGGCTGCAGGGGGCGCTGTGGCATGAGCGCCACTGCCTCTCTGCACACAGGCAACGCGGGCAGGATGGAAAAGACGCTTCCTTTGCAAACCCACAGGGACAGCCGGTCCCGGTGCCCCTCTGGGTGGCAAGATGGGCTGTACCAGGTGAAATAAATAGGCCAGGAGATCTTCTTCTCCTTTTAAAAAGCCTTTATTAGGATCAGCTATGGGAGGGGGACTCGGGGGGCTGCGCGCACCACTGCTGCTCCCACTGAGCACCACAGAGGAGGAGGTGCAAGTCAAATCTGCTGCTCACACTGCAGAGTTGGGATTCCTTCCTCACGGGACTTCCCAGGAAATCGACTTGGCTCATGAAGTCCAGGGAGGGTCTACCTTTTCCAGTGCTTTCGAAGTTATGGTGAGGCGAGGAGGTGAGAAGCTTTTAACAGGTAGCTTGACACTCTGCTGACTTGGTGGTGTCTTTCGTGGGCCTGGATTCAGTGCTGGCTCATTGCTTTAGGGGCTTTTTGGTGTCAACTGAACTTCCTCTGTACGCTGGGCATCATGGGGAATTCTCTGATTACCATGGTGGGCGGGGTCCTCAGTGTGACGAGCAGGAGGGGAGCAACAGTGGTGTTTTCCTGGTGGGAGGTTAGGGGGCGATAGGGGGGACTAGGGGTACCGGGGCCTGGGTGAACATGAAAGTAGGAACCAGGAAGTACAGATTCAAGAACTAGTAACACTATCTTAACAGTATAACACATTTAAACATACAGTTTTGGACCAGTCTTTAGGTTTATTCATCTCACCAGGAACCTCGGAGCAGCGGCTGGAACGGCAGGGATGAGCAGACTGCAGAGCAGCAAACGAAATGTATCAGAAACTCTACAGCTGTCGCAGAAGCCATGGGTGTCCCGGCAGGCAGGGGATGTGGGGTCCAGTGTAGTGAAAAACCCAGAGCAGTTGCAGAGAAGCAGTGGGGCTGGGCAGCAGCAGCTGGGCTCTCGAACACGGCCAGGAGAGGCTCTGTCAAAGGGGCTTGGGGTCCCAGATTTTCCCCTGAGGCATCTGAGTAGATGGTGAGGGCTCTTTCTAGTGAGGTAAGGTCCCAGTCCAATGGCCGCTCTTATGTGCAAAAGCTCACCCACGGTAAGGAAGAAGCAGTACAGGGCTGGGCTCTGGCGGTGGCAGTGAATTATCCCCGCAGTAACCAACAGCTTGACCTTTCTCCCCCAGGAAGAGCCCAGCCCCTCACCCCCTAGCCGAAATCTCGCAGTAACTCTGCCGTTCCCAAGAGAAAAGCCCCCAGGTAAGAGAGTAGCCAGCTGCACCCTTTCCCCACTCTGGCTATTTTTTCTTTTCTCTTAAGTACTGGTCATTATTGTTTCTAAGGAACAGATAAGACTAAAATCCATGAGAGAAAGAAACAAAAGGAAAAATCCTAACCCCCAACAATTGGATAATGCTCTTCTGTTCCAATAGGGATGAGTTAAACTAAAGCTAAACAGTGAGTGAATGAGAAAATTTTCCATCTCACAGGGACACAGGAACAGGGATGATTTCTCACATTTACTCATCAGACATGCTTAAACTGTCTATCAGAGATAATTTTCTTTGTAAAGAAAGGAGACTTCCAAATCCACAGCACAAAAAAATTCTAAAAGGAGAATAAATACGTATGGGTTGCAAGCCCTGGAGAATGTTAGGTTGCACAGGTACTCCTTATGTGTCAGCAGAGCTGGAAAAGCTCTCCCACTTGGCAGGTACTTTGTGGGTCAGTAGCTCTCAAATGACTAAGAGTCCATTCCAGGCTGGAGTTAGTGTCAACAAGAAAATGGGAACAGACCCTAGTTTGGGTCTTTGGGACAGTTCTCTCATGTGCTTGATTTGAGTCGAGGGCAGGCATCGAATTAAGGTCTTAGGGCTGTTCTATTGTGTATGACCAAGACAATGTGGAAGTGTTCGTTATAGATGAGTAATGAGATGGTTTGCTCACACAATTAAGGGGTGAACACTATATGTAAGTTTTATAAATGTATAGTTATGTTACTGCAATGTGTTCCCCCCAGTATTGCTATCATGGGATGGTCTTGGTAATCCAGGCATTTGGGAATGTTGGCTTGTTACAATGGTAACACCTGACCTCCAATCAGAATGTAAGAAATTATCTCCACCACTGGATGGCAAGGAAGAAGTTGACAAGGCTCTAGGAGGGGCTAGAGATATAAAAGGTGAAGTATCCATCTTGAAGACGAGCCACGTGGCTGGCAGCCATGTGGGGTGGGGCTCCCAGTGCTGAAATTTTTCCTTATTTAGTCCTTTTGTTGTATTTTTTGGTTAAGGTTTAATAAACCTTCAAAATTTTAGAAACTGAGCAGTCGTTTCTCACATGTTGTAGCTGTGAGTTAGTAAAAGAGGTGTCCAAAGGTATGTGGTTTTGATTTGTTCTGCTGATAACCACTTCATTTATTAACCCAAATCAACTTTGGCTTGCCTTGCCAACAGCAAATGTAATTCTCCAGAAATGTTCTTTTTCGATCGCCTGTCCTTTAGCATTTCTAAAATGAAGTGCTGCTGAGGAAAGCAGCAATCTCTCCTGGTCTTGTGATTATGGGCCCAGTTTCACCCTTGAGAATGCTGCAGTAGGGAGTGACAGAAGGAAACCCTGGGCCATCTTCATACACTGATGGGTGGAAAATCTGTGCTGCCTTTGGGATTCAAGAAAAGCGACAGCCTGCTAGGAATAGAAAGAATTTCAGGACAGTGGACCTAAAAGGTGGTTTTCTGGGTTCATTCTTGAGCTTATAGTATGTCTAAAGCTCCCCATATATGTCCTTCTGCTAGTGCTGGATTTGCATTTGTCTCCTTTGTGGCCTTCCTAGCTTGCTGATGTTTTCATAGAACTCAAAGCATTCTGATTAATACCTTTTTGTAATATATCTAATATCTACTATTGATGATTTCCCGATCTCATATGAAGAAATTTAATCAAGAGACCATTGGACTGAAAAGGCCATTTAGTCTGAATTTAAAGGTCAGTTGACCAAAACACCTACTCAGGTATTCTTCTTGCAGAAGGGCAAAAGGGATCACGGAAAAATTCTGCTGTTTAAAAAAAAATGCTATGAAGGCCTTTTTTCCCCCCACTTTTCAGCTTCATGTAAGACATGATACACATGTGAAGTGTCATGTAAGTTCATGCTCTTCTGGGTAGGTGTTAATAGTGTCCCCTGTGGGCCCACAGGTTGGTTTTGTCACCAGTCATGAGAGGCTAAATGGCTTTGTCATGTCTGTCTTTGGCATTAGTAAGAATTTTCAGTGCTTTTAAAAAAAGAACAAGGACATGAAAAATACAATGACGGAAACTGTGGTATGTAGCACTACTTTATTAGCTTGTAATCAGTCATGGAGCTGCCCAGTGGGAAAATGTATTCTACCCCACAACAAGCAGTCCTGTGAATGACTAGATGGAGGAGGTGATGTGAACTGAGAGCCAGGAGGTGTATGGAGCAGTGCCCTGACTCAAGAGAGACTGAGGCAGGCTTTTCTGTGTCATATTTGATTGGTTTGAGTAAACAGAGCCTGTGCATTTCCAAAAGGTCTCTAACAAATGTGTGAGACATCCTGCAGCCCTGTACCAGAGCAGTGCCACAGCTGGGAGCTCACCTTTCAACTGTGCTTTGCCTGCTTCCATATTTCAAAAGTTACCAAGGATAAGATGAAAGTTTTAGATAAGTTAAACTTTGCTTTTGAAACTCATGTGACCCTTCAAGTTCTTGGAACTGTAGCAGGAAAAGATTTTTAAAAAAGAAAAAGCACAGTTGTTTTTCACATTGAAGCATAAAATTCACATTGAAGTCCATTAAATCTGTGCATTTTAATGTACGCCTCAGAGGTAAACTTTTAATACACAGAATAAATTTGCTGCATCACATTAAATGTAAAAGAGATTTTTTACACATCTTTATGTTTTTGCAGAACTATCTGTTAGTTGTTTCTAAGATAGAATAATGGTAATTTGGCTTCATTCTTCATCCTTGATTTCATCACATGGTAGAATATTGCTGACACTGCAACACTAACACCTTTAGCAAACATGGATTGAGAAAAACCAAAGGAAGAGCATGCCTTTCATATTCTCCTATTTGTCTTTCTACAGGCTTTAGCCACAAAATGCCTATAAATGCTGCAAATCCAGACAAATTAGGATCAATACCAATGTCACTGAAAAATTATTTAAAAACAAAATACAATTAGAGGATACAAAATTTATGCAGAAACTCCAGAAGAGACAACCGTCAGTGGGTTTCAATGAAATACCTGCTTTTGGTTTACCATTTTCAATTTCAACATAGTGCAATTTAATTTATTTTTGGGATGTGTTTTTGCTTTATAATAAAACCCTATGGATTGAAAGCTTCATCCTCTGCTTGTTACATCTTGTCTTTTGAGGTCATCGAGGACATCAAGGATCCTCTTGTAATGGCTCTAGTGGTGGAGAATACCTTCTGCCACCTCAGAAGACAAGTCCTGTTGTTGTTTCTTGTTCTTCTGGCTGCACAAGCAGCTCAAGAGGCAAGTCACACTTGGTTCCTAACAGAGGCAGTTGCTACTCATGGGGTGAATTCCAGTGCTGCAAGCCCAGATCTCCTGGATGTCCAAGAAAGTTGGGGATATGGATGTCCTTTCATAAAGAACATGACAGAATGGCAGATTTTTAAGTTCATTGCTGGGAACTCCCCACAGATACGTTACTTATTTTGGACATCTTTTGCATCTGTCACTGCATGTAAGTCAGTGATTCTGAAGTGATTCCACATGCAACCAGACTCTGCTTTAAACCTCCCAGTGTTCACATACATTGATGTTTGGTCCAGAAGAGACTTCCCTCTTCCTGTGCAAATTCAGTGGCCTCTTACAAGGGTTCTGCCTTACCTTTTTATCCCAGGTGATGGAAATGTGAACTTCTCTTTTTGTGCTATCTTTTAACCTATTCTGGCTGCCAGTTGCCTCTGCTTTTTTTTTTTTTTCCATGAGGGAATGGAGGAATATTTATGAAATGGTTATATGTCATACGCGCTTTAATGGAAACTTGAGACAAATCTTCTCAGCTTTCCTTAACACTGTTCTTAAAAGCCAGATGTTGAAAAAGTTTCAGAAATTTACCTGTCATGCTCAGAATCCAAGCATTTGCACGCAATCCATTTTAGACATGCAAGTAGCTTGCTGAATGCAAAAAGACTAATGGCAGCTGCTTGTAAGGCTGATGGTCTGACCTGGATCCTTTCTGCTTTAGGAAGGTGAGATCTGGGGACTAAATCTCTGTTCCAGATCAGAAGTTCGTTCAGCCCAGGCTTCCACCACAGTGAGCTGGTGATCTGAGTGCTCATCATGAGGTGCCCCTTTTTCTTCACTGCTTACATCCACAGCTTCAGGGAATTAGATGGATGAATACCTGAATTAAGGGAGGATAAATTAGACACACAAATTTATCTGATAAGGTGAAAGTGCTCAGGCTGAAGTCTAGGACCAGACTCCATCCCTAGTGGCTCTGCCTAACACAGCAGGAGGACTGAGATAGCACCATATTCCCACGGCATTCCTGTGCTCTTGTTCAACCCTTTCCATCTGCACAGGGATGTAGGCTGCTTTAGCTGGCCTTTTACTGGTGAAGGCGGACCAAGGGAAGGCTGCTTGGTCCCATTCAGTCACAGACATACTCAGTCAAATACAAAGATAGTGAGGGCATGCAAATACTTGGGAAAAGAGCCACCCACTTCCCTGTTTTAGCTCCCTCATGAAGAGAAATTATTTGTTTCACTGAGTAAATGCCGTGCAGTGGTGCCTTATTTCCTTTCTCTGATTGGAAAATATTTTGTCGGGTGACTGTATCTTGGAGGGTTGGATCTACCTCAAGTGAAGTTTTTTTGCATGTGTATGGAAGCTGGAGTAGTCAATACCATCAGTTATTTCCCTTCACTGAGTAAAAACCCAAGAATAGTGATCACTTAAAGAGAAATACCCTGCAATTTTTGTAGTCAAGCAGACCTTTTACTCTGAATGCACTTTTCCTGAAGTGTAGTGTAGTTTGGTGCTAGTATGCAATTGGTTAGCATATGTAGGCTATGGGGTTATAATAATTAAAGTTGCTAAGGCTTATGCTCACGAGAAGGCCCCATGGGAAAGGCACAGCTGCAGGCCGGACAGCTGGGAGTTGATCGAGGGATTGAGAGGCAGTTATGAGTGAGGGGAAAGTCAGTTGGAAATGAGATTGTGATTGGCTGAAGGAACCCGTGGACAGTGTATGGGCAGGAAGCTAATTGGCTGAAGGAACATGTACAGTGTATGATTAGGAAGCTGATTGGATGGGAGGACATGTGGAGAGCAGCATGGCAGCTGAGCCAGCCAATGGGTGCCTTCTTTCTGTTAAGTTCTGTTAAGTCTTGGTTTGGTTGCAGTTATGTCAGGTTGAAATTAAAGGTATAAAAAGGGGGCTAATTTTTACAATAGAGGGATCTCCTTCGGATGCATAAGGGAGTCCAGGTCACTTTGTTCTCCACTGCTACAAGCATACAACCATTTTTTAGGGTTGTAATTTACTATAAATTTGCTTTTAGGGCATCAAATTTGGTCAGCTGAAGCCGATGGGACTTCAGACAGTGCAGTCTCTGATTTTTTCAGCTGCCAATTTCCAGCCTATTTTTAAAACTGCATGCTCTTCTTTTAATAGTTAAATAATTTTACTCCATATTACTTTATATTGTTTTAGGAATTTTAGGTGAAGTATAAAAAAAGAAAAATGGCGCTTTTTTTTCTGGCGTAGTTTGCACCTTATGTCTCTGTCAAGTGCTTTTCTAAAGCTGTTTTTCCCAGACTGTGTGTTTTGCATGGGTGGGACAGTGGGTTATTGTTAGCCTGTTAGACACAACTTGGTTTGAATACCCTTCAGTAGTTTGGGAGGCAAGTCAGATCTATTTGCATTTGTTCCAGTCACAAAGGTTTATAGGTCAGCAAAGACTGGCTGGAAAAATTCAACATGCCAATGCACTCTTCTTCTATGGTTGTCACGAATTCAAACGTGCTGGTTTTTATATTTCTTCTTGGTCATGAATATATGATCCTACTGTCTGAAGTCGCTTTGTTTCTTCAGAGCTTGGTACCAGCTGGGACTAAGATGGAGGATGTGACTTGATGCCAGCTTTCCCCCTTCCTCTTTTGCCCACACTAATCAGTAGCAAATCAAGTGTCCATGTGTCTGGAGGCAGTGAGAGGGCACTGCTCACCACTGCACTGGGGTGCTGCTGGGTTTTTCTCTTCTGTGAAAAAGAGCCCAGCTGAATAAAAGATGTCATTTGTCCTTTAACAGAAAACATTGCATTAGCTTAATCTCCCTTCTGGTTTGGGTTTGGGTGCTCTTTTTTCTTTCTGTTTCTATTTAGGTATGTTTGGGTTGCATCCTGAAATGTTTCCTGCTTAGTTAGATGCAGAGATGGTGTGGAGACCTTCATTTGTGTACAGCCTGACAAAGAGTTGGCATCTTTTAAGATTCAGAAAATTGAAAGCTGTTCATATAGCTTTAATGTACACTCATAAAGATATCTTCTGAAAACTTTGGTATAACACCAACATTTTGAGACTTTGCAATCAAAGCTTAAAATATGTACTAAAAAGACTGTCTTTCCCAAAGAAAGCATTTCCTTAGCTTTGTTTTTCATCCTCTAGTTTTAAAGAAGGCATGGCCTTTTGCAGTTCTTAAAATGAAATATAGATTTATCCACTGTAATTCGATTCCTTCCAAGCTGCATTTTGAATTTTAAATGGTGTGTCTGAACGCATTGTGCAGGATACTATTGCAGTTTTGCTGGGAGCTGACATCTCATTTCCAGGCTGGCTTACTGTAGCCCATTATCCTGAAACCCATAAGCCCCGCTTGAGTTGGACTGATTTTAACTCAGTTACAAAAACCACTTATCTTTATAGCTGTAGCTTGAGATCTGAGAATTTTCTTATGAAGGAATAAAATAATGCCAGATCTCCTTTTAATATGCTCATTGAAATGCAAACTGTGACCTTTCTTCTTCTGTTGTAGAGTTTTTCTGCAAAGTAAGGGCTGTTTGGGGGCATCACATGTGCAGCCTGGGGAGGCAGCAGCTCCCCCTCCTCCTGCTGCCTCCGTTGGGGCAGCCAGGGAGCCTCGTTCCTTTTGAATGCAGGATTCGATGCCAAGTTGGCACCATCGTTCATGTTTATAGATTTAAATTCAGCACATGGCTTTAACTCTTCAGCTGCACTGGCTGCAAACAATTGCCCCAAACCAAACACAAAGGTATAATCAGTTCGTTGTCTCTGCCTTGCCAACTTGCATCTGACCCTTGGAAATCCAGTTGGGGACATTATTTTAAATACCATCTTGGGTAAGACACATGCAGAGAGCAAAAGCCTGTTTTACATGGAAATGTTTACAAAATATTAAACCTTTTGGAGAAAAAGCAGCTCCTAAAATAAACATTTTAAAAAATCGCATAAAGTATTGAGGGGAAGATAGTCTGGAATAATTGAAAAAGACTCCGCAGTTAGAATACTAGTAAGCACCAAAAAAATAGTTGTTTAAGAACCTTCTTTTTCAGCCTACACAACTACTAATGTGGTGCAAGCAGCATAAAATTGTCAGTCACTGGAAATTAGTCTGAGAAAATATGTCATAATTTGGTGGGAGGGTTTTTTTGACTTTTAAAAAAGCAGTTTGGTGCATTTTACTAAATAAATATTTCGGTCAATTTTGACTATTTAATTAAGCAGAAAATTTTACCACTCATAAAATAATTTTTAAAATGCAACTATGATTAATTTTTTAAGAATGTTTTTCACAATTAGAGACATACTGCTCCATGGCTTTAGTATCTAGTAAAGGAGCAATGATAACCTGACTGCAAATGTAGTCATGCTCTGAAATCTGATGTGAACCTTAGCTTCAAAATGAACAAATAAATATTTAATACAGTGATTGGCTGAGGACCATCTACCCAGTGAAACCATAGGCTGTATCCCACTACCTCCAGGCACTTCTAAGCTTTCGGTATAGACAAACATAGCAAGGAAATGCAATTTCCAAGTTTTTAGCTGCAGCCTTTTAACTGAATCGAATATTTTTTTCTGACTTTCTCATGTGCTTCATACTTACAAGCATCTCACTTATGACTCCTGGATACAAAGATAGTATGGTTTTAGCACCTGTATTCAATCATATTAGAGTTACAACAGGGTTGAGGGGTGGAGGATTTACCTATTTTTTTCCTCAACAAATTGCAAGGCATAAAGCACTTTGCATGTGACAAAATAGCTCTTTCATTCACAAATTATTTCCTTTCGCATTAAGTTCCAGATGCAGGTGAGTAGTGATCTGTCTGTAAAGCATTCATTATAATTAAAGGGTAATTTGATAAGTCTCTTTCTGGCATTTTAAGTATCTTCATAATTATGGATGTGATGTAGCCTATGGGAAGCTTCTTTGTAGCTAGCTCTGAAAACAGATGAAGAGCAACAAAGCATCTCAGCTACATTGTAAACACGTAACTATATTCTTATTTTAGAATAATAAAAATTTCTCTTTATCTTTTTCTCTCAAAGCCTGTTGAGTGTTTTGGTACAGGATGCACTCAAAATAGCTTTCTTTTTGGCATCTTTTTTATTCTTTAAAGCGCATAATTCTTTCATAGTGTGTCAGATAGACCACATTAATTTTGTGGCATTTTTATTCTAATTGACGTGTGTGTGTGTGTGTGTACATCCGCATGTGCTCTTCCGTTGTTTCTGGAATTTTGAGGATGTGAGAAGCACACAAACTGAAGAGTCTCTAATGGTTTGCTTGCTGTAGAAAACAGATTTATTTTTATAAAAATACACACTGTTTTCTGACCTAGTGTGAAAGATGCTGTATTTATACAAATGCTAATGTTGGAAACACAGCTGTTACGTTACTTTGTGCTTTTATTGGTGTGGTTTCCACCAGCTCCTAAACTCCTTGGATCACTCCTAAGTGAAAGCCAAAGTTGCAGGCACAGCTTGGATGCCCTTGGGTGTCCTGGACTGCAGCGGATTTCTTGGCAGTTGCAGCCATGATCGATAGGTGGATTTTTGGGTTTAGTTTGGTTTGGTTTTGTGGAATTGGTTTTGAACAATGGAGGGAAAATACAAAAATTGCATATTTAGATTTCAGTGCCACAGAAAAGGAGCAAGCAGACCACTGACATATCATAGTAATTTTGGATGATGACAAATCCTTTAATTAGATGTGTACATTTTGAGAGACCCTATGGATAAGGTTGTTTAGAGTTTGCAGTTTTCTAGAGAGAAAAAATAATAAATCAGTCTTAGAGAATTGTTTTATTTTAAGGTGGGAAAAGGATATGGGATTTTCTTACCTGGTGCTTTAGTTTTCTTCTACTTGTTATTTCTTTTTTTCCCAACACTGATTTTATCCTTGTGAATCTCTCCCCTTGTGTTTTTCAGCAACTGCTAGGTCTGCCTCAGGGCTGATGACTGTGTTCAGACCCCAGCAATAAACTCTGAAGAGGTAAGATACATGTGCTATTTCAGTATTAGAACAAATGTCCCTTTTCCTCATTATGTCACTATGCAATTTGTAGACATCCAGAAAAGCCAGGGAACTTGACAAGTATTTACATGCGCTGATACTACCAACAGCCCACTGAGCTTCACCTTCCCGGGGAGGTTATCCCTGTACCAGGAGAGGCCCTTAACCCAAGCCAACTTGTCCTCCCTCCTCAACCATGTCCCAGGAGCCGTAACAGCCTGTCAGTGTCTGCCTGTTTGGATGCGGCAGTGGCAGCTTGCTGATGTGATATTGGCTGATCCCAGGATCACCTTTATATGCTGTGTTCTTTGCTTTTCCTCCCCAGCTGAAGTCCGAAACCAAACAGTGTGAACAGGAACTAGAGTTTGCAAAGGCTGGTCACTGCCAGGAGTGTTCTGTGATGGAGGGTAGAGGAGAGAATGAGAGACTATTGATGTCAGTTCTCAGACTGAAGAATTATGGGGAGGCCTTATCTCTGTTCACCTCCTGCTCTGACTAAGGCATAGTGGGAAACTGAAAAGACCGATTCAGTTGGCAAACAGAACTTGGATCCCTGCAAAGGACCCATATTTTCCTCCTGTCAAATCTTTGAAAGATCAGAAAAAAAGTTTTGCTCTTATTGCCTTTAATGCACCCTCTTCCATCCCCTACTTCAGGACACATATATGTAATCTTCTTCTCTCATACTGAGAAAGTGGTGTTGGAAAAGCCAAAAACATGCCTTATGTAATGAAGAATCCCCTTATGATGGTGATAATATTTCATTATGAAAAGTTCTGGCTATGTTTTCTGTCCCGTGGGCCTCAGCACAAAGATATACTGTCCCACAAAGCATAGCTTTACTACTCATCTTACTCATCTTAAAATAACATGCTGTTATTCTATCTCAGTATTTTTCATTGATCCATTATAACAGGAAATACTTCTGAACAGTTGCTCTCATTGAATTCAGATTCTCAGAAAAGTAGATGCTGATTATAGTTTTTGCAATTAAAGTTTTTAAGAACATAACCAATTAAGTTAGAAATAGTTACTCTTTAGAAAGCATTTAGCAATCTAAAACCTAAACTTCTGTAGAATTTTGCATAGTACTTCACTCCTTGGTGCACATCCATGTGGAGTAATTGCACAATGAAATGTGGCCTCTAAGCAGGTGGGTTATTTTACACAACAGTACTTGAAATTAATTAAATTCTATTAATGCAGAAATCATGGCATTGCTTGATCCCTTTTCATTTCTGCTACATACAGGAGTTTAAGGATATTTCTAGTGAATACAAGTAGTTCTTTGAGCAAGGGTTCTTTGAGGAATTGGGGTGGAGGACAGTCTCCTTTTGATTATTCTGTCTGTTTGTCCCTTTGCTGATGTTCAAGTTGAATGCACACACAGAACAGCTGCACCTGACAAAGGACATTTTGAATTCCTTGGCCCTGACAGAGGTAGTGGAAAGGAACACAGAAGCCCCAGGCCTGTCCCATATAAGAAATATCTCCCTTGCCAATATTGTTATGGTGCTATATTTCACACCAATTGCCCACTGTAAGAACAGGATGTTTTGTACACTTAACAATACCAAACCTAAACAGAGGTGGGTTTAATGTGACCATGGTTCTCCTATCCCAGTGCACTGTTCTGTGGCACTCAGAGCTGGATTGTGTGCAGGAACTGAAAGCCACTGGAGTGGAAGCTGGAAGGGTGCAATGGCATATGGGGGCCTGGACATGAGCCCAGGATGGGAAACTGGTGAGACACATGAGAAAAATTGTTTCTTCCCTTATATCAAGATCTAGATCAGCCTGACCCCTCCGTGCCCTTCCTGCTGTCGCCACATTAGCACCAGCTTTGACTCTTTGCACCTGTGAGATGGTACAACCACAGACTGAAAATCAGTAAATAAAAGTGTGGCATAGAAATATGTGGGAAAGGCAATGAGGGGATTGCCAGCCATATAAATTTCATATAAATTGTTTTTCCTTAGAAGGGAGATTTGCACTTGTTGCGTTTACTGAACTTGTATTTGCCCAACATGCAACTGAGTTAGGTGTTGTATATAGTCCCTCTGGGATTTTTTTGACATAGCCTAAGGATTTTTACTTTGCAGGGAATGTTAGCCTGGAATGTGGCCAGGTCTGACCACTCTGTAAATTTTGTGTGTCTGAAGGGGGAAATGCCATGCTTGGTTGGGGCTCCTTCTGACGTGTCTCATGAGGAGTGTTCTCTTCCCTTGGTGAGGTCAGAGTGCTGCTGCTGGAGGGAAAGCTCTAGCTAGGCAATTCTTATAGTGTAGAGGGGTCACT
Organism: Irena cyanogastra; assembly: GCA_013397155.1. NCBI lineage: Eukaryota > Metazoa > Chordata > Aves > Passeriformes > Irenidae > Irena > Irena cyanogastra. Next base: position 61,931 of record VWZV01010983.1, read on the forward strand.
CAAAGAGTAATTGCCATGAAAGATTAATACTGCCTTTTAATTACTTTTAATGGTGGTGGCTGATTCTGCAGCCACTGTTTCTCTGTGTGCATCTGGTGCTAGAAAATTTCAAGTTACTCAAGAAATACAAGTGCATAATTTGCTCTCAAATACATTTTACAATGCTTCACCTAAAAATAGGTACTTCTAAACAATGCAAAAATGAACCAAAAACAAGAACCAAATGTAGTTGGCTCTTTTTCTGATGAACATGTTTTTTTATATAAGCTTCCAAGTGTACATACTGGTGCTGTGTTCATGCTTTGGATTTATTGTTGCTATCCTGTTTAGCAGCATGATGATATCAGCTAGAGAAACTGCTTTTCATGCATTTTTTGCATTAATCTAGCTCTTTCATTACTTCCTCTAACTTGCAAAATTTTCTGTTTTCTCAGAAGGGCAGGAATCTAACAGAAAAGTAATTCTCTACCACAAATACAGTTTTTTCTAAGTAAAGAATTACATTACTTGCAGTGTTCAGTCCAGAATCAGTGGCAGAGTTTGAGGATCAGGTAATTTGGCAGAATAGCAACAGAGAGTTTTATTCCTCAGGTGGCACTCACTTGAGTGCAGGTTACAGCTTCAAGTCTATAATAAAGCGTTGAGATACCAGACTTCGGAAAATTGTAGCATTCCATTGCATAAGAAACATGTAAAATATTTTTTGGGAGTTTTAACACTTATTAGCACTCTGATCTTTGAACAGCAAAACCTTTGGTAACCAAAGTAACTGGTGTTAAAATATTGAGACTAAAGTAGGTTGTATCAGTGTTTCTGTCAGCATTGCATAACTCAAGGGGACTCATAAATCTAGTTGTGCTACCAGTATCTTGCAGTTAAATGTACCATGGATTTAAGCATCTGGAAGATAATTTCACAGGTATAATTCCCACCAGCAGTGAGTGAGGCCTTGCTGCACACCTGGAGTTCTGGTATTGGCAGGGGAAAGCTGTGAAGACTATGTGGTTGCATTCCTGCAGGGAAGTTCTCTACCTGCATTTACAGAAAGTATGTCCATCCAAGTAGTTCCCAGCTGCTGGGAGATGCTGTGTAGCTAGGTGATATGGGCTGGTGAGAGATGCTGTCACACTTCACTGGAGCATGTCAGGTGTATGTCAGGTGTCCAAACGTTGGTCTGAGTGTCAAAGGTTCTATTGTTATTGTAGTTTATTAGTTCTTAAAAGAATTTTAAAACAGAAAAATGAATTCATTTGGTAACTGCTAACACATTTTCTGAGCACTTCTGAATAGCTGCTGGCTACTGTCTTTGGATATAATAATGGAGTTCAGGCAAGTGCACCAACAAGTGTATTGGAAAACTTTGTGGATTTATAAAGAATGTGTGCTGTCCTCTGCTGATGGTGTGTACTGGTCTGTGCAGCCTTCTGAAAGCAGATGCTTTAGTAATGTCATTTTATGTAGCATTTAGATTAGCTATTAATAAAGTCCAAGGCAGGGAAGCAGAAAGAGTCTTTGCACGGTGTTCATAGATGTTTTATTTCTGCCGCGTGGTGTGGCTGAGGGACACAGGGAAGGGGCAAAGGAGGAACAGCAGCTCCCCAAGACTCCCACAATTTTATAGACAATACACACAATAAACATCCTCTGGCACTTCAAATTTGGTAAATCTACACCCTGAATGAAAAGTTACAAACATGGATTGTGCTTCTAGCCTCCTGATGTGCCTTAAAACTTTTATATCTTGGCTAACTTCTGCCTTCCAACTAGTAGCTGGCAGGGAAGACTGGGAGCAGCTCTTCAGAAGCAAGCTTGATGGATCTGTCAGTAGCAGGCTGCTCTGCAAAAATTCCATGTGAATTGGGCATGCAAGCCACCACCCTTCAGTATATCTGAGTTCTGCTTAGGAGGGGGCAAGTGGAAAAGGAGTTTGAAATGGCTCAGCTATAGAGGCATCAACCCTGCTTCAGCCTCCAAAGAAGATAAAGAAACCAGAGGCTTGGGGAACTCTGTTCTGTGGAGTTCAGGGCATCTCAGCTAGAACGCTTCTGATGTAAAATTGTGCAAATAAACACTGTAAGTTGCAACCTCAGAAAGACATAAGACGTGGTAAGGTAATGGGTGGCAGGATGTAGACAGAATGACCTGCATAAAAATTGACTTTAGTTCCATAGTTTTGGGTGCATCAGAGAGCAAGGAGAGTGAGCCTAAGCTGACAAAAAAGTGAGGTAGGAGAAAGCTTAGTTAGTAGCAAGGTGGTTTAGGGGAAAATCAGACTTTTCCAGAGCATCCTATCACATCATAATCAGTGTAGGGCATTCTACACTGACAGTCTAATCCTTCTGGCTGAGGATACTCTGGCCAAGGCCTCAAGGGCTTTCATGGGCCCAAGCAGATGGGCAAAGCTCCAGGACAGACTTTCTACATAGCATGTTTATAGGCAGAAAACAGAGAACTTTGCACGTTTAACATCATAACTTCCTTGTGTGAAATAATGGTATTTATTTACAATCTTGTATTTTGGGGAGGGGATGTTTGAGGAATAATGTGTTTTTTTCAGAGACATTCTATCACTTGGCAAATACTGCAGTACCTTTCAAAAGCTATTTTTGTCCCTTTATAAACTGTTACATTCAGCCCTTGCAGATAAAAAAATCATCTGATACATGAAAAAAACACAGTACTGCATTTTCCTTTCTAAATAATGGATGAACATTTGTAGATGAAAACCTCTCCCATTAGTTAAATAATAAATAAAGAGTTGCATGAGTTTTCTTTCAAATGAAACATTTTAATTGTTCCTGACCATCCCAAGCAAGTGCAACTGTTACGGTGATGGCTCCAAATATCGGCCTCACACAATCAACAAAAAAGGGCCTTATTTGCCCAGCTGTGCTGAAAGTACCACACATCATGGTCTTATGATTAGTTTTGACTTATATTTTAAAAAGAAAATCTTCGTATTTTCAGGGAGCACTCTTTGATTAGAGTTGCATGGTTGTTGTAGCTCTGTTCTCCTTCCTCCCCCATTTTTATTTATATTTGCAAATATTTGGATACCTTAAGGTTGAAATAACAACAGGTAACACTAAATCACACACCTCTTGAATTAAAGGGACCTCTGAAGTCACATTGAGTTACTAAGCTTGTTTTAAAGGCAGCATTTTAATTTATTTCTTAGCCTCTCCTTCTTCCCCAAAGATGCAAAACATCCTCCAAACCACTGCTCTTGCTCCCAGCCTTGCCCTGTATTGTATTTCTCCTCATTAATATCTATATTAACCCTGTACATTTTCCAAAGTGCACAGTACCACAGCAGTGCCCTAAAATTCAGAAGAGATCTCAAATACTGCTGTAACACTAATGAATATCAGTAGTAAATTCTGGAGAGCGGGTTGCACATAATTAATGACAACTAAACCCATCAAAAAAAAAAGTGACTAGAGTTGAAAATAATGTGCTGTACTTCACAATCTTTCATACCTTGACCACTGCCTTGGCCAGGTTTTTGTTGAAGTGGAAGGTGTTTATCCCACAATTGATACACACAGCCATTTTTCCATTAGAAAGTTCCTTTCTTTTGCACAGTGTCTGTGTAAGTGTTCAAATATTCACCATGGAGCTTGGAACTAGGTATTGGCCAATGACGACTTAGAAACAAGTATGAGCTTGCAGCCCTGAACCACATGCTCTGCTTTTCCATACGAGATGGTTAAACTGAATGACAGCTCAAGCCCAGACACTGTCTTCTCTCCAGCAAGGTAACTGGACTGTATCAGACCTGTCCACAGAGGGGTATTTGCCTCCAACCTTGTCCCTGCACAGCCCAGTCCCAGGGTGATGTGAAACAGCCTGATCTTCACGGAGTTACCGGTGTTCAGACCAGCCCAGCAAAGGACCTCCTCCTGGAAAGAGAAGGGTGGGGAAGCTTCTTCTGCAGTTTGCTTCATACAGACTCTGCTTTGTCATTTTAGTAGCCTTTCCTTCTTTCCTTCTGCAGTTGAACAAGGGTTTCACTGTGTGAGAAATTCTGTCATGGTTTAAGCCCAGATAGAAACTCAGCCCCATGCAGCCACTTGTTGGAGTCTTCATTTTATGCAATCTGTCACAGCGACACTCCCTCATGCTTGTGGGACACAGGAAAGAATTGGGGGGGAAAAAGTGAGAAAATGAGAAAAGTCATGGGATGAAATGAACAGTTTAATAGAGAAAGCAAAAGTGTGTGCACAAGCAAAGTAGAACCAGGGATTCATTCCCCACTTCCCTTGGACGGGCAGGTGCTCAGCCATCCCAGGAAAGCTGGGCTCCATCACAGGTCACAGTCACTGGGGAAGAGAAACTCCATCACTCCAAATATCCCCTCCCTCCTCCTCCTCCTCCCCCCTGCTTTGTATACTAGAGTGATGCTATATGGTCCAGGATATCCCTGTGGCCAGTTGGGGTCAGCTGTCCTGGATGTGTATCCTCCCAACACCTTGTGCACCCCAGGCCCTCACTGGTGGGGTGGGGTGGGAGAGAAGCAGAAAAGTCCCTGGCTCTGTGCATGCCCTGCTCAGCAGTAACTAAAACATCCCTGTGTTATCAGCACTGTTCCAGCACAAATCCAAAACACAGCCACTACCAGCTACTGGGAAGAAATTTAACTCTACCCCAGCCAAAACCAGTACAAATCCTGAGTCATTTTAAGTCCTGAGGAGTAAGGTCTGTGTCTGGGGAGAAGATCAGACCTGTGGCCCTGTGACATTCACATACTAACACACATTTTCTCTGTATCCTCTTGGCAGCCCAGAGTATCCTGCTGAGCCTCAGGTGGTTGGCGCAGTGTCCTCAGAATGTGTGGGCTGCTCTGGCAGAGAGCTCCTGGGGAAAGTTGAGGCCAGCCCCTCTCTCATCTCCTGCTCCTGGCGCTGGAGTGGTTGGCAGAGGAGACAGAGTTGTTCCTCAGGTGCTGCTTGAACCACTGAGGTCACTTCAGGTGAAAGAAAACATCCTAAATGGCACACAGCCTATGGAGTGGTGCAAGAGCTCAGTGAGGGGAAGGGAAAAGGGAAAGGGATGAGCAAAGAGAAGAGGAAGAGAAAGAGGAAAGGGAAGTGACCTGAAACTCCCAAGGCATTCCCACACTCCTCATGACATCAGGTTCTCTCATGCCCTTTATTAGCGAGGGTGTCGCTCTTTCTCAGAGAATGAAGAGAAAGACTCCAAGATTTCAAAGAATCAGAAGGCCTTTATTGTAACAATCCATTCCCCTTTTATAGGGTTTTTTGCTAACAGCTACTTGATTGGTTAAATGACACAACGCCTCTCTACCACCATTGGATGAGATAGAGAGAGCATGTTTTGAAAACACACACAAGAAAATAACAAACTAAAGTGAAAAACAGTACCTGTTATTTTGAGAACACGAGATGCTTACAAAACCTCTATCAATCCTTTCCTGAGAACATGAAATTCTTCACAGAGCTGTTCTCTAGGAAGGCAAACTGTTTTCCCTTGGGAAAGTTCAGGCTTGGTGCTGAACCTCTCTAAGACCCACTGAATGTCAACCCCATACCAGGGTCCTGGAGGCTGGAAAAATGTTTAGACACTTTTTTATTTTACATTTATTTATGCCTGTTTTCCCCCATGTATAGCTTTGGGCCTTTTTGTACCAAAGCTCCCATGAAGTGCTGGTCAAGGGAAGAGGTGACTCCAGCTTGTTGTAATGGTGAAAATACGCTCATTCGGCTAAACATATTTTGAAATACTGGCAAAGCAGCAGCCTGCACAGTTCAGGTGGGAAGAGTTCAGGTAGTGTCTGAGGCTGTATTCTCTACAGTTCAATAAATCAACAACTCATAGTGCAACTAATATTCTTTTGCCACTAAAATACACTTGAAAAACAGAAGCTGTTGTTTCAAAGGAATGTGGACTTGCTTACCATGTACTCTGATGTAATTTAATAACTGACCAATAACTGGAGTACTTTTAACAAACAAACCTCACACACATGGATTTTTTTTTTTAATCTTAAACTTTTCTATTTACAAAATACTGACTTCAATATGGTGAGCATAAGAAGATGATTTTTAAAAATTATTGCGAATTAGCAATGTAAGAAAATAAATTTTTAAAAAATCTTTTAAACATTATCATTGCAGAAAAGGCATACTGAGATTTTTCCATTAGAACTAATCATGCACTAACTCGAACTTTGGGGGAAAATTCAAATTAAACTATTACATGTATTTTTAAAGAAAAATGTTTAATTTAATCAATAAGGTGATGAACGTAGCATGGGTTTTTTAAATTAATACTTGTAACTACTCTGCAGAGGAATAACTTTTAAATGCTATTTCTTTAACTAAAATTTGAGATTGTATATTACAAATATGTAAGATTTTTACTTATTTTGTAAAAAGAGCTGTTGCTCTAAAGGAATTAGAATCAAAGTCCTTGTTTTTGCCAACCATTCAACATGGTCAGGCACAAAGTCAGAGTCCCTGCCCACTGCTGCCACCTCGAAGTTCAGGAATTCAGGTAACTTCAAACCACACAGTATCCTCCAGGTTCCATAAATGACCAAGGAAATAGTTTCTAGGAGCTTTTAAATGGGGAGTGAGATTTTATCTGAAGTGAACAGAAAGCATGGGATATAAAAGCTTTAATAATTTTTTTTTCAGTTATTGCCCTGGTCTTTCCCAAATAATGACAATTTTCTGTTCATTTTCTGCTAATTGCATGTGCAGACAGATTTTGAGCCATCTGTAGTGGCTCCATATCAGAGAATTTCCTGCAAAGCAGTCAAGTTCCAGAGGAACTGGTCTGTGGTTCAGGCATGTCCCTGAGATCTGGTCTACAGAAGCGACACGTCCTGTGTTCCACATATGGTACAAATAATGCATGACTGTATGAAAACTGCAAGGCTTTCTGCTGTGAGGAACAAGCTGAACACAAATCAGTGTGTCTCCCATTGGCTTTTCTCAGTTAAAAAAAAATCCCTCCCTTTTTATAGCTTCACATCTTGATGTTATAAAATGTAAAGATGGGCAAGGCGTTTTTTGGTTATGTCAAGCTGTGGTTGGTGTGTTCCCTCAGACTATGCTGTGAAAGAGCCATAATTCTCACTAATCTTCATTCAATTAAATTTAATCACAGAAAATTCTAAATAGGTTTAGGTAGGGTGGCAGTTTTTGGATTAAAGATAATGCATCTTTAAATAGCAAGGCAGAAATATAAAAGCAAATCTAGAAAAGCCAATAAGGCATGAATTATTCAATAAAATAAGATCTAATTGTAAGAATGTATTACAGTGGAGTTCAAGTACCTTTGATGTCTTTTTTTCTCATCACCTGTTAGATTTTGCATGTAAATTCAATAAGTTATAGCTCCTGGAAACATACTTTGATTTGCTAGATCTCTATCTGCATGTCAGAGCTTTAGTCACAAGTGTATTTAGATTGGGAGCAGACCAATACAGATTTCTTTTACAACACACACAATCCTGGGAGTCCCATACAAGCTGGTGTACGAATTCCTGACAGATGTATCTGTATCAAAACAAGCAGGCAGAATGTGCTTGGCCACATTTTCAGATGTCAGGATACCCTTAAAAGTACAATTGAATTTACCTGGATTTTACTACTCCAGCTCATTTTTCACTCCTTATTTTAAAATAATTCAAAATCTAATCTATTGAGACTAAAAAAAACCGATGGAAGGTATCTTTGAGTGACAGCCTGCATAGTTCATGGAGAGGAAACTAATGACATACGACAAAATGCAGAAACATTGCTTTCATACAGTCCTGTGCTACAAGTAAATTCGTCAACCAAAATCCACGTTTCAGTAACAATGTTGTGACAAAAAGAAACCAAAGCGAGGAAATAACACTTGACTAGGTTGGTTTAAATTTGGGGGTGGTTAATTTTGGCTTTTTTAATCCATTGAAAGAGGAATGTCTGGGGGTTTATTCCACTTCTTCAGTTATTTTTCTACTTGTGTATCAGCCTTACTTTCTAAGAGTGTATGTCTTGTTCTGGAAGATGTGAATACTGCTGTTACAAGGTTTAGATAAGAAGAATATGACATTTATACAGAGGATTGCCTGCAGCTGAGGGTTGGAAACAACATTAAGAAGGAAGCTCCAGTACTTTCTCATCTCCTAAGCTCCTTTTTTCCCACTTGCCTTTTCACCTTTAAAAATTAACAGTGTCCATTATGAACACAGGAAATTTAACTCTTAGTTTCCCTACTTTTTCATCAATAAATCACTTACCAGGTTCATTTTTTTCTTAATTATGAGAGTACAAGGAGGTGAGTTGTACCTTCTCCAAAGAAACAGACTTTTATAAATTACAAGTTTTATCAGAAGTAATCCAGCATTCTGTAGAAAAATGAGGGAGCTGCTTTCACATTCAGGCTCTTCTGTTTGTTTTTGTTGGGTTTTTTTCATTGAAAATGCTCAGACATTAGCCAACAGTTCCAGTTGATTTAGGACATTTCTTCCACGTAGGTCATTAAGGATTCCAGAATGTGATTCTAGCAGTTTTTTGTAAGCATATTTCTGGTGAAATGGAAGTCCTGACCTGAGGCAAGAATGAGAAAAATACTTTGTAGGGAGGAACTTGAATTTTCCTTTCTCCATATCAGAAGCATGTCTTTAAAATAATACTCAAGTCCTTTAAAGATTTTGTTTGGACTACTTTAACTGTTTTTATCCTGGAAGCATTTTGTCAGCCTTGGTCAAGCTTGCCCTGAGTGAGGTTGGTTTCAGGTTATAACAATGTGCCAAGAGTATTTCACCACAAATGGCCACCACCACTCCATTGAGAAGATGCTGGTCTTTGTGTTTGAAATAGCAACATTTTTCCCGTATCATCAGAGTTTCAGTAATTTTGTCTAGCATATATTCAGGCTGTTTTCTCTTCATTAAACCATACTATGTGTCCTCCTGGAAGATGCCATCTGACCAAGGTCATTGCTGTTGGCATCATTATGCTGCAATGTAGAAGCTTATTCTGCCAAAGACTCAGCTGCTTTTTGGGGCTCAAGGTTTCCTGTGCTGTGCAAAAAGGAATTCATGGTTCAATCTCTTTGCAGTGAGTTCTTGCCAAACTCATTCACCTTGAAAAACTATTTTCTTTCTAAATACTCTCCCATTTAACTGCACAAGGCATTTTGCCTGTGATTTCTGGATTTATCCCATTCAGAGGTTTGCTTCCAAAGGTTCCTGAAGGTTTCTGTAAAAGTTAGCATAAGCATTCATGTTATTACAGGTCTCTTTGAGTTATGAGTTTCACCTTTAGGCACATTCAAAACACTGAAAATAGTCAAGAAGGATGAAAATTCAGAAGAAGCTGAAAAAAGTGTTACTGGAACAATAATCCAAATTAACCACAAACTCAGACAGCCAGTAAGTGCACTGTGGCCTTCCCTGCTGCCCTGACCTGGATCCTCCTGCCTCAGAGGATGTGAAAGGAATGTGAATTCCCTGCAGCCTCCCAGTCTTGCTTTTGTGCCAAAGGAAAAGGAAGCCTGAGTTTGACCTGGCGAGTGGTTCCGATGGTCACTTGGTAGTCCTTGCCCTCAGTTCAGCACACGCAAAGTGAGCAAAGCGAGCCCATGTGGATCCTGAGTTGTCACCAGTTACAGGAGCTGTGGATCTCAGCTAGTGCCCACTGAGTCTGCTTGGACACAAACCAGGAATGCTCAGCAGCCCATTACACCCCACAAAGCATTACTGCAATTGCCAACTGTACAAAATTTATGAGTCAGACCTTCCTCAATCCTAATGCTTACTTTAAAAGAAGATACTAAAGGATAGAAAATAGTTTTTAAAATTGATTTTATTTTATATTGTGTTCCAGAACTATAAAGCTGAGAAAACCAGTTTTATTAACCTGGGATAATGGGAAATGCTCCCTAACCTCTTAGTTCCTGGTAGCGCTTGCTTTAGAACTGTGCCTAACTGTGCTCTAACTACCCTTGGAACAAAGAGTGTGTATTTGGCAGAAATCCACAAGGGCAGGTATTTTACTTTTTGTTTGTAACACACTCAGATTGTAAGTCAGTTAATGTTGATTCCTCATATGCTCCTTGGTTGTGAACTCTGGCAAGGGTTTGCCCCTGCCAGTGGGATCCAGGAGAAAAGTGCTTCAGTACACAGTGCCAGTATCGGTGGTGCTTTACCAGGAATTTGGGCTCCCAAGATGGAGGGGATGCTTGTGCCAAAATCTTAGCCTTAAAATGTGGGTAGTATCTCTCCTTTAGCTCATGGGATTTCTGTGGATATGAATTAGAGGATCTCTGAGAAACGTCCAAGGACCATAGTGGTAAATAGTGCCACAGGAAAACCTTGTAGTTCAGACTCCGATGGGTAGTTTGAGAAGCATCCAACAAATAAGACATGGAACTGCACCTTGTTAGTGAGGAGAATGCAAAATAGGGTAGCTGCCAATATTGGCATTGTTTTGTTTCATCCAGTTCCTGAAGCTGGGCTCCAGCAGAAAAGATGGAAGGCTTGCAAGTGAGAATTGTACTGTACAAACAAGGGCTGTATACAAGAAATGCTGCTTGCTGCACAGCAGATTTTATTCCTATTTTCTCTACTAGATTCTATATGCTTTAATCCTCTTTGAACAAGATTAACCCTTGTTTCAATATAGTTCTGACATGTGTATGCATGTGTCTGTGTGTCAGTGCACATGCTTGAGCAAGTAGTTTTTTGCATGTTAGGTGAGTGGCTTAATAGCAAATGGCATGAACAGAGATTTTATCCTGTAGCAGTCCACTAAGATCCAAATGAGTCATCAGGAGGAGAGGAATATTCTGAACCATCCCATAGTGCTACTTGAGCCATCTGATGGCAACAAGAAGATAATTCTTTATTTCAAGCATCTCCATAAACAAGTTGTTGGTGATTCCCTCTTTTCCCTTGACAATGCCCTGCCTTGTCAGCAGTGTCTATTCTCTGCTTGATCCCATTTGCTTCCCCAGCCAAGATGCCCAGTTTCTTTTTGGAAATAGTTTTAACTTCCCTGTTCAGACAGAGTCTATTCTCACCTTCTGCACCCAGCCTGTCTCCCTTGCTCCGCCAGTCTACGTCACTTTACTGATGCCCTTCTCCCTTCTTTTCCTTGTATTCTGGTTTAATAGTTTCAGTTCTTCCATATTGAAATCAAGCAACTTGCACTAGGCTGTCTGAATACCACAGGAGAGACATTAAGAGCAGAAGACGGTGGTTCTGTGGTGCCCAGGCAGACAGTTCCACTGTCCCAAGCAGAATGACAGAGCTCTGGTGTCAGAAGGTTTGTCTCCATCTCACCAGCAGCATGGTTTGTGAAAGTGAGGGCTTTGGGATTTTCTCTGTCAAAACTCAGGAAGCCCCTGGCCAGTGTACACAAGCTAAGGCTTTCTCACTTGGGCAGGCTGGCCAGAGTGAAGCAGCGAACTCCACCTCCTTACCAGGCCACTCCCATCCTAACCCCTGCTCCAAACATGGGTAAGCAGGAGCTTCTCGAAGAAGAGTTTTCCGTAATTAGGCAGCATGACCAAATGGTCTTCGAGAGGCTCCTTCTCAGAATGGCCTAAGACGTTTGGCTGAAGATTTTCAAACAAGTAATCCCCGAGGCACATACCTAGTGAGGGCTGTTTTCAGCCAAACAGTTAAAGTTTGGCAAACTTTAACCTACTGAAAATGTAGTCTTCTAACAGGAGGTATCTGGCAATCATTCCACCTGGCAGTTATGCCAGCCCCACCTCTCAATTTTACATAATTTAATAAAGCAGTGAAGAATTTTAAGGGAGTATTTTTTCTATTAGAATTTAATAATATACAACTATGCTGCTTCCTCATACCACTTTGAGCTATAAACCGTAGAAAGAGAATGAGAATTTTAAACCAGCATGTGGAGTTTGGAATCACTAGCCAATTCCCATAAGCTTCATAATACTGGGAAGTTTGTAATTGAACGTGTAGATAAAAAATGAGAAAAAAATACTAAGATTGTTACTTAATTTTCCATCTTGAATATCCTCAGTATAACTGATGATTTTAAAAGCAAGTTTTTACATGTTCTAAAAATTATTTTATAAATGAGAAATTAAAGTCATATTGCTATGTTCCATCCTTGAGTTTAACTGTTTATTGTATTAGCTCTGACAATGCCTTGCTGCTTTAAGCAAGAGAAAAGCAGTAAAGGGCAGTAAATGAAAGCAGTAATGGAAAATGAAGAACATTTTTGTATATGCAACTTTCACTTGTACAAATTATTTTGTATTTGCTCTTGTGAAAACACTGAGCAAACTTTGTAAGAAAGAAGAAGGCTTTTACTCACTTTCACTTGAGTATTTATTAGTATTTTTGTAGCTAAAGGATTATATCCTCCAAAGAATTCTCTAGCCTCTAAAGCCAAACACGTATCTAAAGAACTGGGGCCTGCCTTTCTAATTCTTTATGGGCTGTAGTTTGCTTGGTCTGCACTTTGCTTCTTTGTTGGATGCCAACTCAAATGCAAAACCTTCAGGTGTAACAAGTTGCTCTTCATATTGCATGGCAGAATATGCTTTATTCTGATCTGTGAAGGGATGAAAATGTTCCTGACAGTGGTAGTCACAGCATGACTTTGTTGAGTTGCCCAGTGTGGCTTCACCTATAACAAGGATAAACAGATTACAGCCAGTAAAAACTTTTATAGAATGTCAGCAGTAGGAAGAAACTCAAAACTTTGTCATCCCTGATCAGCTCACTGCTGTTTCAGCTCTCTCCAAGTCACCAAATACTTTAGAGGAAATGGGAGAACTCTGACAAACACACCTCTGTCAATATGCAGATGGGGAAAACTGCTATTATGAGTTATTATTATCTAGCAGGTCCTAATAAGTGGGGCTCTATAAAGGAATTTGTGTCAGTTGGCAGCCTGCCCTTTTCTGTAGTTCGGCAGAACGTCGATGGATGTGCTGAATAGTGCCAGTGGGACTACAGCTGCTCAGGATGAATTTGGTACCATGCTGCAGACTGAGCATGCTGAGGAGATGAGCATACCTGGCCTGATTTGAGCCTGGATAAATTCTGCTTGCTGGAGCCACTCAGCAGGTGACAGCTAGAATTCATACTCTGCAAAAAAAGGGGGGTTAATAAGTCAAATGAACGTGTGCTTGGCTTCACAAAAGGTGCTTTAGTGCACAGTCCATATATTCCACACATCCCCCAGCCAAATAAAGGGCCCGTCTGCAGAAAAGACTGTAAGTGGTGCTAAGTTATAAGGGAATTAAAGATTAAATGGCCAAAGAGTCAGTCACAGGTGAAATTCTGGAGCAACTGGATGTAAAACAAGGGAAAGATTACAAAAGGAACAGGGTTAAGAAGGCAAGTTGAGGCAGCGAACGGTGGGGAAGGGGAGGGAGGGATAGAGATGGAAAGGAAAGGGGAAAGTGCCCGCCTCGTGCGTGCATGCGTGTCTTTGTGCGCGCCCCCGAGCCCTGCGTGCGTTTGTGAGTCTGAGTGCGCCCGGGCCAGGGCCCCTCGGCCCCGCGCACGGCACCGCCGAGCGGCGGGTGCCGTGCGAGCGCTTCGCAGCTTCAGTTCCCGGCGAGCGCCTCCGGGAGCGCTCAGACATCCCAGCTCTGCCTGAGGCAAACCCCGGCCCTGTGACGGAGAGCCGAGTGACCAAGTCCTCGGGGGGAGACAGAACCACCTGAAATTGGAGCGTTGTGAAAAATGGTTGTTGAATATTTTGATTACTCTATAGGTCGTACTTATTACTCCCATTTCTGTCTGAGGATCTGCGATTCCACGTGCGAGTTAATCACAGTATTGCAATGGGAAATATTTTCATGATTTGGAGCACTCGGATGAGTTTAAATTACACATTTCGTAGGATTTTAATTGTAGTATCTCTTTATATAAATAACCTTGTAAATACTCTTTTAACCTCACTGCATGATATGTACCTTTTTTTTTTTGGTAGGGTTTTTTTCCCAAATGAAAAGCTGATGATGAGCGGATTGCAGGAAATTTTGTTCATTAGTCGTCGGCTCTGGGAGAGCCTGTGCCAGAGGCCTCACGTGGTCGCCTAACGACACGCAAACAACACAATTAATTAATATTCCCAGCGAGTTCCCGGGCGACGGGCGAGAAGGGGTTAACGCGGCCGGGTCCGTGGGGCCTCCCGCACTCGCCTCTTTCTTTTCTCCCTCCTTAATTAATCATGCGCTGTTCCGCAATTTCAATATGGAGATGGCGAGCAATTATTAATGAGCCTGCAGGCTGTCCCGCGGCGCCTCGGGACTAGTCCCGGCCGCCGAGCCCCGGTGGGTGTGAAACCTGCGCGCACAAAGGCTCCTCCTCACCGGGAACACGCCCCAAATCTATAAATAAATAACGAGGGAAAGGCTTTTGTTCGTCGGGCTGATGGCACATGACCTTGTGTCTGAGCTGCGCCATCCCCCTGCGCTGTGCCCGGAGAGGAGAAAACAGGGGGTGCGGGCGAAGCCCCCGGGCCGGCGTTCCCCGGCAGGAGGCGGAGGGTGGATTTAATGGGAGATAATACAAATAACCCTTACATCCAGCTCTGCCGGGCAGGAATGTGCGGGGGGGGTGTGGAGGATTTAACAGGGAAATAACACAAGTCGCCCGCAGATGCAGCACTCCGCCGCACAGCGCAGTGCCCCGCGCTGACCCCGCGCACAACTACTCTCCTTTCCCCCGGCCCTGTTCCCGCTCCTCTCCAGCCGGAGGGGCGGCTCGGGGGCTGCAGCGGCACCATCCTGCTCTCCTTATGTATTTATTTTTTATTTTTCTTCCATCCACCCCCACCCCTCTTTTTTAATTTTTTTTTTTTACTCTCCTTTCCTCCTCCTGCTGGTATGCCCGCTATCCACACCATGCAGTGCACGACTAGGTAAAAACCCCTAACGAGCAGCTACTTCAATTGGTCGGGTTGGTTTTTCTACAGAGCCTTGATTAAACGAGGAGCAACCCGAGGTGGGAGGAGGAAGCGCGGAGCGGAAGGGACCGGGGATGAGCGATGAGGGATAACAAAGAGTCAGGTGCAGCGCCGTACGGCGCCCTCACGGCCGCTCGTGAATGGCTCTAGTCTGTGAGCACTCCCCTCACAATTAAATAAGAAAACGGGAAAGCCGCGGAGGCAAAAGCCATGCTTATGCCGGCAGCTGCAGCACTGAGAGAGGCGAGTGCATTGTGCCGGGAGTGGGTGATGGACGCCCGTCCCACCCCATCCCATGGGATAGCTGCGCGGAAAGGTGCGCCTGGTGCGGCCCCGGGCACGGCCACATCCTGCGCTCGGACCGCGTCCTGCAGGTTTGCCGCGGCGCATCGGAGCGGGACTCCTATGGCTGGATGTCGCCGCGGAGCGAAACAAACCGGGAGCAGAGGCGGGGGTTTCAGCAATGGCGAAAGGAGGGTAAAAAAAAAGGGGATCAGGATATGATAAATAGCACTGGAAAATGGCAGGAGGATAATGTTTACTTTTGAATCCCTGGCCCGCTGCCAGGCTGGCGCTGGTTTTTAGGTTAGCAGAGGTTGGAGGAAGGGCTAGACTGAGGCGGAGCTTGCTGCTGTCAAGGAAAAAAAAAGCGGCGGGTGGGGGGGGAGCTGTAAATTGCTGTTCTCAGCTTTTTTCTCTCCTCTCCTCCACTCCCGCTCTCCCCCGAAAAAGAGCAGTGCTTTCTCTTAGGCTCTTAAAGATGATGCAGAATTTTAACCATCTGCTGTACCCAGAGCTATTTGCTGGTGCTCCAGCTCAATATTTGCAAAGGGAAGAAATTGCAAAGCTTTCTGAAATAGAAAACTGCTTGTAAGCGTGTAAAATATTTTAGGGAATCCTTTCTTTAAAGAAAGATTCTGTTTGATTGCAGACTGAGAAGTGCATATTAACAGAACTGAAACGTTTTTAGCCTATTGTAGATTTTTTGCTAGAAGAGACACAGGTATACTGCTCCATCACAGCTTTACAAACGTAGTGTGAGCAATCGGAGACTCGGGAAGTGTACAGTGATGAGAGCTGATCATTTTTGTTACGCCGTGATTTTATTATTTCGAGGCTCGCTGTGGAAGTGTCGATGTAGCTGAATGCAGCAGAGTCATCTCTTTACCAGCTGCCTGTGTATATATGGGAATAAAACTATTTAATAAGCAATATGGGGACTGGCAAAGGAACCATATAACTGCCACAGCCTCCTGAACTACCATAGTATATCCAGTGCACAAAGGGAGACTACTGCTAAATAATAAGGGATGGGGAAAAGGCTTTTGAAGTGGTGACGCTTAAAGGAGAAAGTAGAAGGAGTCTTTAATGTGGAATCCTTACTTCCCATAAATTAGATTAACTGTTTAAATGCCATGAACAGCAAATTAAATATTTCAGATGTTCATAAATCAGAATATGATATTTGTCTGGAATAAGAGCTAAGAAAATTGCAGATTATTGGCTCATAATTCATCTACATATTTAAATCAATTAGCAAGTTACAGGAAAAAGAGATTGTAGTGAAATATTTGAGGCATGCAGTTCCTTGGAAAATACAGCTTGGATTTTCTCTTTTAAGATCTGTCAATACTGGATTGTTACCTCAAGTCACTAGTTAATTTTTGTAACTCTGAGAACAGTATTTTCTTTAAATGAAATCCCCACAAATAAATATTAAGAAAAGCATTTACTTTTTGAAGCCAGTGTAGAGGCCTGGCTAAGTCTCTTCATTCAATTTAAATTTATTTTAAAAGGCTATATTCAGTGCAGATGTCTCATAGTCTACATACATTTTCTTCTTTGTAAAGCTGAAGATTGAGGCTGTATTTTGTCACCTGTTGCCAACACAGGACAAAAGGGGCGGGGGGGGGTGGGGAAGAAGATTTACTGATCATGTAAGCTTTTGCAGGGAACTTGTTTGTTGTTTCATTACCAATTGGTAAAAACTAGGCACTTTTTACCCTCTGCTTTTATGTGCCCTAGAAAATCATAAAATATGTGTGCTTCTGACAGTGCCAGAGAAGCATAATGAGGTGTTTAGTCACAGTTTGGATGTGGTATTTGTAGAAAACAGTGCAGGAACTGTGGGCTGGATTTTCAAGGGAATAGTCCTTGTAATCCAAGGCTGCCTAAATCCCAAACTGGTATCCAGGCAATAGCGGCACTAAATTCTCTGTTTGCTTTTTGTTAGGCTCTTGTCTGCTGAACATTTTCCTTTTCTTGCAAGGACTGCAGCATGGCTGAGCATTTTTGTGGTGGGGTTTGTTGGTTTGGTTCAGGGTTTTGTTTTGTTTCTTCTGTTAACCCTTGGATTTCTGTTCACTCCCTTTATTGCAGAGTATCTCTGTAAATAGGAATGCAGACAGTCTGGAGTAAGTGTGCTTTTCTGATATGGAATACATGGATGGGAGGGCTTGGAAGGGTGAATCTTTGTTTTGTGGACCAGTAAAATACTAATGTGCTAGCATTTTCCCTTATTTGGATTTAAAAGTCAGTGGTGTAGTGGAGCACTCTGGTATAAATGGCAGTCTTATCTGATATTCTGCAGTTTAGAGAACAAAGATTTCTTTGGGAATAACCATGTCTGAAAGACTTCAGTATTGATATACTTTGCAAATTATACATAATTTACTGTATGTGCAAATACAGCATTATGCAGGCTTTGAGAATTCAGAATTGTATCTTAGAAACCTGTTAGGATGTAGGACTGTGTGGAACTGCAAACACCTCGACTAGTAGTGAAATGTATCACTTGCTTATGGCAGTGTTTTTCTGTGGGTATACAATTGTTCCTGAAGATGCTGGCCTTACAAAATTTTTTTGGATGTGGCGTTATATAGTATACTACCTGTAAGGTATGTTGTCATCCCCTAACACGCATCTCAACATAACCTCTGTTCTTATTTTAATACTAATTTGTTCTTTCAGGAAGCATAATAGCATGAATCTGTGGATTCAAGTTATAAATTTAGTTCTAAATTTAAATAAACAAGCAGCTTATTTTAATATTAATTTCACAGTCATAATGATAGTTTGACAAAAGTATCTTGGTGCAGTTATTTGCAAAAAAAATTGAGCTTAAGTTGCTGAACCCTAAATATTGTTTTTCTACTTTGTTGTTGAATGTTGATGCTAATTATTTGAAAATAAGTAGGATTTTTTTGAGATATGGGAGAAGTTTGCTTTCTCACGTTGAATTTGTATTGACTATTTTCTCGTTTAATAGAATACGAAATGTAATATGATTACAGTGTTGTTTAAAAAATGAATTAAAGCCAGCAGATGACACAATGTGTGAAACAGTTTATAGTACCAATCAGTTTCCACATAGTTCTGTGTACTGCCAAATTATGGATAAAAGAAATTGTGTGAAATATAGTAAGAGTAAGGACATGTTGTCTGATACTTGCTATGCAGCATTATTATTACCTGGGAGAGTTTGAGTGATACATGAGCCAGGAAAGTCTTACCTTTTCTTTTTTTTAAATGTAAAGTCATAGATCTGCCTGAGTGTCAAATCCATAGAATCTCTGAAAAGACAAGTTCTGGGGTGTCTCTCTCACCTTGTATTGTGCTGCCATCTATTACTGCTACAAAACATATAGGTTAATCTGATGATTCTCTGAAAAGCTCCCGTTCTGTGAATTTTTCCAGTACCGATGGACAACATGTCATATAAAACTCTAAAAAGAAATAGCCAGAGAGCTTAGTTCTTAGAACTAAGGGGACTTAGTTCTGCTGTCAGCATAGAACACATTTTCATTTTTTTTTTCCTGTGGTTTGAATAGAGGTTGAAATCAGGCCTGCCAAATTTGTTTGAAATGAAACAGAAAATAGAAATATGGGTGTGTGTGTGCAAATATATTTATTTGCTTCTAACCTGCCTAATTAAATCATCAATATGGTATCTGATGTCCATCAGAAATGTGGGTTTTGTTTTGGGTTATCTTTTTCAGTGCCTGACTTGAAAAGTATTTAATGGTCAGTGGAAAAAAATGAGGAAGAGGAGGGTGTGGCTGCCGCTGGGAGGTTCCGGCCCTGCAAAGGGTCTCTGGCTTGTAGAGACGTGGTCCTGCATCGGCACAAAATGAAGACTTCTTTTAGGTAAAATTGAATTATTCTTTTTTGTTGTTGTTATCAATCAGAAAACAAGCGAGCATGTAATCCTGCTATTTCTTATGCCTGTTTCTGAAGGCTGGCCAGTGGTCCTCACTTGAATTTGGTACCTTTATTCACATCTTGTTTTGCTCCAGACTTTTCAGTTCTTTCCCTAATCAGTCATGACGAGAACAACAAAAACTAGTTGAAGCTCTGGAGAGTAATAATAAAAGTGGTTTGATGTTTTGTTTATTCTGAATAGCCTTGAGGAACTGATCCTATGTGTGCTGGAGTGGATCTGTACTCACATCTGAATTTTCATTTCCATTCTGCATTGTGCCTTTAGTCCCTGAGCTGGCACATACATACAAATACTTCTGTCTATAGTTCTTTATATTATGGCGACAATTACAGCATCATGAAGTCTTGAAATTAGACTGAGAATATTTTCAGGTTATAATCCTTGTGGGATGAAATTTTGACAGTATTTTTAACAAAACTCGATGCTGGTTTAGTTTTTATTTTGAGACATAGGCCCCACTTGTTACAAGGGCAATTTGTTAATAATGCTGATTTACAATTTCAGTTCTGACCAGTTGATGTTAAAACTATTTTTATGCAGTGGTGCAGTTTTAGCATTCATTTTTTTCACTTTGCTGCTGCAAATATAGTTTGAAAACGTGTGAGTTCTACTGGTATCATAAGCAAAGACAGAGCTGATGAAACTTCAGTCGTAAAACCACTCACCAATGTGGTTAAATAGTGTGTTCCCGCATCTCATGTCTTATATTTGAACTCATCATCTCTTAATTATGTATCCTTGTCTTCCTTTGAAGAGTAGCAGTGTGTGCTTGGGTGAATTGTTAGCCCCAAGACCAAAGACTGAGTGTAGCAAACCACCATATGAGTGGCAATATCCCAGGATCTGACACACAACCTGGACTGTCCTATAATTATTAAATAGATTTTGCAAATAATGATGCATGGATGGGGAAAAAAGGTAGATAGTAAGATTTAAAAAAAGGAAATGTATTTATATGTTACGAACCAGAGTGCTATATGCAATGTTTATATAATAAAACAAAGTCTTACAATTTAGGTTCTTGCTAATTATTTGCGGTGGCAGGGGGAGAGAAGGTGGCAAAGTAAACATGCATGTTTTTATGTGGTTTTGTGACATCTGAATGATGCACTGACAGTGTTGTCAGGCATCATAGCTAGCTTAGAGGTTCTTTTTTTCTTTTCTACATGGTGTAATTAATGCCGATTCTGTCCTGACAGTTTTTACAAAATTGATTGGTAAGAGAGCAAAGTTGACCAACATCAGATCCTTTTGGAATACCCTCTCCTTGTCAGAAAGTGGGGCAGGCAGGTCCCTTGGCTTTGAATAAAGATCCGTGTGGTCTTTCCAACAAACAATCCCATCCAATCCTGTATTTTTGTAGGCTATGGATAGAATCATTCTTTCAGATTCCTGCTGATGTCTCTTAACAAGGCATTGATTTTCATATGCTCAGGCTGCACATTGAAAAATAATATATTCCTATAGTTTGAATTTACTGCATGTTTAATTTAGCTGAATCGTTTCCCTTTCAAGACTGGAAGCAGGTGAGAAAGTTGGACTACAGATACTGACTTTCAGACTGTGTATCTCTGTGTTCTCTGTTGCTCATGTGCTCACTAACATAAATAGTTTGATCACTTTAGGTTTTCATATATGGCAGTCTCTTAAAAGTGACATTGTTGTAGACACCTGCCCTTGCACTCCTGTTACTTCTGTAGCTTTAATGTGGAAAGGCTCATTAGCATTCTCCTGGAAGCTGTTTCCCTGGCAGGTGGATATTAGAAGGATAATGTTTTCAGTACAGGACTCTTTTCCCGGCTTGACTTGCCTGACCTTATTGAGTATCTCTGAAAGTTTCTGTTGATTTGTTATGGTGGCACCCAGGTCCTCCCCTTGGAGAATGTTGCAATATGATCTCCTTTAGCAATTATTAAAAAAAAAAAATTTATTGTGTTTCACATTCACTCAGCTTGATTAAACCCTTCAGTAACCCCAGTACTCTTTATTTTACAGCTGATCTTTCTAGACATGAAGTCAAAACCTGATATCAGCCTGGGCTCTACATTCAACAGCTCTTAACATTTATCTTGTCAAAGTGTCTTTTCATTTGCTCATTTTACTTTTTGCTCTTTAGCTTGTTTTTAATCAATACTCCAACTTCCAGTAGTGGCTATTGTGTTTTCTTTATGGTTTTCATGAGTCACATTGTCAAAGCCCTTTTGAAAGGCCAAATAAATAATAATGATTTCTGTGGATGCACTCAAAAAAGACGTATTTTTTGTTATGTTATCAGTGCTGGTTTTCTCCCCATTATGTATCCCTGCTCAGGCTTCAAAGTTATAATCTTTTAAAGTGGCCTTCCAGACAGTTTACTAAATCACAGAATTCATTGGCATGTAATCTGGATCATCATTTGTGGCTATTTTTGAGGACTGCTATCCTTTCATTCCTGATAGAAGAGTGCAGATTTTTATTGGAAGTCCTGCCTCCAGCCTTGGGCTGCTTCCAAAAGGCTGTGTGTGTCCTCAGAATGGCTTGCCTTTAATTCATCCCTTTATTTCTGTTTTGCTATCTGCTGTTCTTTCAGCAAAGTAAATTCTTTACTTGTGAAGAATTGATTAATGGGATTTGCTGTTTAAAAGGACTGGAGGGGGCAATTTTGTGACTTGAATATCATAGCTTTTTCCATCTGTATTAAGCCTAAAAACTTCTTTTTAGCCTAAAAGGTACCTTTTGGTCTGTCTGGATTTCTGGGCATCAGGAGATAGAGAGGCATATCTTAGAATATGAGGTAGGGTCAAGATTGCTCCGTCCTCCCAAAAAAAATGGACAATGCAAGGATTTTGGGTCACAGAATTATGTTTCTTCTGTTTTCCTGTTTAAGAGAAGGGACATCTCATTCCCTCACTTCCCTGAGTATTGTTTTTGCTTCCTATCTTGGAGAGAGAGTGCTGTTGGCTGGTGTGAAAGTGAAGGAGAACTGAAAAAGAAAAGACTAGGAATTTCCACTGGAAGTAGTGGGTATTTTTTATTTTTTATGAATATCCCAGATTAGGAACCCAGCTAACAAGAAATGTTAGTATGGTCATACAGAGTGAGAAAAGGTAAGGTTCCTCCTGTGTGTAACTAAGTAGCTCAAGGTCATAATCAGTCATTATTTTTTCTGTGGTGTTTTTCATCCTCTTTCTTTCCCAGTACTGTTTCAGACTTGCCAGACAGTTGTTGTGCAGTCTTCCTGCTTCTAATGTATGTCAATAAATTGTCCTTATGCCACTGGTTCAGTCCTTATGTTCCCAATCTCCATTTTTAAATCTTAATGTCTAAGTATATTCTTTGTTCTGGTTGTTTCAGTCCAGTGCTTTTTGGAAAAGGTACCCCTTTGCCTCAGCCTAATACAAAGCTTTGCTCAGTACTCACATTGCTCTTGCCCACCTGCTCCTTCTGTGTCTAGAGATTTTGTTAACCTTTTTTCCTGACAGATATACTATGGCTGGATAATCTTTTGTGCCAAAAAGCAGAGTGTTTCCCTTGAAATTGATGGGAAGATCTGATGAACATAAAAAATTATTTTAAATACCTGCTGTACATTTTTCCTTTGTCCTGGACACAGCCTTTTATAAGCCTGTTGTCAAGGCTTTCTGACTCTACCTTCTCTCCTTAACTCCTGGTGTATAATAAAAAGCACAATACCGTCATATCAGATTTCAGGGAACAACAGTCACAGGAAAGTGTGTTACTAGATTTGGTTGTTTCAGGCACAGAACTGAACAAGTGAGAGCTACTCTGAGTGCTAGTTGTTCACCCACCTGCAGTGGGAATGCCACTCATCACAGTGCAGACACATGGTTTGCAAGTTTCTTCTTTACTCTTGGCTGTGTTGGAATCTACAGTAAGTTCCTGACTCCCACTACTGGGGTGAGAAAAGATCAGAAAACAAAGGAGCAGGAACTGCAGTGGTGGGTGAAGTACAGGCTAGATGTGATGAGATCCCAGCTTGCCACACCTCTTGCATTAATTTATGCTGCTAGAAACTAAAAAGGTGAACATATTGTTATGGATCCAAAAATAGCTATTTTGCACAAAGTGTCTGAGAATGGAAGGACACTGTCTCAGCCCTCCCCTGCATGGTTCATGCTGTTTTGTGGGACTCTAGGACCTTGATTTTTGGCATTTTCACCACTCTTTGTCCTCTTCTCCAAGTTGCTGGTGATGGGTGATCTCATGCTGATTCCAATTCATTTTACCCTATGTGGGGTTTGGTGCTGAGCTCCCTCCACCAAAGACTTTGCTCGAAAGCTTGCCCCCTTACCTGGCCTGATTTCTATTATTTTCTTCTGGAAGCTTTAACATAGTGTTCAGCTTAGTCAGAGGTGCCTCTGCCTAAGGATAAAGAAGGGAAAATATCCTAGGCTGGACCACTCTCTTCTATGTGCTCTTTTCCTCCTATCGTGGCTGTCTAACACATCTGCATCCCAGTGAGCCATATCATCACAGATGAGGAAACCAAGATACAAGCAAATTTGGGATCATTCAGCAGGCCAGTGGATTAGAGGTGAGAATGGAAAGGAGACAGGCCAACATGCTGTCTAGCTATATGTTCTCAATGCAGTATTAATTTAGCTGTTTCAAGAGATGCTTGTCTTAATATCCATATTGATAATGATGTTCTAAGATATTATGAGAAGTTGGTAAGAGAAGTCTTAACAGCCAAAATAAGTGCTTATTTAGCCTGATAAAGTTTAGCAATCAGCATATGTGAAATTATATAGGCAGCATATTTTCAATTTATTTTTCTTGTTCTCCTCTTTGCAAGTGAGCCATCATGGAGTTAGCAATTGTCTACAGCAACAGGCAACTCCTCTGCCCATCCAAAGACTACAGGATATTTTAAGAATTTCATTTATAATAGTTATTTGCACTTTTTGTTAGCCACTTTGAGACACAATCAACTTTATAAATCAACTCGGAATTTTTCAGAAGGAGATACAAAATAAAAAAATTGTAATGCCATGGTAAGTTTTCACTTATTACTATAAGTGAAAACTTACCATGGCATTACAATTTTTTTTATTTTTGATAACTTTAAAAATAACTTTCAAGCAGCTGGCTAGCTCTGCGCAAATTAACCTGGTTCTGAAACGTGAATTTGTACAGACTTTTACTCTGAAAATAATGTGCCACCGAGCCATGACAGCTTAAGGTGTATCTTTTTTGAAGGGAGGATATAGGCAGAAGTGCTGTGATTTAGTGACTGAAGAGAGTTGCCACTTGCCTGAGCTCCATCCCTAGGGATATGACCTTTTTAATCCTCTTTAGTTAATGTATTGGTGATCTTTACTTAGGCAGAGTAAACAGCGCTGTTCTGAACAAAGGGGAGGTCATGCTTCCTGCATTACACTCTGACCCTGGGGTCACGGCCTTTGTTCACTTCTCAATGGGAATTGCTCTCCGAGGGCCACCGCAAAACGGAGAACTAATTTCGGCACGTGCTGGCGGATAATGGCAGAGTATCAGGTTTGCCTCAACCGAACCTCTGAGGGTGCAGCGCTCACAGCCAGAGGAAAAGTCAAGCTATTTCAGAGAGGACGTATTAGCTCTTTAATTACCAGTGGCCGTGGCACTTAATCCCTCGTTGAACTAAATATATTGCTTGGGTCTTCCTGCCGTAATTCAATTGCTCACTTTTCAGGCTTTAATTTACTTTTTTTTTACCCTGACTGGATTCTTTCAAAGGAAGAAGCACAGACTAGTGAAAAATAGCGATTTCTTCCCTTAGAAGAAAGTGAAAAAACACATGGCAATTGCAGCATCAAACTTGGGCCTCTGAGGTCTTGTTTCTTAGCTGTAAGAAAACATGGTGCTGTGTCTCAGAAGATTGTATTCAGCACCTTTCCCGTAACTCTTTCTGTGTGTTGCAGCAGTGGACACACACACAGGGCCCTGTGAGGCCAAGCATGGCAAGCATGGGATACTGAGCCGGAGAGAACTAAAACTTCCTCGTCTTTATCGCTGATTTTATGCAAAAAGGCTGGGATATGTTTTTCCTTTTTTTCTTTTTTTTCTTTTTTTCTTTTCCCCTTGGCTTTGAAAGTAACTGGTGGCAGAATGTGATGCATCTATGCATCTCATTTTCTGTTGCTATGACTAGGAAATGTATATAAACATGGAAGCTGAGATAAATTATCTGGAAGACTTGCATACAGAAAGCCACCATCTTTTACCAAAAGTTAGTACTTTTTCGTCTGTATGCTCTTTTTGCTCAGCAGTAAAATCTATGGAATACAAATTTTGATCATAAAATAATCAAGCTATAAACACATAACTTCAGTCAGCATATGGCTTTTCCACATTTCTTCCTTCTCTCAAAAAAAACCCCAAACCAAAAAAACCCTAATTACTGATGACAGCCAAGTTGTGTAAAACACAGCAGGGTTAGAACTGAGCACAAGGGATCTGAGTGTATTGGGAGGAGATTGTAATTTGCCATCACAAAAATAAATAACATTACAAAAGTAAACTTTGAGACTTCTGTGGCTGTCAACATGAATAGCATTGAGGTAAAAATGTGCCTTTGCATTCCAGTCATTTCAAATAAAACATTACATCCCTCTTTTAAGTTTCCTTGCAGCTGAATTATTTAAACAAACACTTCTAATAATCTACTCTTAGACTTAAAAATATATTCTGTAATACAGCAGAATGAGCTTTATTAGCAAAAGCAGTGGCCGAGCAGCTGAGCTATCATGCCCTTTGAGCGAAAACTTGCATTTAGTGCTGAACTAAATGTGAGCAGCAAGTGATGCTGACTGCAGCAATACTGAAACCAGCCCTTCTGTGTCCCTTATTTTTTGCTGGAAATTCCCAAAGTCCACTACTTTTAGATTTTTTTTTAACTGGAAGACAGAGTAGAAATATATATTTACCTGTTTTCCACTAAAAAGAATATTGTCAGGTTGACATAAGTCTATTACTCCTTCATGTTACTTAGTTATAATTAATATGTTTACTAAAAAAAATACAAAGTCCATCCCCTTTCATCATCTTTTTTTCAGTACTAGTATTGTTCTTCTGTTATCTGCAGGATTTTAGAGACTAAGAAGAGTCTTAAGGCAATGCTATGTGCATTATTATGGTGGGGGTTTTTTTGCCTTAAAGCACTGATATGGTTGTGCTTTCTTTGGAGTTAATGAGCTGTAGTAGAATTTTAAAGTGTGGATAGCAGCTAGGAGTTTAAAAGGAAAAAGTTAAGAAAATACTCAGCCAATATTCAAATTTTAAAATACTTCTTTTTCTTTAGAAAGGTATTGGAACCTTACAATAACTATAGGATGCCTGATGAAAGGGAAAGCTAATTTTTTTCAGAGCGTGTTCAACATTTCAGCATGCAATATGATAATTTAGGATATCATTGTAGAAGTGCCTCTTCTGAAAGATCCTTAGTGAGAGAGAGAATAGTCTATCTTACTGTGTGAACTTGATTCCTCAGCATTACTATTTCTGGCACTGATTTTTCCAGCTAGTGTACCTGGTAAAGCTTAATAGTGGGTAAGATTTCTCTCATTTCCTAGACAAAGATGTTGCTGAAATTAAAAATGAGCTTCTAATTTTGGTATCAAAATTGTTTCCAAATGTGACCCCTGCAATGAAAACCAAGTAGGAGCTGTTCACATTTAATAGCCTTCTCTCTTTAGCGACTGGTGTACACTTGTCTGTATTGCTTTTAATATGAAACCATTTCTGTTTCCCTGTTGATTTCTTTGATTCTCTGGACCATTGAAATATATCAGTTTAAGGAGAGAAAACATGAAAAATTTTAAAAATAGTCCTGTAGAACATGAGGTTTGGTCAGACTTTAGGTGTGCTATGGAAATTACGATGCCCGTTCTTTACATTTTTACTAGGAAATATATTCAGGCCTAGTGTAATTCAGAAAAATTAATTTTATGTGAATGCTTATTTTCCTTATTTGTCTTACATCAAAATCTGTTCTTCTGCCTCCTTCCATTACATACTTGAGTAAAAAGAAGTATGTGAAAGTGTAAAAAAGCTACCTGGGTGCAGATAGCTGCATATCATACGTTCGTGTGTGTGTGGTTTTTAAATTAATGTTTGGATGAGCAGAAATTACAAGATAGACATCAGTTGCACCTGTAAAAATAAAAAGGCAGCTTCTCTGGGAAATTGCATTGCTTAGTTTTCCTGTGGTAAGAGGATCCTTACGTTTTCCACTGACGTTAACCCCTTTGGAAGGAAAAATGCATGACAGCCTCAAAATGGTGTTCTCTGTTAGGGAAAGGCAAAGATGAGCTGGAATTGTGCAGTAGTTCAGTCACAAAAGGGCCTTTTCTAATAGATTTCCAATAATTTTAGACTGCTTAGACAGTAAATGTAATACTCCTCTAGAAATGTTTCCCTGTGATCATGGGATCCCCATTTGCTACACAAACAGTCGTGTAAGTGCAGTTTTAAAGCAAAACTGTTTTTTCAAGTCCCCACAATGAGTCTGAAGTACCTGTTTTGCTTTCCCCTCTGAGCTGAACACTCAGGACACTGCCAGCTGAAGGCTGGAACATTTTGGTCTACACGTGCAATGCTTTATTCAATGAAGTCCCTGATGTTTGTCAGTCTCCCTCCTGCTTCCAGGTGTGGAAGCAAGGTCCTGCATCCAGGCCATCCCAGAGCAGGAAGCCTTGTTCTCTGAACGTAGGGATGAGTTGTTAAGGTAACACTGAGAGATAAAATTCCTGCTGGTGTAGTGCTGCTATGCTTCTTTTATGTAGTTCTTATGCTGTAGTTAAGTTGTGTTAAGGTTTTTAAAATGTTGCATTTATTTATATAACTAGAAAAACAATGATCCTGAACCATGCCTTCCATTGATTTTCCTGTTGTAATTCAAATGTAACCCTTTGTTAGTAATCTTTAGGCTGCATTATAAAAATACTATCATTTCTATTGGGCAGTATTACATAAACAATATTGATTTAGAGTCTTATTTTAGTAGTATTCACACTTATTGTGTGTGAATACCACTGGATTGTGGTAGCATGAGACTATAACTGCATACATACACATACATACCTGTATCCAGGTGTCCCCTACTGCATCCACGTACAGAAGGGACAGAGAATGTGATTTTGTTGAAATGATTGCTGGGGGAAGATGAAATTGTTTAATTTTTTTACAGATAAATGACAGAAGTAATATGAGCTTCAGACATCAACTTTAATTTTGGTATTTGGCTTCAAAATTCTTTGAAAAGCAGCTGTATTTCTAATTGACTCAGAGAGACTTCTCCACGTCAAACCCAGTCACGTTCTCCTGTTGCCAAGAGACAAAAGGTCTGGGCTTTTCTCCCTGTACGGTTTTCTTACTAAGTTACTTGTTTGCATTAGGAAAAAAATCCCAAACTGTACAGTTTTCTTGACGTTTTTGGTGCATCAAAAAAATTCATTGCATTATATTTCTGTTGGTAACTTTTTTCTGGGTGTATACATTTAAGAGTTGACATTTTAATATTTTAGTGCTTTTATCAGCCATCTAAAGTATTCAGTAAAATGCTTTAAGGCCCTAAGAAAAAAATGGCTAAATTTGAAACTTGAAATTTCCATGGATTAGTAACAGACATCCCCTGAGATGAACTGAAAAACACAGCTTGTTGAATAAGTCTGGAAGCAGGTTTTTACAATTTTGCCCCCCCTCTTTTTTCTTTTTTCAATGCCAGTTTTAGTATTCATGCTGCACTTTATTAGTGTAGACAACGTAGTAAAAACTTCATCTGGTCTTTTCTTTATAAGGGCTTTTGTGTTGGTAACAAACTTCAGTAAAATCACCTTTATTAAATTATGGCACACATTTAATTGTGTGGATGAAATTATGGCACACATTTAATTGTGTGGATGCTGATTCATCTTTGAAACAGCAAAATGGGAAATCGGGGAAAAAGAAGGATACTTTTTGCACTGAATTTCTGCTTTGCTGACAACACCAAAATGACCCTCCTTTCTAAAACCCATTTTACACACCAGTGTGGAGGCAGCCCAGGAGGAGCATGGCCTCATCTCAAGCCTTGGAACTGGCCCTTTCTGTCCACAGGGAGAAAAGAGACCTTTAGTTATATCACCTTTGCATCTGTGCAGGACATTTTGTTCACTACAACTGAAATGTAGCAGAATCATGTTAAAGACAAGTTTATAAATTCAGGCATCCCTTCGAAATTTGTGAAACTTAAAAATGCACATGTGACAACTCCAATAAGTGTAACATGACAGGCAAAAGACTCAAATGACACCATTCATGGAACACAAATTCCATAAAGTACTGTCCTTTTTTCACAACTATATATTATACCTGCAGCTGATACCAGGAGCTTTGAAGCGTGTATTTATCTGGCCGGATAAATACATGAATACTTCCAGTAGGTTCATTATTCTCTTGACATTATATATGATTATAACAATAATATGTCAGTATCATTCATGTTAGGAGGTTATTTTTTTTTCAAGGAGAGGGATTTAAATTTACCAGTGCCAATATACTGTTATTGTATGAGGTTCCAGTTATCCTTTAGATAGCCAATCTAAGGTGCACCTTATGTACCATATATTTTAATGGGCCTTTAATTTTACCATTTCAAAAGAAACAGTAACTTGAACTGTAGAGCTGAAGCTGGCCACATAAATATGTCTGATACTAATACTCAACTCACTAACAGAATTCTGTATCTACCACCATTTTGGATTGTCTCTGTGTGTAGTAAGTAATTGCACTTATGCTATGAAAATGATACTGTAATGGAAGTCCCATTTTATTTTCTTACAGTTTATGCAAATTTTTAATCTTTGTTAACATTTCACTACCAAAAAAACAGAAAGGAATTTGTGCTGTATGTGAACTTTGTGTGCATTGCAATTCACTTTGTTCGTGATTGTTGCACTCTGGTGTAATTAAAACTTAAATAAATATAAGAAAACTTAGTCACTGTACTTCTCTTGAGTAGTTTAAAAACCTTTAAGTAATTTATGATCTAAAAGAATTTTAAGCCCTTTTACACCTGAGAAATTGTAAGTTTTCAATGAAGATTTCATCATGTGTATTTGCTTAGTTTTTGCAGCTTATCATTCTCTAAAATCAAACATTTTCTTTTTTCCCCAATCTGTTATTTTTCCTTTCTTGTTCCTGCTTCCTTTTTTCCTAGATACTTTTTTTTTACTATTTTTTTTTTTAATCTTCAGCAGCTCATTCTGCTAGGCACCCGGTTCTAAGCAGAGGTGCCCATTAGATAGAGGGAGGGCTGAGTTTGAAGCCCCCCTGCCAGTTTGAACGCGGTGCTCGCGGGCAGAGCAGGAATGCCTGGACACATATTCCGGGTGGGACAGCCGAGCTGTCGAGAATGCCGGCTGGGAACAGGCTCTCCGTGCAGGGCTGGCAAGGGGCCGCCGCTCACCTGCGGCCGGGAAGCCGGAAGGAGGGAGCGGGGCCGGCGATCCCGAGGCAAAAGTACAGTAAAAAAAAACCGGGAAAAAAAGTTGCAAGATAAACAGCATTATGTCGGTAGCACCCTTAAAAACCTGCTAATGCAACCACCCCTTTTAATGCCTCCTTACTTGGAGAAAAAAAAAATTAAAAATAAACCACTCATCCCAGTCCCAGAGTTTCACTTACGTTGATAGGAGTTTAATGCCAAGTTTTCTGCACAACACTATTGTTAAAGTTCAGGGTACTGGAGGAAGTGTTTTCGCAAAATGCTTCATTATGTTTTGAAGGGAAGGGTGTAGAAATACATCCTCATTCAGCTTGCTTTTACGGTTTAGATCACTTCAGATTTGTCCATTTGGTATTTCAGTGGTTTTCCCCTATAATTTAATAGGCCACTGATCCATTTGAATTAATGCAGGTTATCCAGCAGTAAATATAACTTTTTTAAGTGACCTGCGCAATGGCGCTATGTGTAATTGCTGTCATTTCTCTGAAGTGTGCACCCTTGTAATCCCCAGACTGGTCCTTTCAGGGAATGGTGCACAAGATTGCTTTGCTTTTCCAAATAGATTTTAGTTATTTTTATTTTTAATTAGAATTAAAATTTAATTAGAATTTAATTAGAATTCCTAGAGAATACCTTTAAAAACAAAAGCTGTCTAAATGTTAAGTAAAATTATTCCTGTTATTTTTTTTAATAATCTGCAGTGGAATTATTTTAATGATACAATAAAATAAAGAGGAGGAATTTACACTTTTCTGGATAACTGAATCTTAAAAAAACCATGCTTATTGGATTATTAAAAAAAAAAACCAACCTAAGCATATACCTGATCATCTTTTATTAAATATTTCTGAAGGCTGTTAGATTACAAACCACCCTATACTGCAAATGAGCTGTATTATCTGGAGAGAAAAAAAAAATTATGATCTATTTAGAGGTGACCTCAGTGTGGATGTCTCTGTCATACCAAACTGAGAGGAAAGAACAAGAAATGCCGCTCTGAGTTAAATACAAGGAAATTAATTAGTGTTCAGCAGGAGTATTTATAATGAGTTTTCAATAGAGAGGACTTGAGATAAGTGAAAAGAAAGGAGATATAAAATTCTGTAATAGTATAAATTGTAGTGTGAAAATACTGGCTTACTACTATTTGCATAATTTGAGTTTTTCAGGGATGATGAATCTTAAAATAATTCTTCCACCTCCCTTTTTGGAATTCCATTTCTGTTAAGTGAAGCTTACAAGTTGGACTTGAGGTAATTGTTTTCCTGCTTCCTGAATCCCTGATTTTTTAGTACTGTAGTAACCTAAAGTTAAATAACTTTCAACCTTACTTCACAACTGTGGTGACAGACAGAATGCATTTATGTGTCTCCTTGAGGAAGTGTAGCTTTGGGTGGATGAATACGAGCCATAATTGTGTAAAGGTGAGGTATTTTTGACCCTCCAAATGTACCAGAATTATCCCCATTAGGAGCAGGCAAAAGAAGGGATGAGCCTTAGCTGTTTTCGCATTAACAAAAAATGAGAAAGGAAGGGGCAGGTATGGAGAGTAAAGAACAAGAGGACCTATATTTTATATAGAAAGTAGAAAAATAAATAGGGAGCTAAAAATCATGTCTGAGAAACAAGGGGGAAAGTCAATCAGAAAGCCAATTAAATACAAGTAAAACACTCTGAACTAAGCAATTTGTCTATGTAAATCTGATCCTTCCCTAAAAAATAGGTCTGTCTTTTAGATGTCATTGGCATTAAAAGTTGTTGACTGCACTGTCACATGTAATATCTTTTTTTTTCTGTGCAGGGTTAACATTCTCATCTGTGCCTGTTCTGTTAAAAAAAATACTATCAGGAATGTCATGCCATTATTTTTAAACAAAAATTGTAAGAGTTTTAGCTGGATATGATGGCTGTCTGCTGCTAAGGCTGTTATCCAGAAATTTTGCTTGCTTTTACTTTTTAACCACCCAGAATTTATGCACATGCTCTGCATCCACAGTCTATATGCAATAGAGACCAGTTATTGGAAGAGGTCAGAATTACTAGATGTCATTTTACCAAAATAAATATTTGTGGGGAAGTTACTGTTTAAATATCTTGTTAACTGTGTCCTGATAATCTCTAGTATGCTTTTACTATAATTCCCAAAAAAAAAAAAAAATTAGAAACATTTTGTGGTTTCACACCATTGAAAAAAATAAAGTTGGTAAGGGAAAATCATAAAACATATATTTTGCTTACAGAAGAAATGTGTACTCTCAGAATGCTGGTGGTTGAGCATTTTCTGGAGATCTGAGGCTGGATCNAATGCGTGACAACGTTTTTTGTTAGGAAAGCACATGAAAAAAATTGAATATACCAATAACAGAGAAAGTCTATATATTTTTATTGCAAGAAGGAGATCTCATTGGCTGAATGAAATGGCGAGATGTGACGCAAAAGGACACTTGGACGGTGAAAATGCTGATGTATGCCAAAGCAGGCGCACCAAGAAATGCTGTTGCTATGAGAGAAACAGAGGGAGAGGGAGGGAGGGAGGGAGAGACCGTGAGAGAGCAACTTGTGGAGGCCTTAGTTTTCCTTTTTGGCTTATAGCAGAGAGACTGCAACATCTCCTGTTTCTAGCAGGGAGGGTCTAGGAGCTTCCAGNATGTAATATCTTTTTTTTTCTGTGCAGGGTTAACATTCTCATCTGTGCCTGTTCTGTTAAAAAAAATACTATCAGGAATGTCATGCCATTATTTTTAAACAAAAATTGTAAGAGTTTTAGCTGGATATGATGGCTGTCTGCTGCTAAGGCTGTTATCCAGAAATTTTGCTTGCTTTTACTTTTTAACCACCCAGAATTTATGCACATGCTCTGCATCCACAGTCTATATGCAATAGAGACCAGTTATTGGAAGAGGTCAGAATTACTAGATGTCATTTTACCAAAATAAATATTTGTGGGGAAGTTACTGTTTAAATATCTTGTTAACTGTGTCCTGATAATCTCTAGTATGCTTTTACTATAATTCCCAAAAAAAAAAAAAAATTAGAAACATTTTGTGGTTTCACACCATTGAAAAAAATAAAGTTGGTAAGGGAAAATCATAAAACATATATTTTGCTTACAGAAGAAATGTGTACTCTCAGAATGCTGGTGGTTGAGCATTTTCTGGAGATCTGAGGCTGGATCGAAATGGGTAACCGAGGTTCCCTAAATTAGCCACGGCAGGAGTCGTTGGAGCTGCGGCATGGCCAGGCAGCTCCAAGAAACCCACGTGTGCCACCCCATGCCCTCGCAACTTGGCTGAGATTGTGCATTTTGAGAGCAGAACTCGCTTGCTGTCAGGCCTGAGGCTGGAGCTGGGGTCCATGGCCAGGCTGCTGTTCCAGCCTGGGCAGGGCTGGCCGTGCCAGGCACAGGCATACAGCTCTACCACTGCCTCATGAGCCAGGATACCTGGGGTGTAGAACAAAGCCTTTGTCACCATCTTTACCACAGCTGGGCGCTTGTGATGCTGCACATGTGACATTATGGAAGAAGGAAATGCATCTTGGAAAGAACCTCAGACTCTGAAACCCTGTGCTCCATTTTTCAGGATAGTGCGTTGGAGAGAGACCCACTTGGGATGGGATAGAGACGTATGTCTATGGGTTTTCTTTTTACATTTCAGTTTTTTCTATCACTTCATGATCAATATTTAGTGGAATAAAATATCAATTAATACATCCTTTTTCCTGAAGAATATTTTACAAACTTCGACACACATGGTATTGACTTTTCCAAATAGCTGAATCTGCCTAGCTGCTTTAAAAGTACATCAGGAAAGCAATGATAGCATAAGTAAAATGAAAAGTAAGTAAGTGAGAGGGACAAGTATGACTTTCTTTAAGTAACTATGTAATCCCTTTTTTCTTAGGGTAACATATTTTCCACAAAGGAGACTCTTCAAGGTTGAATCTTGTACAGTCTCCTCCCCCNCTTATAGCAGAGAGACTGCAACATCTCCTGTTTCTAGCAGGGAGGGTCTAGGAGCTTCCAGTGGGTATTTTCATGAGGCTGAGCATTTAGAGGAGAGGAGGGAGATGAGAGAGATGCAGGTCACCTTAGAGCACAAAAGCAATTGGAAAGTAGGAGGCTGTATGTACTGAGCCAATGACCTGTGCTATGATAGATATACATATTAGTACGGCAGATGAAGCAGCTTAGCTCATTATCCACCTGATGGTACTGAGACTTACAATTCAAAATGACAGAATTAAAATGCAGGCACACACAGACACACACAGACATATATTTATAATGACCCCACCTTTTCATCTTATCAATTATCCAGCTGGGATACCGACGTCTCTTGTGTAACATTCTTAAAGAGCTGCAATAAATTCACCTTGTGAGTCCATTAGCCAGAAAAGGGGGAAAATAATTTGCAGGATTTTTTTTTGTCTCTCTTCTTCAGCAAGGGAGGAAAAAAGTTTGTGCTATGAACTTAGCCTAGCAGCTTCTGGAACGTGAGCCAAAAGGGGCAGGAAGTTGTTTTACAATAGCGTTACAGTGATCTGCCACAAATGGAAAAAGCCAAATGTTGGACTCGGCAAAGAGAAAAAACATCCTTCTCCCCCTCGCTTCCCTCCTCTTGCCCTTTAAGAGAGAAAGGGGGAAAGGAACGCTGAGCTTGAAGTTCTTTTTTAATTACTTCTTGTAAGTAATTGAAAGATTGTCTTACGTGCATATTCCATGGCAAGCAGGAGGGAAAGAAGTATCAAAGGGACGTTTAAAAAAATGCACTTAGTAGCTAGCAACGGGACTTTTGGCACAATTCCTTGAGTTTGCTTGAGGTTATGGAAGGGGGATGGGAAGAAGAAAAGCAAGTCGACGCAGCACGTTTTCTTTAAAGAAGGGGAGGGTGTATGGAGGCGAAACTATATAATTTTTTCTTTTTTTTTTTTTTTAAGGAAATGTATGTTGATCTTCTGAAGCTGAATCCTCAGGCATTTGTGGCTCGTCCTTACAGCCTGGTATGTTTTTTGTGAGTGTGTGCGAGCGCTCTCAATCAAACAGGAATCATGGCAGCTGTTTTTCTTCCAGCACAGCAGTTGAGCTGTCTCGCCCAAATGCTTATCAGCTTTTGACTCTGTGCCAAGAGAGTTATAAGGGCCAAGCAGCCTGAGCTTGGTTGTGCAGCTGCTTTGGAAGTAAGGGCATGAGAAAACAAAATCACAACGTTTTTCTGTCACATACAGTATTTACTTTTTCAAATAGCCATTTTCAGCTCCGTAGGTTGGGGTTGGTTTTGTGTGTGTGTGTCGTAGTTCGCGGTCCTTGCGGACTGCTGTGTTACGCAGAGCGGAGTAGGTGTGTAACTGCAGAGAGGAGCCTCTTCTCTCCGTTTAATCTCGGGAGATATTTCCGTAGAAACCTCCCCCCCCCCTCCAAACATACCCCTACCTCCCCCAATTAAAAGCTTCATTAGCCGCACTGCCCTGTCAAGTATATTGCCATGGCGTTGGTGCATTTGCATTCCAGCGCAGCGCCTTTCCTCTCATCGCTGCCTCTCTGCCGGGTCCCCTCCCGGCAGCGCCGTCCCCATCGTAGCCTCCGGCCCGCGGGGTACGCGGCGGAGGTCGCAGCGGAGCCGGGCTCTGTGCGTGTCCGTGTGCCCCTGGCTGCGGGGGATGGAAAAGAGCCTGTCCGGGCAGGGCCGTGCCGCTTTCATCATCAGCTCCAGCCTGCTGCGTTTCGCTGGCTAACGTCCTCGTCCTCCTCCTCCTCCGTCTCCTCCTCCTCCGCCAGACTGCTCCAGTCGCTCACAGGAAGGAGGCTGGACTCTGGAAAGGCGGCTGCCGCTCGCATTCTTGCGGCAAGGGCCTCCCCTTCAGACGGCCTTTGCCAGAGCAGAACTTTTAAAAATGCTGCAAATAGGATCTTTTTTTTTCTCTTCTGCTTCCCTGAGCCCTCCTCTCCTCTCCCAGCCTTCCCGAGCGGGGCTAGTTCTCGCCTCTCCTGCGCTGTAAATCCTAATGCAGAGGGCAAAGCGCCGAGGGGTCGCCCCTCCGCTCATCCCTTTCCCTCACTCCCTTTTCCCTCTGTTAAGGAAATGGATTCCTTTGCCTGAGCAATGACTCGGGCTTTGCAGGTTTGTGTGCTCTGAGGATGAGGGCTTTTGCTGGTGATTTTCCTCCCCGGAGACCCAGTGCGCAGTGCTGCTCAGGGAACGAGCCTCTTGCTTTCTCTGCCTTTCTCTTTTGTAGAAATATATTTTCAATGGCTGTAGGTATTTGCGCCATGTGAAATAGGGCATGTGATATCCCTCCAAACCCCTTGTAATTGGACCATGGCTGAAAAGGAAATATTGGGGGGGGATGATATGGGGAGGGCAGAGGGTGCAGAGGCTGTTTTGTCCTTGCAGACCTTTTCCCCCCCTTTTCCCTGCTGAGGAGGGAAAAGGGGATGTGCAATAAAATGCTGTCTCTGGGACAGGTGCCAGCTCCCAGACAAAAGAAGTAAAATAGGCGGTAAAGAGGGAGGGGGTGTGGGGGAAATTAATAGGCAACAAAAATAGGAATCGAAAATCTCCGAGAGGCAGGGGTGGTGAAAGGGCTGGTGCCCGACTGGCCTTTTTGCTGAATATTTTCTGTGCGATGGGTGGGAAGGAGAAAGTTGCTGCACACTTTTTATTCCCGTCTCCTCGGCAGACGTTGGGGAGCGTGAAGGGAGGATTTTTTGTTTTTCTTTGTC
>VWZV01010983.1:99278-147305 GCA_013397155.1 Irena cyanogastra
CCCCCCCCCCCCCCCCGCTTCTTCTTTTCCCTCCTTTCTACTGAATTATTCATATTGTCAGTGGTGAAGCCAGGACTATTAGCATGCATCAGACATGCTGTTTGTCTGTTTGCTAACATTCTTCATTCAAGACTTGTTAACTACCAGACAAGCTTAACACACTTCTCTTTTTTTCCCCTCCTCTCCTCTTTCCCTCCGTCTCTCCCCCCCTCGCTCCCTCCCCTCTCTTCTCCCCTTCCTTTCTGCTTGCTCTGCTCCCTTCCCTTCGCCGCCGTCCCTGCCACCCCTCGCAGCCGCCCATTGTTGCCGGCGGGGCCGGTGCGGGGCGCGGAGCGAGGCGCCTCCCGGGCCTGCCGGCCGCGCAGATGCGCCGCCTCGCCCAGAGCCTCCCGCCCGCCTTCCCGGGGACTGCGGAGCTGCGAGGGGAACACCCAGCGCCGCATCCATCGGCGGCTCCCGGGCCGCCGTCCCGCCCTGCCAGGGTAAGCTGCTCCCACCGGAGCGCAGGGGATGCCAAGTGGGAAAATCAAGTTTCGGGAACTACGTGGGGTTCGGCACGTTGGCTCGCGTCTGCCTGATAATTTATGATTAACTTAACTAACGTAGGAGTGCGTTATCAGCCCGGCGAGGTCCAGGCTCATTCGGGAGGATCGCTTTGCTGCCTATTAAGGATGTGATAGACTAATATTTGCTATTGTTGCTGGTTTTTAGGTTCTCTTCTCCCTCTCTCTCGAGTCTGCCCCTCCCTTCGCTAGCCCGTTTAAAACCAGCAAGCTTCATTTTCTTAGCAGACAAAGGTCGATCACAGCTTTTATTTCTGAATGCAAATGTTCTAGGACTTGTGCCAGTCCTGCCTTCATTGAGCACAATATAACTGCCTTCCTGAATGGCACTTCCCCCTTCCCTTCTTTAAAATAAAAATAGAAGGGAGTTTAAGAGAAGAAACAAAGTTGGGCGGTGCAAATTTTTTACATTTATTTAGTATTTCAGTCTGTGTGAAGCATTATTAAGCATCCCGGTGAAGAGCAGCTGTAACGTAGCCACGAGCCAGTGCATGGGGTTTATTTGTAGGGACACATACGAGAGAAAGGACCTGGTGGCATTGCTCAACTCCTGGCTTTGCAGGTAACTATTGATGCTCTTCACTGATTATATCTCATCATAATTACATTTCCTGATTTTCTTAGCAATGTGAATTTGAACGTAAACATTTTCATCATTCATGTTTAAATTCTTTGATACCTGGAACTGTTCAGGATTAGTTTCTAATTACCATTTTTATCATATATCTATTTTTCAAGGCCTTTAAAGATTCATAAGTGCCAAAGTGTATTTTCTTTTTATCTTTTACGTATGCACTCTGGCACATGCTCACTCACACTCTCACTCTCTTTCTCTTCAGGTGTTAATGAAGGAATTTATTTTGAATAGAATACTTAAATATTAGAGTAATGCCATTTATAGACCAAAGTAGCATGTTGGTAGAGACGTACTGAGGTAGGTGCAATTTGACAGATAGTTAAACACTTAAGATTTATTACTACTGTGAAAATGCCAGACTTATGATAATAAGTATTTTCAATTCTTTATATAGACTAATCTATGTGGAAATTAAAGTATCTGAAAAAAATATATTTTAGGATACTTTAGCAGAAAACTAGTCCTTTCATATATATTTCCAAACCGAAATGCTTTTTTCTGCACACTGGAAAAAATGGGAGGCTTGTGTAAAATATTTTAATCTTTTCCTGTTAATTTTATTTATGTCTAGGATTTTTATAGACATTTTATAGATGTCTAGGATTTAAAGTAAATAACAAACCAAATACAAATAAGTTTGGGGGTTTTCTCTGCAAAAAACAAACAAAAAACAACAACAAAAAAAGCCCAACCAAATAACACCCCCCCCAAAAAAAACCCCCAAAATAATTTGAAAA
Source organism: Irena cyanogastra (assembly GCA_013397155.1). Lineage (NCBI taxonomy): Eukaryota > Metazoa > Chordata > Aves > Passeriformes > Irenidae > Irena > Irena cyanogastra. The sequence goes on from VWZV01010983.1 coordinate 101,216, forward strand.
TACCTAGTGACTTATACAAAAATATTTTTAAATTCAGGCCATTTGCAGCATTGTATCAAAACCATCTCCATATTGGCATTGCATTAGAAGTGTTTTATGGCAACATAAACTCAAATACAACTCATAACTGTAAGTAGTAAAGCACTATTTATTGGTTGATCATGCTCAAAGTAACTAGAGAATGTTTTAGTGAACTATGTAGATTAAGAAATGAATTTAGGAGCATATGGCTTGGTGATAGCTAAAATTAATTTCTTCAAAGTAGTTTTTAGAGGCCTGTAGCAGCTACATGGTACAATGCAAATAAAATATTAGTTGAGGGTTCACAAACTGCTGAACACTCCTCACTGAGAAATTTCAGAGTACTCGGCGATATTGCTCCTAATGCTACTATTTATCAAAAGATTTTTTTTATCCTTAGGTTGTAATACTTGGAGGCTGTTTTGTTGATGAGGACTGGCTTAAAGGAATATAAAATCGTTTCTCACATATTAGTTCATTGTTTTGTGGAGGCTTGCTAGAAATTACCACCACAAGTAAAAGAAGCAGAATTTCCTAGTTTATTTCACAATGAGAGTTTCTATAAGTATGCTGAAAATTAACATAGTGCTGTATAACGACCATGTGCATGTTAATTGAAGAGGGATTAAAATCTGTTCATTAGATTGGCAATTTCCAGTGTTTAAATTTAAAATTATTTTTAGTCTGTAACTTGAAATATAACTGCTGATAGAACTATTCAGCCCTTCAGATTAAGGTCTTCAGAAATCATGCGTGTGAGCTGGAGCATTTATATTTTGAAAGCGTTTTGTGTCGGAGTGCCAAGATTCTCGTACAAAATGTTTGGTGCATGGAATGAAAAACGAAAAGCATAGACAATACTTTGCTTAATTAAAAGATTTTTTTAATAGCTGGTTAGGATGAAGTTATTTTCAGATAATAATTATGAAGTTTTGCATATTTTCAGGTAATAATTGAGTGAAACTAATCTAAGTGAAAATAATCTAAGATAGAGCAAGTTGAGGCAAAATGAGTGTTTCTCCCTCATCTTATTCCTCGAAATGCAGTTTTGTCCTACAAAAGGAAATTTAAGGAGCTGCTGATAAATGAACTGTCTCTTGTTAACCTCCCACCTATCTCGGCTGAAAATCTGGCTTTTACCTGCTAGTGTGGAGAACGAGAGGAGCACAAAGGCAAGGTCCATGTGTTCTAGGCCTGAGAGGCTTGTGGAGTGCTGGGCAGAGCCACACTCGGTGCATGGCACAGCAGTGATCCCACAGGAACAGGATCCGCAGGCAGGTGGGCTACCATGGGACCCTTACTGCCAGAGATAGCAAGTGGGTTAGTTTAGCCATCTGGCTAAACTTTTTAAAATTAATTGTAATTTTGTCCGGATGAACGTTACCATGTTTGGATCAGGGTAAGAGAGATTTTATTGTGGGTAGAAGAGCGGGAAAATGGAGGAGGAGGTGGAGAGGAGAAAGGGAAAGAGAATGGAGCGGGAGTTAGCTCCTCAAGATGTGAGTGTAGTCCGGGGTTCTCATCTTTGTTGAATATGTAAGATTAGTAGGACTGTGAGGCTGGATTGTATTTTGTGTGACTCTGTGGATACAGCACTGTCTTCTCATAGTACATGCCAAGTATTCATAAACCTTTGGTAGCAGCTAAGGAGAAATAAAAGGAGTGGAAGGAATGCCTTTTTTCATCCAATTTCCTTCAGAAAAAAAACCTGATTTTTTTGGAGGGGTGGGGGGAGATGTAATTCACATCCACTCAGTGCTTCATCAACTCCCCTGCAAGCAGATTGGGTTCTGTGTTGCACTCAGCCTCATCCGTGTGCCACATGTTCCATAAACCTTGGCAGGGCCTTGGTGTTCAGAGTCTGCCATGCACATGGGTGCTCAGGGCAGGGGCAGGCCTGTGATTGTGACACCTTCCCTCAGGAAAATGGAAATGCACTCTAATTAGGCATTTTTCCTGCTAACTGCATCAGTCCCTCGCAGCTTGAAGCAGGTGCCAGTAATCAGCCCTCCCTTCTCCTCCTGCAGTGGTGGTGCTTGTGCAGGTCTGAGATGCACAACAAAGCCATGCTGCCACAGTTCTAATGCTGGCTTATGGCGCCTGTACCTGTCCAAGAAGGGGGGAAAAGTAATGTAAAAATATGATTGCATGTCTTTTGTTTCTCAAATAAGACACACTGTAGAGCATGTTCCTTCATAGCTGCATGTGTGTTTGTGCAGTGTGTGCTCGCCCAGCATGTTTGATTGTCGCAGAGATAAGTGTTAATTTATGCAGTATGCGTGCAGCTAGCTGGACTCATGTTTGCAGCCAGAAGACAAAAGTTGGAATCCCTGTAGCCAGCACAATAGACGTTCCCCAGCAGTGATCCCAGTAGATAGAAAATGGGTGGGTTGTTCGGAAGTGCACACGCACTTCTGCAAGTCCTGAGTTAATCTGCTGTAAACTGTACTGTGCTGTGCAGATCTGTACTTGTTTATACATTTGACTCCGTACCTGAGCCACAGTACTTAGAATTCTATTGAGCTGAGTTTGATGGGCTTTGGAGCAATCCCCCTCCACCAGATATTCACTAACATAGTCTGCGTGCGCATTTGTGGAATCACTAATAATTCTGACCTGTAACTTCTCACCAGAGAGCAAACCAGCCTGTGATTTGGGCTGGTGGGATGGTGCAGAAATCTGTCTACAGGTATTCCTCTGCACTCACAGAGGATATCTTAAATCTCCAGTTCTAGAAGGGTTTTATTTAAATTTGTCTTATGATCTCCAAAATAGAACGTAATTCTGTTCAAGGCGCCTTCATTTGTAGCGGGATATGTAGGAATAAAATGCCCAGGATCAGGTCCTTTGCAGCCTGTCTTTAAAAAAAAAAATACCATCAAATATGAGATCTCATAATTTTGAGTTGCCCTTTATAAAAACTGCCTTTTTTCACAGATTAGTGTTACCATTTATTTAGTAGTTGTATACCCCTTGTTCTTGCATACATTTGAAATTTGCTGTTCTGTACTTCTGGAAATAAAGGATCTGATCCAAAGGCCTCTGAAGGCGACAGGGGTTTTTTCCACCGATTTCAAATGGGATTTTGTTTATGACTATATACATAGTCGTTTCAAATAAAGATCTGACTGCTACAGTGGTTTTCAGGGTCTTCCACAAAACTTTTCAAAACTCTCTTAAAAATTATCTAGGCATGATGCTCCAAAATACACATCTAAGCATGAATCGTGTTTTGTTGTTTTGCTTTAAAAACAGGAAAGGGGGCGGGGGGGNCTCCAAAGAGCTTTATCTCACTGGTGTTCCGAATGAGTGTTCTATGAATAAAAAAGAGGGAATGTTGGGTCAATATTTGGTATATCGCTGATACCTTATGCATTCTTTATTTAAATTAAGGCAGCCTTTTTGGAAGGAGGTTATAGATTTGAGATGGCAATGTACTGCCTATTTATTTTTATACATGTAAATTTGTCTAAACCATCATATCCTGTTGTCTGCCAAGGAAAACATTTAGCTCCTGCCCAATCTGTGTGGAGTTTCAAAGTGATTTGCTCTTTTCAAACTTGTTAAAGCACACATAGGAAAGTAAATTGCTTTGCATACCGATCGAACATTTTGCAAAGGGCAGGGAAGAGGAGCTAAGGAAAAACGAATTTACTATTATAATAACCAATATACCTTTATCAAATATTAATTAGGTCATCATTTTCTACAGCCCTTGATTGATTGCTTTTGAATTGCTTACTGATATTTTGCAGCACTTTATATCTGAAGGACACTTAGCATGTTGCCCATTTATTCAGATACCTTCACACAGATATGTTTGCTGTGGCATTCATTCAGCTCCTGAAGTTCTTCCATCAATGTAAGCAGACATTTTCAGAGCAGGGGGCAGCTACAATTTCAATAATAAAAGAGTTCACATGGTTTTATAACTACAGAGGCAAATATTTTTGGAGTGCCAAATTAGGAAAAATAGTACCATTTAGACTGGTCTTGTTTTCTTTATTTTTCTCTGATTTTTTTTCTTTTTTTATGTAGTTTCAAAAGTAGAAAAGTACCCTGCAAACAGGAGCTAGAAGACAAGGAGCAGCACCATCAAGTCTGTTTATTTTAATGCTGGGGGGACAGGCCGCTGAACTGAGTAGCTTAGAGAAATATGTGAGAGCAGAGTGTTTTTGTTTTTCACAGCCCTGCTAGGCCAAGGTGTTTTACACTGAAGTTAATTCCTCAGAGAGAGGAGTCAGTTCGAGAGGCCTGTAAAAGTGATCACCAAATGCTGTTTTTTTCACACAAGTTAGGTTATTGTTTCTAAAGCATTGCTCACAGTAACTGGTCTCATGGAATCGCAGTAGCATAGGTGATGGAGGAGGGGTTCTGTGGGAGAGTTCATTTGCATTTTCATCTGCTGGATGTAATAACCATAAAGCAGCTACAAATATTGACAGTGTCTCAGATGGACAGTTGTTTCAGTTCAGGCAGTTCTCTGTTGGTGAATATGAAGCTTTGACATGGACTTCTAAATGCATTGACAATCTTTTCAGAGCTGCTCTTGCTTTTTATTGGAATGTAGTCTGCAAAAGGCTAGGAAGGCTGTTTTGTTACATCCAAGAGATTTCGATCACTGTATTTGTTTTGCTACCCAGACAGAAAGAGCTCTGGTATATTTACTTCTACATTTGTATATACAGCAAATATTATTTTCAAAATATTTTCTTCTTTGATAAATCATTCTTTATTTTCTTCTTTTTTAAGTATTTTTTTTCTCTCTGGTTGCAGTTTTTTTTTTTTTTTTAGGAAAGGAGAGTTCTCATGATAGTTTTGTTACCTTTGGCAGATAAGATGTGTTGTCTAATTTGTCTGTAGGAAACAAAATAGTATGTCCAGTCCTGAGTCAGTGGAAAGTCTCCAACAGATATCAGCGGGTTTTGGATTGTACTCTCAAATGCAACTAACACTAATTTAAAAACCTGATGCAGGAAGCCTGAACTTTAATTACTTTTAAAGTGCATTTAAAGAACACTACATTCTGCACAACCTTCAGACTTCGGCAGTGAGCTTTTGTACCTTCTTGCTTTATCCAGTTTAACCCAAGGAGCGTCAGAATCCTGCTTTCTCATTTTAAGGGACATGACATCAGTATTCTTCCTACTCCAGCATACATTTATGAATTGCAGGGTGCGCAGAAGGAATTGATCACATCCCAAAATGGATGGAAACTCTATTACAGGCCCAAAGGACGTACATAGTTTTGCTCCGGGGGCTCATAATGAGGTTTAGTTTTGGTTTTAATGCAGTGTGACATATAGATGTTTTTTGATTGCTTAGTTATTATGTGAATAAATAATTAAAATTTTAAAATTTACTTTTATTAGTAACCATTTTATAAAAAGTTTTTCAGCTCGATCTGTTATAAGATAGCTAGTTACTAGTTTTTAATTGAAGACTTTATGTGTCTCATTCTGTAGTTATTATAGAAGGAGGAATTAACATGATCACATGGAAATTTTGTTTCTTAAATGGAGATTTACATTGATAGATTGAAGGTTTAAGGTGCAGATTTACATTTAAATTACATATTACATGACATTTACATTTTAAATTATACTAAAACAATTATTTATACTGTCTTGGTACCTTTGAATGTCTCTATAAATTATTTTATTTAAACTATAACCTTTACTACTATGTATATGTCTTATGTATGAGATCTGAATATTTTGTATGAGTGCGCTCCTATTTGGTGTAAATAAAAATGAAGTTGCATGTACAATATTCACATGTAGACATTTAAGATGCTATTTAGCACTTTACTTTAGAGTGGTGATTACTTCTCTATAACACAAGTTTCTGGAGGTAGTATTTAACAGCATAAAAATCGTATCTATCTGGTGCTTGCATTTTGTTTTCCCCAAAATGCTTTCAGGAATCAAAGATCAGCAGTGTTGCTGAAGAGAAGATAAAGGATGTCTAATTAATTAAAATCTATGATGGAGTAGCACATGGCTGCAGGTGCAGCCAGCTGGGAAAAAGGTGGCCTGGAGTCTCAAGGGGAGGGCTGATTCGGGACAGGAAAGCCAACTGGAAGGTGGTTGTAACTGTTGTAAGGAGCAGGTCAGAGTGGAAGTCAGTGAACATAGAATAAGTGTAATTTTCTAAGGAGACCTTCATGTTTGTGGAAGGTGCCATGCATGTATGTGTGTCCTTGCTGGTGCAGGTCCCTTTGGTCCACCACACTGTGGGCTATGTCTTGCAATTGGTTTTGTCAAGCTGGAAGGAACTTGAACTATGAGCATAATTCTCTTCCCAAAATCAATTTCTTTACAGTGTCAGTTGGATATGGCTGGTTTGCACCCATTTAGGGTTCTGGGCTGGACACAGAAGCACTAAAATTCCATTATTGTTGAAATAATTGCTGCAAGCTTTCTAACTTTTGCTGCCTCCTGAGCTGAATACACCAAAGAGTCCACACAGGTGTGGTGGTGGGTTGGATTTCACCTGGAAAAGATGGGTGAGTGCACCTGTATCCAGTTTCTGAATTTTTTAACTTTCCTTGTTCAGTATGTTCCTCCCGAGATACAATCTAACCTAAAACATTAAGTGGAAGAGCAATTGAAGGTTCAGCAGAAGGTGCTAACAAGCTCTACTGAACATGAATCTGTGAAAAATTAGGCCTACGCCTTAACACTGTCTATTACTTTTAAGGTTGCAAGTAGTGGAAGAACAGATAGAAAAATCTTACAATTAACACCAGGAGATCAAGCTGAAAAAACACTTTGCCAGTGCACTTGCAACCTCTGTTCTGGTTCTGTATGAGTGTTTCTGTAGAGCACTCAGGACAAAAAAGTTTCCACAGGTGACCAGTGGCTGTTGGGTGGGTATTACTTCTAATGGCAATTAAAAAAAGATAAAGCCACTCTTCACAGAGTGAATTTCACTTTCGTGCTGATGGCTAGTTCAAGGCCTACATAAAGTTTAAGTCCCACTCAAATAATATCAGATAGCCCCCAGCTTTTTTTCTGTCATGTAGCATGAGCTACTACTGTAGAAGCCACTGGAAGAAATAGTGGGTACAAAGAATAGTTAACACTTCTGGGACTGCAGATTATTTTGATCACAGACTTTATTTAGTCATTCTTGTATCTTTTCTTATAATATCCTTTAATTTGTAAAATATGCATCTAGACATGCTGTTGTCCAGAAATTAGGCTTTGATGAAATGGGAATTGTGGTGCCCTTGTTTGGAAAAGTGAGTGAGAAGTTGGGAGATTCTTTTTCAGTCAGCCTTGGGTATAAGAGTAAGAGCCTCTTCAAGTTTCCTCATCTTTCTGTGCCTCAGCACCTCCCCTTGTAAATTTGGGATAAATCTGGTGTTGCCCATGAGATTTTTGGTGTGAGAAGCAGTGGATGTTTGTAAAAACCACGTACAGCAAACGCACAGCACAGAACACTGATCTGGGAAGGGAGAGCTGCTCAGAATGCAGAGCCTGCAGAATCTGAGGGGTCCAGCGCTGCCCTTGGATAAGGGGCATCTCGTAGTCTAGTTCTGGGGTGTGGCTGCTGTTGTAGGCCTTGAGTGCCTTTGAATGGAGGCTTTTTCTCATAGCTTTGGGAGGTAAGGCCTCGTATTCCTTACCAAGGGGAAAGGTTATGTATTGTTTGCCATGAGGTTTCTTTCATAACCACTATCTTGTAGATGAATCACTGTTTTATGCATTGATAAATAATAGGAGGGACTAACCCACTCAGCATCTGCATTAATATAACCCAAGTCAAAGTCCAGGTTGGATCAGAACAGCTTGGGAGAAAGATGTGAAATTGCCTGGTCTCATACTTCCGGTTTAGGATTCTGCTATGGAAGTAATTAAAATGTGGTATGTTGATAGCATTTTAAGATTTTATGGGGAGGTTAGGTAGATCATTGCATAAAAAAAATTTTAAAAACCCGAACAATCCCCCCAAACCTTTACAGAATACTAAACAATGACCATGAAAACTAGAACTTACAAATCATAACATTTTATGTGCTCCCTGCAGAACAGAAAGCTGGGAGGAAACTTTTCAAAATAAATACAAAAGCATATTTTACATGTTTTGTTTGCTGGCTGTTTTTTTTTTTATTTTTCTTTCTGACAATTCTTTTTATCCTACTGCTTGCCTGAATGTAATTGAGTTTAGGATTTCTTTCTTTTTGCAGCAGCCTCTATTTACACTAGGAGCTTGGTTTCTGGGAGCCAGGAGGCAGGTTTGTCCACACTGACACTGTGGCACTGCAATGGCTGGAGCAGCAGATGTTTGGGTCACTCTGTGTCCCGTGTCCATTCCCCAAGAGCATGGCTACCCTGGAGTGCTCCAGACACACATGGGGTACTCAAAGAGGAGCAACTGAGTGCACAGAACCGTGGTGGTTCCACCATGTGGATGTCTCCAGCAGGCCAAGGTGTTTCAGAAACACTGGAAAATCTGATTTGGTTTCGTTTTTCCCTGCGTTTTTAATAAATGTGCCTGTGAAAACCAAATCCTGCAGGTGCTTATGTGTAGGACTGACCTGTAGTCACCCACATGTAGTCCCAGACTGGGACTCTGTGTGTCCTCTTTCCATGTCCTCTCCTCCTCTCCACCACATCCCCTGTCCCCTCATCCGCAGCTGCTTGGTGCCAACTGGCAAACCAGTGCTTTGAACCAAATGTAGGAATACAGGAGTCCTGCAGCCAGACTTTTCAAATATTTCCTAGTATTCCTCTGCCCAGTTTGGCAGCTTTATAGTCTGATTATTTATGGCTCTGAAAATCTTCGGGTGAGTACTGCTGGCCCTGTAAGTTGTGATTCTGATGTTTGTTTTGGTGTCTCCAGCTGGCTCAGGAGTTCTTTTGGTAACTAGCGGTCCTGGACTCTCATTCCCGCTTCCAGGCCCTGCTGCATATGGATGTCCTGAGCACCAGGGGTGGGTAAGCTGGCCTTGTTTGCACTATCAGTTGAGATCAAATGAGAGAAATTTATGTGATAAACCTAAATAGAAAAAGAGAAGGTGGAGCTGTTCCAGTCTGGACTGTGGAGTTGGGCAGGCTTTGTAGCTATCTACATGAAGTGAGTGCTCCGAATTTTTTTCATGCTCCTTGGACAGGACTTCCAAACTTCTGTGTTTGATTGTTTGGGTTTTCCCCACTCTTTCTTTCTTCACCCTTTAGATCAATTGTCATCCAGTGTTTCCAACATTCCTGGTAGGCAAAGCTGTGTTTGCAGGCATTGTTTTGCTTGTGCACCTCCTGTGTGGTCAATGCCTGCCTTTGACTGATACACAGATCAGAGGAAGGCAAAAGAAGCTCCCTGTTGACCTCAGTGAAAGGTGTGCTTAAAGAGATGAGCAAGTTTCAGCAGCCGGAAGCAAAGGCCGGGAGCTCCTGGTGCCACAGCCGGACTGACATGGTTTCAGTGCACTTTTTGAGAAACAGATGTATCGATTGCTGCAGGAGTTCATTGTCAGAGAAAATGACAGTTGCAAGTACGTGAGAGATCTTAGTTAGGAAGAAAATCAATGGTAAAACAATGTTTCAATCTATAACCTCAGTAAGTAATTTACTTTTGAAATCTAGTTTTGCTCAGAGGTGAAACTGTCTCCATTCATGATTTGTTGAATCATATTATTGAGAGTCGTAAGTCAGTGTTGGGAAGGTTTTGTTTTGTTTGTGTAAGAAGGCCTTCCAATAACTTCTCAAACTCCTCACAGCTGTTTTCTTGTGTCTGATTTTTAAAAGTGGGATTTTTATAAGATACATTTGAATTTTACTTTGCAATCGGTATTGAAATTGAATTTTACTTTGCAAAAAGCTACTCTTTAGCATGGAATATACATATTGCAGACTATTTAACTGGAAGCCAATTTTTCTTTTGAGCATATATTTTATGAATAAGTTATTAGTATCACTTTTTCTTATTGTAGATGTACTGCTGTAAATAATGGGATGACCTGTATGACCTGTACCTCTGTAGGAGTTTTTCAAAGACTAACACCATGAGATGTTAAACCTCTCACTAAAATATATGTAAAAAAGAAATGACATAAAAATTTTTCTTTCAGAAACAGAGAAAAAAAATAAAGACAGCTGGGTGAAACATGTTTCTGTTGATTTGAGAATTAATGTTTTATTTTGTCTAGCGATCAATATGCATTTTTAATTTTTAGAAAATAAAAAGACATCATCTGATTTCCAATTTGAAAAAACAGAAGACCTATGTTTCCATATTCCAAACAGTTTCATTTTACACTCCGATTTTAATTTTGTGTTTGTGTGTCCTGTTTTCAATACAAACTTCAATGCTGAAATCCACTGCTTTTGTAAATTTTTCTTTTAAAAGGGGAAAGATGCTGATTTCAGTTCAGATATGTAAAGCAACAGACGTGACTCTGTGGCTGCTTCTAGTGAAGGAAGAAGCATGGTAGCTTCTGAAATGGCAGCATCAGATCCTGAGTAGCTGTCTCTGCAGTAGCCCTATGCTGGACTGCTGGGCTACTAAGGGGCATGATGCTGTCCCATTCGCTGTACCTCTATTTAATTTGTCTCATCCCTCTAATTAATATAAGTTTGGAAGTCTTATGCAAGGCACAGTCTCCGCGAAAGAACTCAAGCCTCAGATGAAAATGTAGTTCTCAGGCAGAAATGAACTACAGTAAAAGTAGTTGTACTACTAGTTTGTCCTATGATTAATAGCAAGACTTGCTTAGAAGTTAGTCTTTGATTTCCTCTGTTTAATTGTAGCCCTAAGTGAAATGGGTTTTTGATTTATAGAAAATGCAAAATTAGGTACAGAAAGTTTTAAATTACAGTAACAGTAAAAAATTTCCCACAATAATCATCCCATATTGTTTCAATTGAAAAGAGCTAGGGCTTGATTTGTGTGGGAAAGAACCCATAGCAGCCAAGTTTCACATTTGAAACCGGGGAAGAGGGGAGGATCAATTACCTTCTTTTGAGAGTATAAAAATATGCCTAAACTGCACTATGTAATACTTTTACCATATATTCCCTCTTTGGAAGGGTGTGTGTTGATTAATTAATTTAGAATACTTCTTTTCTTACGTGGATACCATGTAAAAGCAAGTAGAAAAATTGTGTTCAAACATACACAAACATCAGTTAAAAAAGCAAAAGCTTTAGGAACAGCAGTGGCTTGTAATCATGATGGAAAACTGATCTATTCTGTTTTATAGTATTTGCATAATGCAGAATGGTTCAATAAACTGTGAAAGTTCTAACTGTCTTTGTACAGTAACAGTAGCTTTAATAATAATAGTTTAATTCCTAACCTACTTTTTGGAAGTTCTGCTTGGCTGATCTTACTTTTGCTGCACCATATTTGTGTTGACTTTTTCTTTCATTAGACCACAATGCCTTTGTATGTTTGCAGCACTAATCCTAGATGTTGAGATTCTCAGTAGTTAAAATATATTCAGTATCACCAAAGCTATTCCAGAGTAGATGACTTTCCTTTAACGGATGAGACCAAATTTTGCTGTATTTACAGGGACAAATGCTGAAAAACACTGTTCTGACCTATGCAAATTTGCATGCAAGTTCCCGAGAATAGGAGTTTTGGCCCATTATATTTGATTTTTTGTCTATCACAACACAGTTAAAAATAATTCTGAAAATAATAATGCAGTTGTTAATCTGTTAGCCAGCTTGGTGTTTTTTAAAATCCTGCTTCACAGTCTCCCCTCACATACAGTTTTACACTGAGTTTACAGTTTGAATGTAAAGTGCTGCTTCTATTCCATTTGATTTGGCATGACTGAGATGTAAACTCTAAACATAAAGCATAGTATTGATCCATTTATAAGCATTTTCAAATTGTACTGCATTTCCTGGATAATTTATTGTTGTAGGATTTTAAAGTCAGGTGAGCTCTGCATTTGTGCTATAGCCTGACAGTTTAATCAAGATACAAATTTAGAAACAAATCAGCACTGTCTTTTATATAGTGCCTCAAAATCCATGGTAATTTGTACCAGACCTTGGTAACAGGAAAGGATCACTGTTTCATGCTACCCATACTAGTGAGTGTTGCTCCCCAGCTGCATTTTATAAGACAAGATGCAAGAGAAATTAAAGGATCCCCACATGCATTTTTCTGTAATGTACCTTTTGCAGAGTATGAGGCTGATGGAAAATTCCCTTGAATTCAATGTGAGAGCCAGCTGTAAATAGTGCCATATGTTCTGCACGCTTTAACTCCTCCTACCCTTTGAGAGCACTGGGCAGTTTTTAAGTCAGCTTTCTTTACTTTGTAGTTTTGAAACATTTAAAAAACGTAAATGCTTGTACTCTGCAAACTCAGAACAGGGAGGGGAGAGCTTAAGTGCTGCTGGTACCTACCCTGGCTGCCTTGGGACTCTCCCAGAGGCCTGTTTCAGGGAGCTCTGCTGTGCCAGGACGTCCCTTGCAGCATGAGCTTATCCCTGCATGCACAGCTCCAGCGTATCTGAGCTATAGGCTGAGGCTGTGTGCACTGGCAGCACAGATGGAGTGTGGTCTCATTAGGACTGTTTGTTGCCTGTTGGAACACACAGCATATTTCTACCGTGGCACCAACAGTTTCTAAGAACTGAGGTCAAAATAAACAGGTTGCAGTTGGATTCAGGAACAGTCTGGGAAAGAACTTAAAATTCCCTGCTTAGACATAACCATATTCCTAGATAGGTGGGTAAAAAGGCATTCTCATAGCAAGGGCTCATTTAAATTAATGCTTAGTGTATGCAAACCAGTGTGGAGTTGCAGAGGCACAGCCAGTAAATTTTCTACAGATATTGGTGTAGGTATGCAAAATCGACCTTATTTTAAATAAATGAGCAAATTTAAGCACAGCAGTCCTGCACTGTTTCTTGTGGTCTTTGTAGTGCTTGAGCAAAGTGAAAGTGATGTCCTTGTGCCCGTGTGGAAGGTGCCTGTTTTACCAGGCCTCAGCCTCCTGTGCAGGCGCAGATGTTGCTGAAGGCCCCGGCGTGTGCAGGCTCTGTGCCAGAGCAGAGCTGGGGTGCTGGCAGACAACCTCTGGCAAGCCTCCTGGAAGCTGCTTGGAGTTGCTACTGCCCCAAACTCCCCACCCCACCCTTTCCCTGGGGATTAGTGCTTCCTCAGCAGAACCTGCACCTGAGCTGCCTTATTGCAAACCCACAGGTCCAGCTCTGGCCCTTGGAAGGGCATTGCTCACTGCGGAGCTGCTGCAGCACGCCCGAGGTCCGAGCCCATGGATTCAGTGTGCAGAGCCCTCACCTCCAGCAGCCAGGTGGAACAGACCACTGGGAAAAGGGAGTTTGGTGCGTGACGGTGAGATTCACCACTGCCCTTCCACCATTGGTAAGTATTTACAGGATCAGCCTGTACACACACATTCCAGGTGACAGCCTGGCCCCAAAGGCATGAATGAGTTTTAGCCAGCGATATCAGTGAATGCAGGGTTTAATTTGTAGTGTTTAAAAAGCCAGCAAAATGTTATGAAACAGGACAAATACTTGTGATGATTTTGGCTTGAGTAGAGATGTAAATAGATTTGCTTCCTGACAGAATCAGCAACAGTCACTTGTAAGGGTTTACTCACATTAACCTGCTCACAGTTCATTTGCAGCCAAAGGAACTATCCTATTTGTTGAGCTGCAAACACACAAAGGTGTAGCAATCTGGTACATGTTAGAGAATGTTCTCATGGGTTTAGTTAGAAAATGTTCTCATGGGATTTTCGAGCAGGGAGGATTAAATCTAACTCTAGTTTTGGTGGTTAAAATTTTTAAAAAAGCAATTTTTTTCCTTTTCAGAAATGAAACATTATTGAGCTGCATGGTATGCGTAACAGTAAATGGCTAACACAGATATGTGTAGTGGAGTAGTAAAAAGAGGTGTCAAAAGAATTTTGAGAAAGATGTGTATAATTCTCTAAAAGAAAGGGTAAGAAAAATATTCTCATATTCTTTGCTGCTCAAAGTGTTTACTGCTGTTGCCATTTGTACTTCCCATGGCATGAGGCATTCAGTGGTCTGTATTACAACCACAGGCATAATATTATCATCCCTTACTTTTCTGGAGTGACAGGGAAGCACTCCTAGAATACCTTGTTTATAGGATGATCTTACTGTCTCCATGAGGTTTTCTTGGTTCTTGCTGCTGTTCTCTATATGCTTCTGCACACAGTTTGTGTGTAACAATGTGCCTTTCCATCCTTGACCCTGGCAGGTCTTGTGCAGCCTCATTCATCCTGACCCACCACCTCTTCCCTGCTCACAGACAGCTGCTGAGTCTCAAGCTCTTCGCTGACTGTGAATGCAGTTGGGAACACTCTCCTCCCCCCCACTTTTAAGTTGGCTCTCAAAGCCCATCGCAGATGGTCTGTACCTCATACATAATAAAGATTTTTTTTTCTTCTGAAGCGGGTTTCTGTGAATGTGAGAGGCAGACAGTCTGGCAAGCTTAGACCTGTGTTTTTATATTTTCTCTAAGTGAGCCTTGAGGGATTTGTTTGCCATAATTTGAAACCTCTTAATAGCTTATGGAGCTCAGTAATATCTTGATTCCAGAGGCTGGAACCTGATTTGTCCATTTGATATTTTCTAAGGGGATGTTATACACATTGGCAAAATGGAGTTAGGGACCAGCTGGACAAGACAAAGAAATTAAGCAAAAGCATTCCAGGAAGTAAAGCAGTTGCTTTAGGCCGGTGGTCTTCTAATAAGAAGTATGGTAGGTTTGTGCTAACTGTGTGTGTGAGTTGCTTTGGGGTCACCTGTTATAGCTGTGTATTTCAAACTACTTGTTAGACTTGTTTCAGTGAGTTCCCTCTGTCCTATTTTCAGACTTGAGCAGCAAAGTCTGTGTACCAAAATGTCCTCAGGACCTCATGTAAGAGCCTAAGGAGCATTTTCATATGTCAGATAGTTTGGGTTCTAGGTAGCTCAACACCACTGCTTCTTAGTTCCCTTGTGTATGGTTGTATTGGTGGTGTTACACTCAGCATTCCAGTAGCCGTAAAAACAGGTCAATGTGTGGAAATCTGGAAAAGCTTCATGGACCAGGCTGCCAGGCTCTGGGTTTCTGTTTTGTACAGACCTGCTCTTCCTGATCTGTGCTCTATACTTTGGGAACTGAAAATGTAGAACATATGCGGGAGGAAAGTAATGGAAATACATTTATACCAATAGTTTCAGCAGTGTTTTGACCTCAGTGAGAAAAGATATGTTAAGGTGAGATATGGAATTGTATGTTTTAAAAGATAAGTGAAAAATATCCTAAACTAGATTGGATTTTGTTCATGATGAGGAAAAAAATTTTAACAGGTATTTCACTCCTCTCTTGTGCATGTTAAATGCTCTGTGCCTATGTTTGCGTGTGTGTGTTGTTACTCATTGTATAGGAACAATTAAGTCCAAAACCAACCTGTGAGCTGTAGACTATTTGCTAAAATACCTTGGGATTGTCTGAAGGTGTCTGAAGCTCTTGGTTCTTAGAGAGAAAAAAGTCCCAGAGGTGTCAGATAAGACACTTTTCCAGGGCCTGAAGAGTGTCAAAAGTAAGTGTCTCTGAGAAGTGAACTGACCAAATAAAATGTTTTGAGAAGAGATGAGCTCCAGAGAACATTCCATTTAGGCAGCAATGGTCAGCAGCACAGAGCAGTCATAGACTCATCCTTCAGAGTGGAAGGACCTTGGAAGGCATCTAGTCCAGCTTTTTGCTCAAAGCTTGGCCAGCTGAGACCAGGTGGCTAAAGGTTTTGTTCAGTTAGGTCATGAAAACCTCCGACTATGGAGACTGCATAGCCTCTCTGTGAAGCCCCTTCCACTGCTTGACTGACTTCATGGCAGAAAGGTTTTCCATTGTTTCTAACCTGAACCTTTCCTATTTCAAATTCTGTCTGTTGTCACTTATTCTTCCACCACACCTCACTCACTTGGCTCTGGCTTCTCCTAGCCTCCCATTAGGTGTGGAGAGGCTGTCACTAAAGCCTACTCAGGTCTCTTAGCCCCTTCTCACAGGGGTAGTGGTCATCATGAGGGTCCTTCTCATTCTGCCTACACTGCAGTATCGTTCAGCAGGCTGAGGAGTGGCACAGAGCCCTCTCAGGACAGTGCTGAGGCTGACCCATCCTGTCCCATGGGATGCTGGCACCAGGAGAGGTGGAGTGGCTCCCTGTGAGCCACATCACTGTTGTCCAGCCCTCTTAAGTGGTGTGAGTATTTTTGCTGACCATCTGCTGAAAGCAGTGCCGGGAGTTGATGCTGTTCGCTGGCCTTGGCTTTCACAGCAGATTCCTAGGTTAATAGTGTGGCATTACTAGTTTCAGGTGTTAATATAGAAAAATATTAGCTTGGATTCAAAAATCATGTAGTATTTTAAATGCTAGAAGATGTTAAAGCACTGTAGAGTTACTTTGCAGATTAGTTTTTGAGCTGTTGAGATACAGGTTTTAAGCATAAAACAGAACAGTTAGACATATACTTAGTCTTAAAAATTGTTAGGTGTCATGTAACTGCATAACTGCAGAACCCAAGACTTTAAGAGCAATACTGAGTATTATGAAACTGTGATTTGCTTTTAAAATAAAGCACCATCGATAAGATCAAGAGTCTGCTGCTTTTGTAAAGCAAATTATCATTTAAGAGGGTTTTTTCAATAGTGAACCACTCTGTAAAGTTTTGAAGTGATAGCAGCTATTATGTGCTCATCTGCTTGACACAGTAATTAAAGTATATGTTAATGCTCTGAGACACATGTTTAGAAGTATGGATTGAAATTAATCACTTTGCCCCTATAGAAATTGCTTGATGAGTCCAACAGCATATGTGTTGCTATAGGTAACTGTGAGTTTGTGTATTGTATGTAGGTACAGTTACATTTAGTACTTCATATGTTTTATTAAATATAAATACAAAAATACATTTACTTTTATTAAAGATACAGAGCAGGGTTATTTACATATTTGTCCAGTGTGGGACAAGCGTTTTTACAGGTAAAACTTGCACTGTAGTAACCACTAAAGAGGAAATTGTCAAGCTGCTCAAATACCGCTCAAGGAGTCCTTGAGGTGTCTGCAAGCATAGTGTGAGCAGGGCAGGAGGAATTCCTGCCTCTGTGAGGTGTGGCTTACCCAGGGCCGGGCTGGCTATCCACAGCGTGTCACTCATGGAGCACCAGCTGCAGGACGGGCTTGAGCCGAGCTGAGCTGTGTGGAGGAGACCCTTGGCTGCTGAGAGAGAGTGACAATTCTGCATCCTCTGATGAATTTGATCTTAGATTTCAGGTTGCAATGTCGATTCCATCTCTGGCTTCCTGGACACAGGACACAGTTGTCCTGAGGAAGTCTCCAGTGTGAGTTTACAGCCTGTGCAATTACCAAGTGAGGTGCCACCTCAGCCTGTACCATGGTTTACTCTGTCTGCCAGAAAAACTTGGTGATAAATATTCCACAAGATGCTTGAGAGGCCATGATGTCACCCCTACACTGGCCAATTTGCCTGGTCAGGTTTGCTCTGTTATTTTACAGGCTATATGATGTGTAAGTGACAGAGCAGGCGTGGGTCCTTCCTGCAGCGCTGAAATGCACGCGGTGTGCAGCTCAAAGCACTGCTTCTGTCCTGTTTCCCAGTGCAGGGAACTGCTCTGCTTCCCCAGCCTGTGTAGGGAGCAGCTGGAGAGCTGCTGCTTTTCCTGGTGGTACAGTGCAGTGTCCTGACAAAGAGCACCGCTCCATGCAGTGCCATCGTGAAGCTTATGGATTGAGAGAGAGAAGCAGCAAGCAGTGGGTTGAGGACACAAAAAGAACAAAATCGTTGTCCGGGGGATTGTTTGAGAAATTGCTGCCCTTGCGAGCTTAAAATGTATGCACAAAATATCCCTTGTTCTTCCCTGCTTACAATTCCAACATACAACCCAGTTAAAAAAATGATTGTTTTTGCAAAACTCTGACTTCTATACCCTCACTGGTCTAGATACCTCTTTGTGTGTTCAAGATCTAAATGCAGTGTGCAGGCAGCCTTTCTCTTACAGCTAATACTGATATCCTGCCCCAGAGTTACAAAAGCAGGGAAAGGGAAAAAAACCGCCTTGCGGACATTTACCGTTTCAGTTGATGTATATTTGCCTGTTTCTGGGTGGTGAAAGTTGTTATTTTTATTATATTTGCAGCATATCAACCGGGATGTAGTCACCCTATCAGGAGTGTAAAATTTACAGCAGAAATTATTTTAACACTGGAAAAGCTCTTACCCATATGAACCATCATTCAAAATGCACAATAAAAGTTGCCAAGCAGAAGTTTTTCATCCCACTGTCTGTAGGATTCCTGCAGGTCTTCTTAAGCTTAAGGTAAGATTAAAAATAAAGAACAAACAATTTCTTTGCAAACTAGAAGCTGGTGCAAAGCGTGAAGGTATAATTCTAGAGCAGAGAGGTTCCTGTTTGTGCATTGACCCCTGTCTATAGGAGCAATGGCATTGTTAGAAAATTTCAATGCAATATTTGTTTAAATAATCAAAGCAGAAAGAACAATAAGCCCAAGTTTGCTACCAGAATTAAATATATATAAATGTATATATGTATATATAAAGAAATTGTTTAGTATTAAAAAATGAAAGGATGTATTAAGTTTTCTTTATTCTTTTGAAAATGTGTATCAAAGTACAGAAGTGTTTAACAGTGAAAAATTAGTGTTCCTATAAGCAGGGAAAGTAGGAGCCACTGAGTAGGACAATGTATTTTATCTTGCTTAGCTCCTGAGAAATAGCTGCAATGTTTGCACTGTGTACAGGTTATGCCATTGTTTGTCCTTAGTGCTTTTGGTTTGTGTTCTGTAGTGGTGTCCATTACATTCGGTGAATTAAACTCCTCCAATGTATTTCCTTATTTCTCTGTCAATGTAGTACAGGCAGCTGGGGTGTCATCAGAATCCCCTCTCCATGTCTGTAGTCATAGGACTTTATATAAAGAGCATTTTCCAGAGGCTTATCAGTATGTTCTCTTATACATGACTTTTTTTCTCTGGCTTGTTTTAGGTCGTATATATAACTAAAACACATTTCAGAAACTTTGTTTTCTAAATGCATGTTGGGCACAGTTGTTAATGTTGCAGGTGTTCACATTCAGGGCAGTATAAAATGCTGCTTATGACAAATGACAAATAATGGAATCCTCACTTTATAGCCCTAGGAGTTTGGCCTGGGTCTACAAACAGACATTATTTTTCATTTGCTTATAGACAGACAAGTTTATAATTAAGACAGTAATGGGCATAAGCATTCTTGCAGCCTTTGTAGCTCATCTTATAAGCATCAAAGAGGATGTTTGTGGTACAATGTACAGTAATAAGTGTGGGGGAATCAACAGCATTCGGATTAATTTGTTTATTTATTTATTGAAACTGGTTATCCCCTATCCTCCCATCATCTGTGCCTCTGCAAAAGAGGCAAAACATGCCTATTTTCTCTCATTGCTACCACTCCAAATGATGTAGATAGGAGCGATAGCTGGACACAAGTACCACACTGTGCACCCCAGAACACCAGAGGTATTAATGAACACAGGCAAAGACTTTTGTAACCATTACATCAGCGTCCTATTTCTGGAAATTACTACTGTAAATTACCATTTGGCTGCGGAATCCATCTTGGTGATCTGGAGGCTGCATGGCCCAACTGTGGATTACATCAAGCGCATGAAAAAGCTGCCCAGGAATCCTGGCACAGAATGATATTGTTTTGCGTAGGAAACCTGTGTGTTCATGCATGCATGTGTATAAATATGTAAACTGGTTTGGATTGCCTGTGTCTGATGACAGAGCCCTGTATGTGGCAGACCTTTTAACTTCAGGGGTTGTACATCTTTTATGTCAGCTCTGAGGCAGTTGAGATAAGCTGAAATGTCAGTCTTGGGGAGTCACTGCTGTGCGAGAGTTGCCACAACACAGTTTCTCTTAAGGGCCCTTAGAGAATCTATGATTTGATTCCTCTCACAGCTTGGTCCAAACCAGCTTGTGTTTATTGGCTGTGAAGCTCATTTATATCTGCAACACCTAGGGACACCAGTCTGGGGCTATGTATCTGATGGAAAGGTACTTGAGGGTTGGAGTTTTGAGGCCATTAATAATTATTTAGAGGGATGACTTCTATTGAGGAAATGTTACCAGTTTGATGATTTTTGTCATGGTTTATGTCTTTAGTAGTACCAGCAGTGTTAAAAAGGTGAGATCTGTGTGTCCATATATTTTACGCTGAATTTAGAACACAAATACCTCATCATAAGAATCTTCTTTTTAAAAATTGAGAGAAAGGAAAAATACCAGTCTGGTTAAGAGGTGGTTGTTCTTATTAAGAAAACAGTGAGTTATTACTGCTACCTCTGACGTATTGAAGTCTAGTAATACATGTATCTCTTTAGGACTAGACCCCAAAATAAAATACAACATCAGAAAATATATTAAAATCATCTAAAACTTGATCTTCATGTATTGTTAGGGAAGTAGTCTATTGCAAGAACTCTAATGAATGAAGTCTTGTTAAGATTAAAGTCTCTGGAGGCTGAAATTCATATTTTGAGGAAGAAACCCAGTTAACAATAAAATCAGGTAGTGCCCAATGATATTGTCACAAATAATTAAAATAAATTTTTATTGAGAACATCATCAGTGTATACAATAAATAATAGCAGAAAGGAAAGGCTGACCCTTTGCTTGTTAAATTGCTTGAAAGTTAGTTTGAATGTGTTCAGATGAAGAAAGAGGTTTGATTGTGTGGGATTTTTTTTCCCCTCAGCTGCAGTTTTCTTTGTAATTCCACAAGAAATGGAATAATTTGGGCTTGTCAGACCCACCTGCAAAAAGTAGATGCCCTTGTGCACAAGTGGTTTTCACTCAGCTGGCGAGCAATGAATACAGAGAATGGGCAGTGCAGTTGCTCCAATATTAAATTGCTCTTGCAAGCCTTTCAAGCTGGATTTCTTTCCAGCTCACAGGAAATTACTGATACTCCTTTTTTCTTTTCTTTCTTTTTTTTTTTTCCCAGAGAAGGAATGTGCTGGGGTAGAAATACCGTATGTAACATAAAGATTAATACATATCCTAAAGTTAGATAATTGTAGAGGTGTTGACTTTCTCCAGCTAAAATGAGAGTAGTAAAACAAGGGAAGTTAATTGTGGGAGAGCCTGCTTGCCTCTTACTGTCATTGTTATCTGTTCCTTAGAATATTGCCAAACTTAAAATATTTGGGGTGAACTTTCAGTGCTGAGTATATTATTCAGATTTGCTGCCATAGGCAAGTTCGGTCATAACAGTTCACTTTTCCTGAGCAGAGGGCAGCCTTTCCTTTGGCATCTTTTAAATTCGGAGAACTTTGTGCTTTAACTATAACCTTTTTCTTCTCTAAAGAAAATCTTCATTTGTTCAGTCAGCTGGCTGATTCAGTCTCCAGCTGAAAAACAATCACAAGATGAGTGTATGTTCAGTCCTGTTTCTGGTTCAGTCCTGGTTCTGATGGGTTTTAAAAAGTGCCAACAGCTTTATTTAAACACAGCAGTGGTTTTCAGTATATGGCTTTTTGTACAGGATTCCTTTGCAGGAGGTCCTGTGAGAAAAAGCTGTATCAAACTTTGGAAAGAAATGAAATTTTATTTTAAGATTTTAAGGAACAAAAAGATCTCACAAGAAATAGCATAAGAGGATGCTTAAACTCTCTGGGTAACCAGGAGAAAGGTAGAACAGGAGTAATGTTAATTTAAAGTATTATGGGGAAGTCATGATCTCTCTTGAAGATTTTGGTATAAGTCATGTGCTTAATTTTTCTTAAATATCATATTTTTTTTAATTACCAAACAGGTTACCAAGTACTTTCGTAGTCTCATAGTATTATTTTGCTATTTCCAATAACTTGCTTATATTACTAATCAGTTAAAGCAAATTTTTAAATAAGCAATGATTAGTATATGTGAATTCTTATCCCTGGAAGCTCCATACCAAACAAAAGCAAAACATGATGTAGATATACATCAAATAAGTTGATATTCCTATATTTAAAGCGCCCAGAAGCATCATTTCTCTGTAGGTGATAAAATGAGATGGATGGGTTTCTCCCCCTGCTTTACAAACCTGCTCTGGATGGAAGGGGAGTTTCTGGAAATGTCTATATCCTCATCAGGTATGGTGAGTGCCCACTCCTGGCCATCCCAATGCCAGCAGGTTGAAGTCCCAGGAGACAACCCACACACCCACATTGCTTGGAACTGGAAGCAGTGCCTGTTAAACTGGCTGGGAAAAGGTGTGCTGCTTTTAACAGGACAATTTCAGGACACTTCTGGTCTTTAATTTTTTCTTTGCATTGAACCACAGGATCACAGAACCATGAAATGGGTTGGGTTGGGTTGGGTTGGATTGGAAGTGCCCTTAAAGATCATCCAGTTCCACTCCCTGCCACGGGCAGGGACACTATCCCAGGTTGCTCCAAGCCCCATCCAACCTGGCCTTGGACACTTCCAGGGATGGGGCAGCCACAGCTTCTCTAGGCAACCTGTGCCAGGGCCTGACCACCCTCACAGGGAACAATTTTTCCCCAATATTCCATCTAACCCTGTCCTCTGTCAGTGGGAAGCCATTCCCCTTTTTCCTGTCACTTCTCTGTCTTCAGGTGGCCTGAGATGGGGAACATTGGCTTTTAAGAAATCCAGTTCAGACGCTGAGTAAAGCCCCACCAGTTCTGAGGTCATTGTCGCCCGTGTCTCACGTTTCCAAAGACTTCAAGCACTTCCAGCCCAATGTGTCTATCAGGAGAATGTAGCAATTCTTGAGATGAGTAGCAGAATAGGAAAAGGTGGAATGCTAAAGGAAGGCAGGTATATCTGGTATTCTTTGATTAAACCTAGGCATGCAATACTCAGGATATGATTATGTTTTGTTGAAGATTTTTAAAATGTTTTTTGTTTTTTTATGGGAGGGAACTGCTTCTGCTCTGTGAAAACTCCAGAGTGCACACTGTTGTTGAAAGGACATGTTGTAAGTTTTAAGGACGTGTTGTTTTCAGTGTAAATGTGGAGCTGCTGGTCACAGACACACAGACTCCTCTAAATTCATGAGTTCGTGCAGCACACTAGAAATACTGCTTATAGGATAGTAGTTTCAAGAAAGTGCAGTGTATCTTTCTCCCATTTCTGGATACGGTTTAGCAGCCTGACATGATCAGTCAATACCATGTGACCACTCAGCTGTCTTTGGAAGAGATTCACAAATCACAGGCAAGTTTAGGGCTCCTGAGCTGGTTGATGTAATCAGGACATGCGTCTATAGAACTGATTTCATACAACCTGGATTCAAGCAATTACCTGACCTCTCCGCTCTTTTTTTTTGGTTGTTTTTTCAGTATTATTGAACAAGGAAATAGTGTGTCCACAAAGTTCAGATTTAGCAAACTGGCTACAATCATTTAAAAAAGGCATGAAAGACTAAAGAATTTTAAGTGTATATAGATTTAATTGTAATGGCTGTGCCATGTATAATTCTCAGACTCTGGAATGAGGCACAGGGACTGACATAACTTGCTCTGAGTTATGGATCATATATTGCTCTGAGTTATTTACCCCTGGATAAAAAATTCTTGCTGCTTGGATTCTGGCATGAAATGGTTGTCATCCCAACAGTCGTGACAAGTGTACATGTTGGCAAGGAATTAAAAATGGTGGTGCCTCTGAAGTTTAGCAGGAGGTTTCCTGCTTCGGAATGGCAAGCAGTTGTAGCTCTTACAAATGCCATTCCCTTGTCTGCATTGCAGCTCATTTATGAAACAATGCAAGCTTGGGCACACATTCTACTTTGCAATAGGAACTGCTACATTTGGTTTTCTTTGAGTCTTCTCTGACACTGGAGTCTTAATGTGCCCACTTCTCTTTTTTTTTCTTCTTGTTTTGTTAATAAATCAAATCTGACTACAATATCTCTCTGCCTCTAAACCACAGTAAAGGCTACTTGAAAAAGCGTGAGCCTCCCAAATTTTTTACCCTCAAGAGGAAATAACTGATTTTTTTGTTTGTCTTTGATCCAGTCTCATCAATTCAATTTTCCTTCTTCAAACAATTGAGCCTGCAGTTCATTATAGTGCAAGACTGGAACCCTTCTATTACCTTATTTTTAGAAACAATTAAATCGAGCCTTAAAATTGCATTTGCAAAAAGAAAGACCTGTGCCAGTCCCAAATCTTAGAACTCAGCTCTTAAAATTTGCTCTCTCTGAGGCTTCCAAGAGGGACAGCAGCAGACTGAATCCCAGCACTTTGCTCTCTTGGATGCATCATTTGGTAGTGTGGCTTGGTGGTATTTGTGGCCAAATGAAGCGTATGGTAACCCTGCAGAACAATTTAAATTCTGACATCCTCATTCGCAGAATTTCCACTTGCTCTGATAAAGCACTTGAAACGAGATTTCACTCCTTCGAAGTGTAGTGTAGGTGCCTGGTTTGTGGTAATTGGGAGAGGGGCTGTGGCCGAGCCTCATCTCCAATGGGCTAGAGCTGTGAGAAGCAGGTGAACAGCATTGAAAGCAATGAGACATGGAATGCCCAGGTGTACTGACTGATCACCAAAGGGAACAAAGGGCACACAGGTGCAATGTATGAACCATGAGGGGTATGAAAGGTTGGGCTAAAGAGCAAGAAGAGCAGGCACTTGTAGCCTTCTGAGGTGATATGATGTTACTCTGTATGGGAAGACCCCTGAAGCCTTCTGATGAGGTAAGGTGTTACCTTAAGGTAACATAAGGTATGGGTTAAAGCTTTCTGAAATTGTGTGATGATGCTCTCTATCATGGCTGTCTCATCTGTGACCTATGATGTGGTGTATGATGCAACATGTTGTGCTCGTGTTCATGACCTGTGCCTCTTTGAGTATGACAGCCCACTGGACCCGCCTGGATGTGCCTCCTGTCCTGGGAATCCTTTCTGGGCTCCTCCAGCCCCAAGTTGAGGGTGCAGGGTCAGAGAGCACCAGGATGCCCCAGGCAGGTGCATCTGTACTGGAGACTCAATGGAGCTTCTCAGCCTGGGACAGTGAGGAGCTCCCACCTTCCAAGCCCCTGCCTAGCATCAAGGACGGGATGCTCTGCTCCTGTGGGGTTGAGCATCTTCCCAGAGCACAGCCTCTGACTATCTATCAGCACTTACGTACGTGATTAAAATGTAACCTCCCTTCAGTTTATGGAGCTTAGAAGCTCTTAGAGGCATGAATTAATGGAGAGACAGGTTGTGTCTGCTGCAGAGTCAAGGGGCTGTGCTGCAGAAGAGAGAAAAGTTGTTCTGCCAGGTGATTTATTAGGGTCAAGCATTGCCTCCAGAATTTTTCAAGCAAGAATGTTTATTTGCAATTGGGGCTGAATGACACCATCACTTCTTCATAGGACACTTACCATTAGAGAATGTTGGAGTTTTCCTAAGCATGGCTGTTAGAACTCTAGGAAAAGAAATTTGCTACTTAGGCAGGACAAAGGTGAGGAGATTTGGAAGTCTGCCAAAACATGTGAGAGCAAACTCCTGTCACAGTGACTGTGGGAGCCCAACTGGAACTTAGAAAGAGGAGCATAGTTTGAAACACTGGATGTTTTACTGTCATCGTATCCAACTGAGATACCCACATGTTATGGGTAGTAAAGCTCTCTGAATACCCATAATAAAGTTTGCTGCAAAATATGGAGCCCTCATGTTATTTACCTAGTATTGGCTGCATGGAAGCGTGGTTAGCATCAAGCAGGCTGAGAGTTCCCCAAAGAGAAAAAAATCTGATTAATGGTACCTAGAAGTGGGCAGAGTAACCCCCTGCAAGGAACCAGACCCCTCAGAATGTGAAACTGTGGACCAAGATTTCAGGCCCATGTGGAAAAGCTGTGTCTGTGTATGAGCCTGACAAAGGGGATCAAAATGACAAGATGAAGGTAGAGCTTTCTTATGCTTTCACCAGACAAAATTAAAGAGTGAAATAACATGGCCAGGAATTAATACAAAAACCATAGAACAGGGGAAAATATTTGAAGAAAGTGTACTGGAGATAGCAGAGGGACACTTTTCTCTAAATCCCAAAAGCAAGAAGCAGAGAGGATAGATGCTTTTGCATTGTGTGGTGGAAAATTCTGGCATGCACATGTACATTAGAGACATAAAAGATCTCCTAATTAGAGACAGAATCATTTGTGGGACATGTGATTCCAGTTTACTGGAGTATTGCTGAGAAAAAAAACATATAACCCTGAAGGAATGAATCAAAGAATAAGAGCAGCTGACCTGTCCAGGAAAAGGAGCAAAACAACAGCCACTTTTGCAGGACACGGCAGAGTCCAGGAGAGAGGGAAGAGGGGAATGAACCTGTGAGCAATGCACAAAAGTGAAGTAGGATTTGGGGCTGGTGAGAGAGCCACGAGGGTTTAGTTCGGCAGTGGGCAGTGGCTCTGTGTCTGGCTGAGCAGGCTCTCCACTGTTCGGCAGGCATGAGGAGGCAGAAGGAAACCACAGGGCAATGACGGGACACCAGTGAGGTGGATGAAGCAACAGGCTGTTCTGGAGCTCAGCATGTCTGAAGGAAAATGGAATCAAAGAGCTACCCTTTAGGGGTCTCTGGGTTAGCAACCTCTAGTTAGTCACCAAATGTTTGCATGGAAAGCTCAACTGTCAAAAGGAAAGTTGGGGTGATCCATTTGCATTTCTGAGAGAGGAGAAGGAGGATGATAAGGTTTGAAAGAGGCACCAAGAAGTCAATCTGTCTGAGTGTGACCTGAATGTTACCCCGGTTTTTTGTGTTTCTCTACGCTGTTCTCTAAAGAAAAGCCAATTATATTTCAGAAGAATAGATGCCTCTCATGTTGGTATTCATCATGTGGCGCATGAAACACCAACACTAACTCCAAAACTGTGAGTTAACCTTGTCCTTTCATCACATATGGTCATCTCATCACTAGGCTGGTGACTGCTCAAAGCTGACTGAAAGTGGTTGAGCCCCAGGCAGCCAAACTTTTATACATCAGTACAAAAGCAGCAAAGAAGATGAGAAGGAAAACTGATTGTCCCTAGGGATGCAGCATAGTGGTTTGGGTAGTCCTGCTTAGAAAGTCACTTGTGGCTTTTATAATGAGGAACTTAAGGTTTGAATTTTCAGACTTATTAGCTGTACATTTGTTTGTTTTTTATTAACTTAATATACTATGTGCTACGTTTTCCTTGGGGTATTGAGTCAAGTGATGGATTCATCCAGTTTAGCTCTAAATGCATGCGATCTTTTTCATGAAACTTTGAAAATATTTAGGTCTCAAATTTCCTGAAGGATTTTATTTTATGCCTGTATATTTTGATACAGCAGCTAATGTTTTCTGTCCTGTTTCCTTTCTGACAATATGTGCTTCTGGCTAATGTAGAGAGGGAATGTAATTTTTGTTTGTTCTCTTTCTTGACCTGTGAGAATTAGAGTTGTCCTCTTATATGAGCAGACAGATTTAAACTACTTTAGTCTACAAAAAAATCACTGGAAGTTTCCAATCCCCTCGCTCTCTGCTTCAATTGAAAGAAAAACAGGTTTTAAGAAGTCTGAGAAAGATATGGCTATTAAGCTAATCCAGTATACTTCATCTAGCTGCTAAAAATCTTGACTCTTAACAGTGATTAAATATAATTGCATCAGTAAAGGTGGTGTAAAAAAAACTCTGGCTTTCATTAGAAGCTATCTTTAGGAAACCTTGACTTAAAAAGTTACATGTAACATCACTGTTTTATTTTGGGAGTACTTTCAAGGTTTCTTAAACACAGGGTTATGTATAAAAAATAAATAAACCCTAGCAGAACAAATACACGATTCTGAAGTATTCTTCTATATCTCAATATATATCTGCAGTGCATGCTATTTATTTAAAAAAAAAATTGGGCATAAAACTGAAAAGTTAACGGATGTGTATTCAACCATCTTAAAGATCTGATCAAATAGTAAAGATATTTCAAAGAAAAAAACAAGTTAATAAACTACCACCTATGTGCCGGATAAAATTGTCATAGGATGGAATGGAAGGACTCCTAGTAATTAAATTAAATTTATTTTTTTTTGCTACTTTTCAGTTTGGAAGGGAATCTGTTCACTGTTTTAAAAGCTGAAAAACAATGTTGCTAGACTTTTTCTCTTATTTTCATAAATTTAAAATCTGAGCTGTGTCAGAGCCTTAACACTGCACAATCTTTATAGAGAATTTAAAATTTCTCCAAGTTATGTGATCTGAAAAAGCTCTTCCTAGACAGTCAGATGTTAAAAAATTCAGCAGTTTTGGTATAATGGAGAACACCACATGTTGCTCTGTATCCTTGGGCTGAAATGGATATTTGCACTTCTGTGTTTGCTTTGTAGATTATGAAAAATTGTGTAAACTGAAAGAGGACTGTAAAACCTCCTATGCTGAAGTACTGAAAAATATAAAATCTAGTTCTTGCATAGCTTTGTCATTGCCAATATTAAATGTTACTGCAAGTATTTATTGCAAGAACCTGAGTTACTGCAAAGACAAAAGTACAAGTGACCCTTGTTTGCTTAGAGAAATCATATAGTCGCAATGTGTTCCAGGGGAATAATCATCCATTTTTTGTGAATATTCAGGTAAAGTGATAATTCTGAAGCAGAGTATGCTATTGATAATGCTTCCACTGGGATACTCAGTAAAAATGTATTTAGCTGTTACCATAAACAGAGTTTAAGGAAAGTTTAAATCCAGATCATGACTGGCCTGTGGTGAGATGCTGAACTAAATGCTGATGTGTCTTCTCCACATACCTTCTGCTTTTAAGTTATTAGAGATATTAAAACCATTAAAAAGTTAATCTTTTAATATTAGGGCATTTAATGAAATATTTCAAACATAGGCATATATAGGTAGATATGCGCTATACAAAAAAAGGTGTGGATTGTTATAAACGCCACAAGCCAATTCGTTAATCAAATAAGAATAAATTTTATTTGACAATCATTTTAGTCTATTAGCAAAAAGCCACAATGTAGGAAACAGCATCGAGCCCAGGAGTCAACGCTGGGTGAACTCTGATCCGACCTCTACCGCATCGAATCCCCTGTGTTCACACCAGAGGCCAGAGCTTCGGTCTGCTTGGCTTTTATACAGTTTATTTTGCCTGAGGCTGATTCTATTCAGCTTCTTTCAGACTCCGCATATTCATGTTTTGTCTTTCTCTGCATCAGCTCAGACAATGGGGTTCCCAGAAGACCATGAATGTTGATGTGGTTATCTGGAGCCAGGTTTGGAGTGTGAACGTTCCTGACTATACTGGTTATCTGGATCTGATGTCTTCATTGGGTACTTATTGTTGGGTGTACCTTTGGGAAGAGTCCATCTCCAGCTCAGCCACATCTTTAGAGTTGTTAATCAGTCTCCTCTGGGGTCGTTAGTGGTTTTGCAAGCGCTTCCCCTCGGCCCCGGAGTGTGGTCATTGGGAAATATCCCTTACAAATATTCTGATTTATCCTTTATACATTAATACATACAACTCATGGGCACGAATTACCTGAGTTACATATAACATGGATGATGAAAAATTAGGCCCTTGTAAATTCATTATTTCTGTTCTGTTTAACTTTTTGCCTCTTATTTTGAGAATCCCAATGTGAAAATATATTTCTATAATTTGTGTTTGGCATTTTAGCCCTTGTGTAGTTTTGATTCACAAGTTGAAATCCTGTTTCCATAGAAATCAACTGAATTTTTGATAAGCTTTGATTTTCTCCCACAAATTAAGGCAAATGAGGAACATCATTTGGGCTGATTCTATCCTTAATATCAGCTGTAATATTCTCCCTTTTAGTCCATGTGAATGGAAGCTGTATTTTGATGATGATTTAAATCAAGATTCCCAAATGTTACTGCAACAAGTTCTCTTTTATCAAGGGAAACGAGGGTATTCGATAGCATTGAGTTACTTTCTGTGTGACAGCTGTCCATGACTTCCTCAGCAGGAGCAGCAGGTCAGGCCCTGCCCCACATCATAAACACCAGCAATCAGTGTTTTTCTCTGATTACTTTCAGAACAGCTGAAATAAAATTGAACACTATTTTTTAGGAAGTAAAAAAAAAAATAAAATAAAGCCTATAATATAAGATTGACATATAGCTTGAGAGGAGGGGTTTAGGCTAAACTTGTTTTATTTAGAATAGTCAGGAGAAGTGAAACTGCAAGCACCAACTCTGTGTTTTCCTAGGTCTAACTCGTAACTGGAAAAGGTCGATGGAGTAGGAATTGGCTGCTGTGGGCAGGGTGGAACAAGAATGCCATCGTTTGCTACTCTGCAGAAGTCTGTCCCAGGCATTCAAATGGGAGGGTGGCAGTGAAAGCAGACCCTTCCCTGCACTGGAAATGTCAGGTGATGGACTTGAGCAATATTCTGAGTGTATTTATGGCTTTCCTAATCTTTGATCCTGCCATTGAATCCACGGGGGTGCAAAAATCCACCCACACAGATCCGATGTCAAAATCCTGGCCTTAATTATTTATGGTCTGGTTTGGACAAATTACTATTCTCTGTGCAATAACCACATTTATTACCAGAAATACAAGACAATCTAAAGCATACATATATATATATATCTATATAATGTAAGTATGAACATATATTTTTTATAAGGTCATACCTTTATTAATGTATTTTGACTCTTAACTGAAATTCTCATTTCTGAGTGCTGCCCTGTGCTGCGTTTCACCTGACCAGACTGGCCTGGATCTATGGTAATTAATTATCAGAAAAAATGAGAGTTCATAATGTTTATAGTCTGAAAGCCAGTCTAGAACAAAAAGAACATCCAGCTTTATGCACCTTGCACTAAGATCCTACTGATTTGTTAAACTGCAGATGGACTGTACTAGTTTTCTGCACTAAAGAGGCACCCCCTTTTATAACTGTCTCTAGGCTTTATTCATGATTCCAACCATCTCAAGTCAGATCCTTTTCGTCTGCATATAAACAGAAGAGGAATCTATTAGGAAGAAAACTCCTTTAAACAGGAACAGTAAATTTCACAAAAGAAAATAAAATCAGAATTTTACAACAAAATCAGACGTGCCAGAGCCACTGCAGTGCTTGGCAATGCCAGCCAGCACCATTCTTTAATTACGTAAGGAAAACTTTGTGAGTTTTATGTGTTTCCCAAAGTCTTTCTTTCCTGCCTTTCATCTTACTTTTTCCTCAATTTTTAATCATAAGTTAATGCTGATATAATTGCTGACATAATGGTTACAAATAGGTTCCCAGCAGTTGAGTATTGCTTTAAATTTGGATTTTGTCTTTTGTTTTTTCCTTACTAGAATTGTGTATAAAAATATGCTCTCTTCAAAAGTTCATGGGTGGGACATGGGAGGCCTGGTCATTCCACTTCTTGCATGTTCTCAGCTGGAAGTCAACTGAAAATCAGCAGAAGCTCCCGGGCAATTTCTGTACCTGCTTAGAATTGTTCAAAACTGAGTTTTATTTGAAGTTAAAAAACTCTACCCCATTTTTCAATGAGGTGCCAGCCAGGTGCTCTAAAACATGTTCCCAATTATTTGCTTTTGATCTGTTGAGAGAGTAGCACTAGTTTTGATTTTCAAGTTCATCTGTGCTTTTGGATCCAAGATGTCAGTGGAGTGTATTATGGATATGGATTGCAGTCCCAGTCTCAGAGTGTCTAAAGCACTTCCTAGAGTCACAGGAAATATTTGGTTTGCACATGTTATTATTGAGGAAAACCCAATGGCAATAAAAGTATTCCAGAATGGAAACAATTTTCTAGTAAAAATCACGTTTGTGTGAGTAGCCTATCTGAAAATGCTAGAACCTCACAAAGCACAGCATATCTGTCTCACCAGAAGTAGTATACTTGCTTTTCACTAGAGAGTGTTTGCAGTTTTCAAAAATTAAATACAGCATTAGCATTTTTCCAGGTTATTAAATAATGTGAAAGATCTTTTTCAATTGGATATAGTTCACATTTCCATGTTATGGTTGTGTCTGGTGCTTCTTCAAAAAAAATGTTCTCAAGCTTTCAGAATTGCACCTTTCAGAGCTTTGGTTCTCTGCAGTTGGTGTTGAAACAAATTGTTTTCTAAGCCTGAACCAACTCTTGAGGGATTCCTCTGTCTCCTCCTGATTAAAAGAAATTGTAAACTAAGGCTGAGGGTCCACTTAAGGCTTTTAGTGATGAGAAGCCAGTTTCATGACAGGGAAGAATTTTGCATTTGATATATTTGTACAGTTTTGTTTGGGTTTTTTTTTTACCTACAGAATTACCAGATTCTACTATGGCTTGTATGGATATTATGAATTTTTTTTTTTTTTTAAGATTGTGATCCAAGGTTTAAAAATCACTGGTCATTCATGAAAAGTTGATCTAGAAAACTGGCTGATAACCTGAGAAACAGAATATTACAATAACCCTTTCAAAGGTTTCTAATTGTTCAGCGTTATGCAGGAGATACACCTGTTAAACTGTCTCAGGCTGGGATACAAAAGCCCAAACTTTCCACCTTTTAGTCTTTGACCTACTTCAATTTTTATAAGAAATTGCTATAAATATCTACTTGCCAATTAATACGAAGCGATATCTGATCGTTTCCCACAGTAAAAAATTGTCTGTACGTATATATCCATATGGGAAGCATGGATGTGATACAAACAAGAACTGTGTTTCATCTTTCAAACTACAATTATATTGTGGCTTTTCAAAATCAGCAGATTTTCTCTGTAAATTGATCTTCCAGTGTCTTTTGTTGCTGTCGTTCAAGTTCTTTCAGCTTCCAGCTAGAAAGCTAATGATAAAGCATCAGAATTGCATCCTTTTAAAAGAAGAAAAGCAGGGTAGGCATCTGTAGTAGTAGTGTAATGATGCCAAATCTGCATGTACAGTTTAGAATTATTTACCTTTATGCTTGTTCATTGGCACACAGATGTTTTCTTCAGTTCTTTATCTACATATGATGTTTTGCAGCACCAGTCTGGCATCATTAGACATCTACCTGCTAGCGTTTTAAAGATTTTTCCACAGAGCCATAAAACTGCACTTTCCTCATTGAATCTAAAATCCAGCCCACCTGTAATAACAGAGCAGTGCAACAGTATGGATCTCTCCTGGATGTCTGCATGCAGTGAGCTGGGGTGGCTTGCCTTCACACTGAAATAAAGGTCGTGTCCTAATGTTATGCCTTCCTGTTTAAAATTAATGGCTTGTAAATGTTTATCTCAACTAGAAGTGAGAACATGGTCTACATCTGTGCTCTCCAATTCCCTCCCATGCAGCGAAACAGCTGCATATCCCTGCACGTCCTTCTCTTGCTGTTAAACATGTACATCTCTGGCTTCAGCTCTTTG
Source organism: Irena cyanogastra (assembly GCA_013397155.1). Taxonomy (NCBI): domain Eukaryota; kingdom Metazoa; phylum Chordata; class Aves; order Passeriformes; family Irenidae; genus Irena; species Irena cyanogastra. The sequence continues at coordinate 134,605 of VWZV01010983.1, forward strand.
CCAGGTTTCCCCCCCGTTTGTGTTTGGATTCCAGGTTGGAGCTTGAAGTAGTGTTGTCTGGATTTATAGTAGGATACATTTTTTTTTCCAGGAAAGAGCAAGGATCAGCCCAGCACAGAAGGACTGACAGTCCATGCACAGCATCATGCAGTGTAGAGTTTCTTTGCTTCTGCCAATAGGTATGGCAGTGTAAAATGTCTGGAGGCTCGTTGGTGCTACTTCTCTAGAGACAGGACCAAAGTATGCAGTATACTGGCTTTCATTTTGCTGTTTTTGGATAGTCAGGGCTGCTTTCCATTTCCTACAATGTTCCAATATAACCAAGGCACATGTGCTCGGTAAATGGACGCTTCTGAGACCTGGGGCTTCTGTAAAAAGGAAAAGAGCAAAGTAGTATTTATACACTATAATGTTTTGATTTGCTAATGAGGCGTGAGGTGGGTGTTATCACGAACTACTGTGCTGCAAGAAAGGTTCCTAAAACACAAAACACGTATCAGCTTACTCCATCTCCAAATCGTTGCAGATAACACAGTGTTTAGTTTCTAATTAGACTTGTGTTGTGCTAATTCTCGTAGGCAGTGCAAGTGATTGATGTCTGGCATTTTAGTGGCAAGTAGCAGAGCAGCTGAGTGGAGCTCAGTGATGAAGCCAGCATCCAGCTGCTGAGGAAAGCACACTGCTCCCAGAGACTGATTTGCAGGATGAACGCATGCTGATTGGTGTGGCCTTGCTCTGAGGGGAAGGAGGAAATAAAGGCACATAGTCTTCAATTAGACTAATGATATTCTGGTCCTAAAAGAATTAGGAAAGAAACATCTAACTGAAAATAAAGTCCAATGTGTAGTACTTCACAAATCATGTATTTACTTTGGATAGTATTTTTCGCTGTCTCTTAGGAGAGGATAGACATTGTTCTTTTTTCATGCCTCAGTCCCCTGTATTTAAAATACAATGGTTCATCCTAAGGGCTGGTTTCTGTACGTGTAAGTAATAAGTGTAAGCTTCAAGGCAGAACCTTGTGAACTGTTTCTTGATGGAACATGCCAGAGCAGCATAGGCATTTTATATAACTAAAATTACTTCAGAATTGGTTTTGCCAGCACTTTCTTTTGTGGCCAGCTCAAGTCAATATGTTTGGTAGTGCAGTTCCACTGTGGACATAAAAATAAAAATATGGATTTGATATAGACACTCTCATTGAGCTAGATTGGGTTACTGTAAGGAACATCTCCTAGCTTAAACCCTCTAGCCAGGTCCAAATCCCTTCAGTCAGATTCTTGATGTAAAGTTTGGCTTTTTCAAATCATCACCATCATTGCATTCTGCGCTAACAAAGGCTGTGCCTGTGACTCTTGGATGTCAGTCATGTAGCACTTGATTTTTTTCACAGCCTTTAAAGCCCTGTGAGGCCAAGCAGGGATGTTCCTCTGCTTTAGGGGCTTTTTGGGCCCCCATACATGTGTTAAAGGAGAGCGGCTGGCTAAGGAGTGGCATTTTCTCAGGATGATCAAGCTGTGGCTTGCTGCAAATCCCATCTGCCCTCTCCACGTGCAATATTAGAGGCCCTTCCTGGAACAAGCTCCTTGGGGATTTACCTGCGTTAAGGTTGCCAGTACAGGGTCACTGGAAAGGCAGATGGGACACATGATGACAGACTTGGACTTAGTGTATACGGTTTACTTTATCTATCATTTTCCACTCTCGCCTTACAGTTTACTATGGGGAGATTATTTACTTGCAGCTACTGGCAGAGTATTTGGCAGAGAAAAGACCTATGGAGTAGAATAGTGACTTTATGGGTCAGAATTTCTTTTTAAGTGGTATTCTTTGTGGGTCTCATCCCAGTCAAACAGCAAATATTGTGGTACAAACAGCAGTAGTACCATGCAGGGCTTAGATTTTCAGAATTGCTAACTTGGCGATGCAGGCTGCAAAGAGTGTTTGTGCAAACTGTGGAACAGATACAGGTTTTTGTTCCTATTTGTGTGCTTCAGCCTGCCAGGTATACTTTTTTGCAGGTTGTGTAAGGAAAGATCAGATTTTGCTTTGTCAGTTGACGTTGGGGTGAATTAAATTAGTCTTGAAAGCCACAACAATATACCAGGTAATAAAACTTAGTCTTGAAGTAGAGAATGATGCATTTCTCTTCTGCTTGGGAAAGGAAGATGTAGGGCAACCCAGACTTCCCATACTGTTTTGTCTCTCTCAGAAAATGCGAAAAGAAGACTCTGGACTTTGTGAGAGCTTTAGAAAACTTGGGAGAAAAAAATCATGTGGCATAAACGTTCACTTGACCCAGTTACGGACAACATGTTTTAAGTATATGAACTTATAAAGTGCTTATGCTTTTTTATACTGAGAAAAAAGGTTTTGCTACTTGTTGTGAAGATGAAACTTGTCTTGGACTTCACTGGCAGTGAAACCAGGCTTGCTACAGATCTGTATTGCAGATTAGGTCATTTACTCATGTTTCAGTTGTTTTTTCCAGTTTCTCTTCCTCCGCTGCACTGTTAAAGTAGTGCATCTGCTTAGAGGGCTACAGGCACTGAAAAGGTTTGAAGTACTAAAAAAGAGAGATTTTTGGGTCCCTTTTCTTAGTCAGTTTTTATGTACCAAGTACAGTATTTTATGCCGCCCAAGGAAAGCGGATATCATTTGCTATACTTCCACTATTTCAGTGGAAATTTGTAAGCAAGCCATGATGCAGTTTCTGTCAGAGCTGGAGAAAGCTGAGAGTCCATAGTACCATGCAAATGTAAAATGTAAGAACTTGGTGCCGTATCATTTGCACATTTCAGAGAGAAATTGAGAAACTGTCTTGTCTTTGGAGGAAGCGTCCCATAAACTTGTTACTCAGGCACTCTCACATCCAGAGAAATCCAAAGAAAGAGTCCAGAGAAAGAAGTGTGCAACTGCCCTCCAGCCTGGTAATGTTTTGTCTAAGTGTGTTTTAGAGCACGGAGAAGGAGTGACCACCTTCTTGTCTTGGGTGTTCCCTTCAATCTGCAAGGTGAAGTGTCAGCTGCTGTTTGAATGTGTAATAATCACCAGTAAATCATAAATCTAGAATAGTTGCTTGTGCAAAGCAGAGCTTGAAAGGGAAGAACTCCAAGTATTTTAAAGAGAGTTTTCCCCTGGGCTTTCCCTTCCACAAGCCAGCAGAAGTTTGGCTGCCCCAGAGTTGTTCCCTGTGCACCTGCTGCTCACTGTGCCTGAGCAGCCCTGAAAAGGGGAACCCAGCACTGGACCGTGTGTGAAGGGAAATGTATGGGTAAATGTACCTTCCAGACGTCTGCATCAGCAGCATGGCTGCAAAAAGAAATGTCTCATGTTCCCTCCGTGTGAGATCAGTACTAAAATTCTCCAGAATGATGAGGTGTCTCTGCAGCTGTGGAGAGCCTGGGGCATCGTCAGGCATTCTTGCACTTCTCAGCTTATTCTTGTTGCACCTTGATAGAGGTAAGACTAATTATTAGATCCTCAGCTTTAAACTCCTTGCAGTTACTCAGTGTACAGAGTTTACTTTATCTATCATTTTCTACTCTTGCCTTACAATTTACTATAGGGAGATTATATATTTGCAGCTACTGGCAAAATTTGCCTGCCAGGAAAGGACATGGTTTTGAGCTCCATGGGATGGCACTGATGTGTAAATCATTTCATCTCATCCAAATAATGGCCACTCTGTCCTTTTCCACAATATACCTTGCCTTAATATTGGAAAACAATGAGTGATTTTGGGTGATCAGGTTCAGCAATCTTCAGAGGGACCCAAAATCTTTAGAAATTGCTGTTAGGGAAGATTATATCTTCTAAAATCACATTGCCCCAAGTTTTGAAAGTCTCAGGCTTGCATCAATATTCATAAGAGACCCAAGCTCAGCGATATTTAATGAAAGAATACCTTTATGGAAGGTACTTTACATGCACAGTAAATGCATTTTAGAACCTGTTTGAAACTGATGTGTAGAGCCTTATGTTCAAAGAAAGGCAAAAACTTAGCAAACAGAAACATTTGAAACTGGGAACAAGCATGTGGGTATTTTGCTACTGGATCTGGATTTTAATTAGACCTCTGTGCTGCTGTCTGACCTATGGTGAGGTGACGCATCAATCTGCCATGCAGTCATCAGGACAGAATGGTAAGGAGAGGCAGAGACCAGGAGAACCAGGGATTAGAGGAGACTTGGACTTGTGCCCATGGCAGTGTCTGGCTGGTGGGGCTGCCTGGAGTTTTGAAAGATGAGCGGAATCAAGGAAAATAGCAAAGAAGGAGAAATGAAGTATACTCTGGGCATTCTGTAACATTTCTGTTCTCACCCAGGTCTATGTGAAGTTGCAATATACATGTAATTACGTTGATTTATCTTCATGTTAATGTCAGTTAACCGACTCTCCCACAAAGGTAGAACACACATTTTCTTACTGGCCTCAAGAGAAAACAATTCTCTGGTGTTTATTCTGATGAATTTAGAAGAATTTCACAGGGTGTTTTCCCAAATTCTCTGCCACAGCATCACTTCACTCGATGCAAGCTTATGCCAGTTTTTGTGGCAGGTGATATGGCCTTGATGACAAATCATTTGTCCCCAGTTCCTGAGTAACCAAGAGATGGAAAGTTTTCATTTGGTTTGGATTGTAGCTTTCCTATAATGTGCACATTCCAGTTGAGTTGGCCTAAGCCAATGAGGTGTCTGTGTCTGCACATTGTACCTCAGCTAAAACAGGTTTCTGGTTCAGCTGAAGAGGGGGAGCAGGAGAAGGCCTGGCAAAGCAGCCAGTAAATTCAGCAAAGCTTCAAGTACTGCCAGTAGTCTTGAAGGTGGTTCCGTTCATGAAGTTCAAAACAATTGCTAAAGGAACAGTGCAAATATTTCCATCCTTTCCTACGAAATGACATGGTTTGTTTGCTGTTGCTTGTTTACCTGTTCTGCATGGTATGTCATGTTTATCAGTCAAATAGATTGTAGGGGGTAACAGTACTTTAATGATGATGTTTTGACTTTTGCTGTGTTTATGCTGTGTATTCTGACTAAATTCATACTCAGATAGCTTTTTCTTGTGCTGTTCCAGCATATCTGTCTCAGGCTGCCCCTAAAATGAAAAGGCAGTAATCGGGCAAAATGAACTCAGAACACACGAAGAGGAACCACTGGAGACTAATCTGCAAGGTATTCAGATATTTGCACTTTCGTATCCTACACCAGTAATCGGTGCACACGCATGATATGCTCTGCAGCTCTTGTTAACTCACACAAAGTGGGTGAGAAAATTATATAAATAAACAAAAAAGTAATGTGAAAAATGAAAGTTCTTTAATCAGAATGCCTTCATTCAACTTAAAGATGGAACCAGGTTTGTAAAGGTAGCGTTGCAGCTCCAAATTCAACACACGTTGATGCTACTGTCTATCACGTCTGTTAGCCAGGTCAGATTTTGCCATCTGTTACTGCCCAGATGGCCATCTGAGAAGTGGTGGAGAAAGAGGATCCTTCTCTGACTTCCACTGGAGCAGAGTGAGCAGCCCCTTCTCTGCTGATGGGCTAAGGCACTGTGACACTCCCAGTGACCTCAGGAATTAGGTCCTGGGCTGGGCCTACAGTGAGGAAGAAATTAATTTTGGATCCTGGAGATGCCAGAGATCCTGTGTCACTTGCCAGGCCTCAAGGACTTTTGTGAGCTTTAGGTTGTGTGTATGCCTGTATACAACTGAAAGAAAATAGGGCTTTTACAGTTCTTCTCAGTGCTGAAATTAGACTTTCTAGTTGGAAAGCAAGAACAATCTAGAGGAATGTTGTAATTTTCTAGATAATAGGAAAATAAATTTTTGTTTTATGAATACATACAGGAGAAGGTAGCATAGCTCTGTTGTGTCTATGTTCCATGTCTCTAAATCAGGGAGAATGTTTGTGTGATTCCTTTTCCATGTTTCATGTGAGCAGGTGATGATATACATGCTATGGATATGCGAAGTGACAGCTTAACGGCAGCAAATAATTACATACGTGTTTGTATGATGATGTAAGTGCAGAGGTTGGCTGTACACAGCTTCATAACTGATTAATTGGGGGAAGCAAATGAGCTGCTAATGGGAGTAAGGTAAGAGTTGTGCTTGCAGAGCGCATCAATACCAAGGTGTATTCAGAGAAAACATTTTATTTGTACAGTCATTGCAGTCTTACGTTATCTCATTGCAATGATTAAGCTGTTATAATTAGCTATTGTTCATAATTAAGTATTTTAAACCCACAAAAGCAGAGGTATCTCCTAAGAGTATATATTTAATGGCTATACTGCTGATATGTGAAAAATCACTCTTGTTGAATGTTATACCATATGTGACTGTCTGAAAAGCAGATGCAAGTAAACAGCAAAGTTACTGTCAGTATTATTTTAATTCCTGAATTAAAACACACTCTTATCAGTTTCCAGATATTTATTCACATTGGTGTTTTTTATGTGCGCATTCCCGTGGTTTTGGCAGTGTGTTCGTAGACACTGCTGATGTACTCTTTCAGATTTCTGCTACCAAACTGCTTCTGGGACTTCATGCAGTTTGCTTTATTTGAGAGAACCTCTGTTAAGTTATATGGAAATTTGATAGTAAATCCCAGAGTACCAGGTTTTGCTGCACATAATGCAGATGTAACACATGGGACCAGTGAATGATGGTATAGTATTTAGTATTATTAGTACTTTTCCTTTCAGTATTTGGTCTTTTTTTTTTTTTTTTTAATTTTTTTTGCCCTTTTTTTTTTACTTTTTTTTTTTAGCATTGGACCTCCAAGGCAAGTAGTTGCTTGCCATGGCATCCCAAAAAAAGTGAAGTTAATGATGAAAGTCCTTGGTCGTCTACCAAGTGTTTTAGAACCTTGAGCCAGCTCATTAGCCTTCAGAAACATCCTCTGTCTCACTTCAGCACTACAGTTTTGTCTGTAAGAACAGGAAACTGATGTCAGAGTCTCCTAATGTAGACTTAGGTAAGGTTTCTATACAACTTTGAAGAGTGGTACTGTTTTCTTGTGAGAAGATTAATTGTATCTAAATAATTTAAACTTTTAACCATTTTAAAAATAAGTACACTTGAGATTAAAAAGTGTTTTACCACTCAGTTATGCAGTTCCTTCAAAAGAGTTACCACTTAAAGCATGAGAAACAAGCCTTGACAATAGATGAGAAGAATAGTATCTGAGAACATTCTATAAGCTGAAATTATGGACTCGTTCTGTACCCAAAGATAGGTGGTCAAATCAAACATCCATTATTTTAGATGAGAATTACTAACCTTCCTTAATGTTCTGAAAACTCATCATTATGGGGAAAATAGACTTTGAATTTCAGACTGTGATAATTCTTCAAAATAAGAAAACTATAAAAGTCAGATTTTCCTCTAAGAAATTTCAGACTGTATATGATTTGGGTAACTATGAATAACAAGCTATTTTAGAAAGGAATTTTTTTCCTTCTTCGGGAAAAAATGTACTTAATGCTTTTTGCAAACCTTTCACGTTTCTAACACTACCCTGATACACTATTTTCTAAACAAATTACAGGTATAACAAAGCTACTTACAACTGTTGATATGTTTGAGAAGTACAGCTTTTAATTTGGTTCTGTTTTCACAGAAGATATGCTTCCATTTCACAAATTTTGTGTAATTTTAGGACCTGAGAAATTTGGAATCCGTATTTTATCACAGTCAGTATTTTTAGAATATGTTGCTTTAAAAGGAAATATTCCTAATTATAAAACTTTGCAAAATTCTCAAGGAGGACTCTGTCTTTCTCATTCCAAAACACCATGCATTGAGCACAGGAAGAATTAGTATCAAATAACTAATAGAGAATGTGATGTTTGCTGCGTCTGGTAACCAAGGCAATGGTTCCAGACAATGCAAAGAGAGTCAGTTCCATGTTTTGAGCTTTGGTTCTGCACTGAGTGGTGACCATGACGTCAGGGTGCTGTTAAGTTGGTGGGGAAGTTTGGATGCCTTTGTTTCAGAACTATGGCTTTGCACCTACAGCCCAGACATGAGCAGTTCCTGATGCAAAATGAAGATTAGGGAGGAGTGGTTAGTTGAATGTCAGCTGTAAAATCTAAATGCAGGGATGACGCCGAGGAGGGAAAAAAAATTAAGGACAGCCTTAATTTTTAAAGTTCCTGAAATTGTGGTCTATAAGTTTGGTTTCCTTGATAATGTTCAAAAACATGAATTGGTTTGGAGTTTTTTCCCTTTTATTTTTTTTTTCTGAAGGCAGGGCATTCATTAGACCTAAGTAGCATTTATTGAACAGTAATGTGGGGAGGGAAGAGAGTTTCAGATATTAATTAAGTCTGAGTTATAGTGACTCATAACCAACAACAAAACACCCAAGAAGATATGTGAGACAGGATGAGATGAAATGAAACAAGTCATGAAAGAAGGGACAGATTTATCACTTATTGGCCTACAGATGGGATGAGAAGATATGAATGGAGAATGAGATCATCAGGCAGAAGTCTGCTAGGGGAAAAGGAGGAGTTCACAGGACACATCCCAGTAGCCTCCTGTGCATAGTGAGAGGATTGATTTAAGCCACAGGAAAATCAATGTTAAAAACTATACAAAGATGGGTTAGATCCCAAACCTCAGAGGGGCTAGATTTTTCTCTCCCTACACTTAGAAAAACAAAGACACAACATTTAGTGTGACTCTGAGCCTGCAACAGTATACACAGACCACACACTCCGAGGGTCGTCTCACCTAGTTAAACCATATCAGCCTCTTTTCAGTGTTAGCAATGCAGGGCTCTTTTCAGCAGTTTAAGAAAACTTCTGTATTGCTTAAAATAAAGACAGGAGGCAGAATTTTCACCTTCAACTTAAACAATTCAATGATTTTCTTGAAACATTAAGATTTGCTTTTCATCCCTGAAACTGAAAGCATGTTTCTAAGTAACTACATCTTTCATGCTAGCCTGCGGCCAAGACACTGTGTATGGTTTGTAATTGGTGGAATTGATTGCCAAGTGTGTTTGGATGAAATTTCAGTTGGCCAAATTATAATCCATTTCAAGATTCAGTATCTTACAATTCTCACCTGAAAAATGAGAATAAGACCTTGGCTGCTCACAAAGGCCTGCACAAATCTGTGGAGTTGCTGTGTTACTGTAGCCATGGCCTCTGCCCCTTTTCTAATTTTATTCTTGTATCCTCTGTAGAGAGGTGAGGAGAATCTGTTTGGAGAAATGCACTGAATTCTGCCCTTTAGCTGAGTCTGTAGAATCAGTTGGCAGCCTCTTGAAAAAAACTTTCCTGGTGGAATTTCTTCTTATATCTGATTCTGTTAGGAGTGAGGAAGAGGCAAATGTGTGTTTCTCAAAGATTCAATCATTTTTGCTCCATGATTTAGTTAAGAATACTAAGGACTCATCTGTGCAGGTAGACAGGTTGAATTAAAAGTTATTACACTTGGTAACAGGTCTGTAGAACTTGAGGTGATCAGTAGAGCAGTTTTCATTTGGCTGGATGTATGAAATTTCATTTGGAATATAAAAGTGAACTGCATTAAAAATTCACAAACCTCTTTTATTCTTTATATCTGGAGCTATTTAGTTTTGGGTGGAACTGAAAAAATGGGTAGCTTTTTCCTTAGAAAGGTAAAGTTAAAAAATTGTGAAACTTTTTTGCTCAATTTGAGCCAATGGGCTGAAACAGGATTTGGTTAAGCCTCAGTGTGTAATACTGTGCATTTTGTTTAGTTGTTGCCGATCATTCGCTCCCCAGCAGTGTGCATGGAGTCAGAGTCCCCTTCAGGAAGGGCTGGAACATCTGAGCTTAGTGCTGGGAGTCATCCTGCAGCGGGAGGACTGTGCAGCTGCTCAGACTGGCACCTGTCCTCAGCCCTGAAGTGTTCAAGGAAGTGTGTAAGGACCAGGAAATTGTAGATCATATTTCAGCTGAGTGATCTCTTGGTGCTCCCCCACTGCAGAGAAACATGTAGTCAGGCATATTTTATTTCTCATTAGCAACTGAAGTGGATTTCTGTTCTGTAAACTTGCCTGACCTCCCTCTGAGCCTTGCAGCCTCCTTCACAAGGAGTCCTACAGCATAACACACCTGTTGTGAAGAGCCACTTCACTTTTGTTTGCTTTGAAACTACCTCGTGCCAGTTGGAGATGAAAGGATGCCTTATAGAAACTGACAGTGAGACTAGAAAAGGTTTTTTAAGATTGTATTTTTGAAATGTAATTTGTATTTAGGCATTAGGTTAGTGTAGTGGATATAGCACAGTTAAGTAATCCAGGGCTTGTGAGTGGAATAAGTATAACCTAAAGGGTCTGTGCTTCAAAAGAAGTTAATTCTTAGCAACCATATCAGTTTTAAGCATGGGCATATTTGGTATTAGCAGGAAAACTCCTGATGGGTTCCAGTTAATGAATCATTTGAGCATGCATTTAACTCCTCTGTACATTTCAGACTGAGTTGTGCTAGGGTACTGAGTCTGAATATTACCCTGGAGATACCTCTCTGTTTGTAAAATTTAATCCTGTTGTAACACTTATGGTAGGTTTTTTTTGTTTGCTGGTGTCCTGGGTTGGCTATATGATGCCTGTATCCCCAGNTCCTAGAGGAAAAAAAATTCCCCCCAAAATTGCCAAAATTGCTCTAAACCAGGACAGCTAGATAAACATCATATGCTTTTGACTTTGCTGTCCTGTGTTAGCATTCATTTTGTGTAGAGCCCTGATTCTAATTGGTAGCTTACTGAGATTGAAGTGTTCTGGGATGTTTCTGTGTGGGGCTGACTTTCAGTGGGACTTGGAAAAACTCAGCAGCAGGCCCTGGCTTTCCCAAGAGAAAGCAGCTTTTCTTTCCAAGGACAGCTCTGTGAAGAATTTCATGTTCTCAAGAAAAGGCTGATAGAAGTTTTGTAAGCATCTCGCATTCTCAAAATAACAGGCGCTGTAGTTTCACTGTGGTTTACTTTATTTCTGTGCGAGTTCTCAAAATATGCTCTACCTCATTCAATAGTGCTAGAGAGACATTGTGTCATTTAACCAATCACGTAGTTGTTAGCGAAAGACCCTATAAAAAGATAATAGATTTTACAGTAAAGTTGCCTTCTGATTCTTTGGAATTTGGAGTCTTCTCCTCATTCTATGCCTTACAGTGACATTTCTGCTTGCCAGTGATAAGAGGGATGAATGGTAGAGAGAAGTAACAGGAAGAGAGAGGTAAAGATGCATGAAGATCCCTGAAATCTAAAGAAGATAGGAAGAACATGGATCATCAGTTTGTTACATATTGAGAAACAAGATCTTCTTGGGATGGGCTAATAAATACTTCAGTAACTCCAGCTGCCTGAGTCACTGTGTCTGTAAACATGGTTTCCCCTTCATAGTTCTTCCTGTGTTCTTCTTTTATAGAAGACGCTTCAAATGGAAAAGAATGGAAAGAGAAAATTATTAAAATTACAATTTGCTCACCAGGTTTTGTAGACTAATAAGGTTATTCCTGCAAAACCAAATGACCAGCCAAACAAATATACAAAATCATAATAATGGAAAGACCGATTTTTAACTAAATCGCAGTATGGTCTTGCTGTCTGTGGGAGTTTTTCCTTACTAGATTTCATTTTGAGATGATTTCAAATTTCTCTGAAAAAGAAATTTATTTCTTAATGCAAATGAACTTTGCAAATCTTAGTCTGCTGAAACTGAGTGGTCTTAAAAGTCAAATCTTCTCTTTTGGCAAAATATAATAAATATAATGCATTACATTACATTACAGTGGTATTTCTAAATGAGTAGAGTTCCAGGTTAAAATTCAAGACAAACTGTGTATAATAAAATATTTGATCTATTTATATCCTAAGTTCCTTAGGAAAAGACAAGTTCCTTGGGAGAAGACAAAACACTTTCTTTTCTATATGACTTCATAGGGCACTGAAAGATTAGGGTCACTATGTCAAAAATTCTGAAGTCCTATTTAGATTGCAGGACAGAATACTGGACTTTGAAAAATGCTTAGCTGTATTGGCCCTGAGCTATTCCAAATATCTGATCATAAGAACTGGAGCACAAACAGGTTGATGCTGTGCTCCCTTGAAAACCTGTCACCAGTGGTGTCACTAGCAGCGGAAAATAGAAAAGCTGTTTTGAAATCTGTTTCACCGCAGCAGATAAATGTGGATTTAACCCAGTGTCTAAGCAGAACATCTTTCTGGGTTTTTGTAAGTATTCTTGAAAGACAGAGAGTAAAGGGGAAGGAAACAGGACAACTGAAAGGTCTTCATTAGGATGGAGAGGAACGAGGGCAGCAGGATAGCAGGCATAGGAAGAAAATGCCATGGACAGTACATTGATGGCAGTAAAAGATGCAACCCATCAAAAGCCATGTCAAAAGTAACTTGAGATGCTGGAAGCAGTAAAAAATGGGAATTATTTTTCCCACAGGTGTTGCTGTTGAGCAGAAATTGGAATGAAACTGTGAGGGTCAATAGAGTGAAAAAATGGTCCTGCTTATCATTGCAGGAAACCATAAACCTCACCACTGTGTGACAGAAGTGACCAGCAGTGACCAGCTTAGCTGCCTTAGGAATATCCCCATTAGCTGTATTTTTCAGATAAGGTAAGAAATCAGTTGTCCTGGTTTGGGGCAAATTTGGGAGAAAACTTCCAAAGGAGTTCTTCCAGAAAGCAAATTCAAGTGGCCCC
>VWZV01010985.1:318-16786 GCA_013397155.1 Irena cyanogastra
TTTTAGACAGCCAGTTACCCAGAAAAAGGCACAAAGGAAAAGGGATGTCAACAAAACCTATCTGTCAATTACCTTAATGTAGTTGGCCCTTTAGAGGATAAAAGGCATAAGAAAATGGAAAGACTCTGGAAAAACTTTTAATAGGAATTACCCTTTTTAAAACCTACTTAAAAAAAAAAAACTGTAAAAGCCAATTTTTCATTATGCTGTGATCAGATGCTTTTACAATCTTGCTGGCTCTTTATCATCTCTACTCAGTACTATGAAAGAGATACATCCCATATAAACAACAGTAAAGAGTAATAAATATTTTGTTTTCTTTAAATAAAATTAGGCACATATCTGTCTACAGAAACCTCAATGCAGATCATTAAGGTATACCAGAACCTTTAAGAAAAACATTAAGAGAGACAGAAGCCCAAAAACCTAATTTCTGGAGACTCCAACTGAGGCTTTTCAGTTGCACTGTTTTGCTGCTGATACTTCTGTATGCAAAGACAGTAAGATGAATCCAAAATATTAAGGCAGATTTGTAGGACAGAATATATGTATAGATACATGCATGTGTATATTTTATATGCACACAGTTAAGATGAGTGACATCAGTTGAGAAAGGTATTAATTTCTTACACCTTCCTTCCATGATTGCTATGGTTAACATACCATGGAAACAAGAGAAGAAAGAACAAAATTTGTGCTTTATAGATTTTTACCACTGGTCAAAATAAAGTAAGTCTTGCATAACAGGAAAATGTAACAAGACTTTGTCCACAGACAAGTGTTCCCATCATGTTTCCTAACAAAAATCATTACCTCTATCTACAAAGCTTGCCTTGCTTGCATTCCTAGAAACACAGGATGACAGAAGTAGGAAAGGAACTTAAGATTCTTTACAGGAAAACCTGAAGTAGAGTTACCTACAGTGGGTTGTGAAGGGATGTCAGATTTTGAATATCTCCAAGGATGTGAGACCCCCACAAACAAGTGGATGCATCTTACATGTGCATCTAAAATACTGTTACCATTACACAAATGCTATCTCATCATGCTCCTGTTCCTGTCAATTACTTGAAACAGTGTAGGGCAGGGAATCCTGCCTCAGATGCTTTGCTATCATGTCTAGAAAACCAAAGCCCTCTTCCCAACCAGGCCATTGTGATCCTTGGATTTTTTCCTTAATTTGAAACTATACTTGGTTGCTACTTCCCAAATGATAATATTTGATCCATAGTTGCTGTATATTAAGTGAAGTAATAACAGCTCAGTTTTGATAACAGAACCCAATTCGAAGACTTTATCCTATAAAACGTGAATCAAAGCTTGAGATGAACACTACTTGTATTTCAAAAACTGAAAACAAAGATTCTTAAAATCTTCCAAGCAAAGAGAAGGAACTTTGGAGTAATACTGCACATTGCAGACTGACCTGCTTCAGCAGCAAATTGTCATGAATTATCTGATGGGTGAAATTTTATCAGTTCCACACAATACAATAAAAACAGTGGAATGATTCGTGACCTGCCAAATAAAGAGCAGTAACTCTAGCCAAAGCATCCCTTCCTTCTGCCAGCATCTGCCACTAATTAATTTTCCACTTTTTTAAATGGGAACAAACAGAAGTGATAAAATGGTTTCTGGCAAGCTGTGCCTGAATAGATAAACTGTGGAAAAATCTATCACACAGATAACATGAAAACAGAAATTTAAAGCTGAAATTGCAGGCAAAAATCCTTATGCTAAAAAAACCAACAATCAAAAAAAAAAAAACCAAACAAAAAACCCCAAACAAACACCCCCCAAAGTGAAAAATAAAAACCCCACACCAGCTTTCTGAGCCTTTAAGTGTTTCAGTTTTTTTTGTCTACTTTTAAATTAACTTTCCTGAGATTTCTATTTGAAAGAGTTTCTCTCTGTATTCAGAAAGCTGCCTACAATTTTGCTAAAAGATTCTCAATAAATAGTACACCTCAACAGCTTAATTTCTCCATGAGTCCAGTTCCATTCAATGCAGCCACTATGCATGCTGTACAAAATCAGATTGCCTTTTGCATCTTCAACTACTCAGACTGTCTAAACCAAACAACCATTTAAGCAAGCTGCAGAATTCCTCTCGTAAAGGCTGACAGCTGAGGACAGCACCAATGAGTTGAAGAGACCTTAGAGAGCTCATTCTCACAGGGTGAAAAGCATCCAAGAATGGAGAAAGCTCTTGTTGAAAGATCTGCTCCTGTCACAGCTGCTTTAAGCCATTTGGAGTAAATGGGAGCTCACTGCTTCAAGCTATAAACAAAATTAGTGCTGCAAATTCCTATAGTCACTTTCTGTTTCCAACAGGGCAACTAGGCTCTAGTTTCCACTCAGATTCATAGCAATTATTGTTGTCAAATACTGAACATATACAGATCTGCTTTAAAAGAGTAGTGTGAAATTCAGATAAAGCATTTAGGACTTAAGAAATTCTACTAATCTTTCTCCAAGTCAGTATGAAGTAGTTAACTGCTGTATTTGATATCAACATTAAAAAACAAAATAAGGTAACTTTGAAACAAACAAAGGAAAAAACTTCCCTAATTTTTCACCTTGATTTCCACTCTACTATACTTCAAGCGCTAATGACCATGCAAGTTGATTTTATGCAATTTTTTACTGCACCAAGCACTGATGGTTTTCTCTTGTAAGGCTAAAAGGGGAAATAATATTTTCATGACAGAAAAGAATATAGGCTGTGAGTGCCTCACAGCAGATGAAGTATTTAAAATGTATCAAAATGGTCCTTGAGTCACTTGAACTCAATGGTTTCCAGGTTAAAATGCAAGCAAGTGGTCATTGTTTTCTCAGAATACAGAATGCAATCACTTGAAATATTCAGATGTTTAGATGGGGTCAAATCACAGTAAAATGCCTTCTATAAGGAGCAGTGAGTTTTTGGCCAAACATGTATTTTGCTTTCTCTACTTTTTGTGAAATGATCTTGAAGTTTCTGAAGGGAAAACCCACAACATTTTACACACAAATCTAACCAAACCAATGACCTTTATTTCTCCATTCTTCTTCAACCACCCTGTGCATAGAGAGTGAGTCAAATGAGCACTGAGATTTGGCATCAGCATTTAGCTCTGTAGTAATCAGTTACAAGCCAAACCACCCAGGAGAACCAGCACAATGTGCTTAGGACAAACCTATGCAGCCTAAATCAGCAATTTCACTGTGCAGAGGCCTGAGGACGAAAATCAAATGACTTACTGAACGTTCTCCAGATGAGAACACTGAATTACTGAAAGAAAAAAGTTAGGTGACTGTGTTTAGAGTTTCTCTTCTTTAATTCCCATGACCCCTTCAAACAGGTTCTGAATTCATGTTTTAAAGTCTTCTCTGTTTTTCCTTGCTTTCAGTCAACTCAACATCTGTGACAGGCTCATAAGCACACACAACCCATACATACTGCCAGACTTCTTTCTGGCAGTGTCTTTGGGTCAAAAAAAAATGTAAGTCAGTATAGTACAATAAGAAATAAATAACAGTGTATTTATAACTGACAGTTAAAGCATACATGGTTAATCTAAGCATTATGAGATCTGGTTTAGCTTTGCATTATTATAGGAAACTAATAGGTATCTAACAGAGTGAAGCAGGAAATGTAACTTCCTAAGATACTGCTTTTTGAAAACTAATTTCTACATGGATAAATTGTTTAAGTAATTTCTCCCTTTCTGTTTCAGTTTTCTGCTCTTAGAACCTAAGTTACTTATACCATTAACTGCAAGTGCTATGATGAATTACTTGATATTCAGAAAATACTATAGTCTTTTGGGATTATAACAGCATACAAATGCTGGATGTCTATTTAATCTCAAAGCTACCTTTAAGTAGGAAATTTTCAGCCTGAGAGAGAATACACAGATTTGTTTCCTGGACAATGGATTGAAATATTCATTGCCATTTCAGGCATTACTGAATGATGGCCTGTTTCAGGAGTTTCCAGACATCAGCAGTAAGGGCTACTTTCCACAACAGCACTCTGACTGCAGAAGATAAAAGAATGCTTATTCTTTTTTTCACAGGGGAGGAAAACAATGAGAAAAGCAGGAAGGCAGCAATAATGCAGAAATCTGGAGGTGGCGATAAAGGGTAGGGATAATGGAGAAAGTTCCATAAATAAATCCATTCTGGCCAAAATCAGGCAGGTGATAACCACAGGTATATGACACTGAACTGTAAATCATCTTTTTAAAATTAAGTAATTAAAGAAAATTTTAAATTTCATTAGGTGTGAGAAAAAATTATTTGAAATACAGAAAACAAACCAAAGCATTTCAAATCTCTGGAACACAAGTTCATGTTGTTTTTTCCGAGTGCACTATACAAACCTTAAAAAGAAGAAAGGACACTGCATTTATTAAAAAGAATTGCTGCTGCATTCTGTAAAGTACACCTAATTAATACTGACATGTTGTTGCTTCCCTCTTGACATCTCGTGAACAGTAAGAGCTAGCCAAATAGCAAGTTAGTATAACCTCTCACTTGGAGAAAATTTCAGTGACAAACAGTAAAAAACAGCACCTGAGAACAAGGCAGAGTTTTCAATTAATTGCAGAAAAAAGGGGGTTTTTGCACAGAACTTTCATTCATAAACCAACTGTCAGCTTAGAATTGTGAGTACAAATATTAGAAGTTAATGTTTCAGCTGTTGTTGTAGAGGCTGGTACCTCCACGTTGCTGTTGCTATAGCTCCCGCCACTGAGATCATATTTCTTTATAATAAATAGGTAAATATACACAAACAAAGTGTTGGGATATACAGATATTCATCTGTGCACACAAGCAAGAGTAAACACTGCAAGCTTCCTCATTAAAATACTTCTTGCAATAGTCAAAAGGTCAAGAAGGATACAGAAGCTTGTGCTTTCTCCTACATGAAATTACATAGACAAGTATTTTTATAGCATATGTCTTGAATATTTGTATTTAAGCAGCATAAATCTCTCAGAATCTACTCAAAACAACATCCTAGCGCAGAAAAGGTATAGAACAGTAGAAAAAGCTCTTAGAAACAAAAATTTCAATAATAAGAATCCTTAGAAAGCACTGTCCAATCCAATCAAATGAGCAGTTACCTCCAAGCTAGGACTCAAACAGAAAATCTCATAGAAAGGAAATCTGGATTGGAAGCCCAGTAATTTTCATCTCACATGCCTTTTAGACAGCTAATTTCTCAGTCATTCTGAAGAGCACTGTGTGTTTACAGACTATTTATTCAAAAGTACATTCAGAGAAGGGGCAAAAAGACACCCAGCTAAACATGAGCTTTCATTTTCACTGAGTTGCACTGCTTTAGATTGACTGCCTGCTTCTTCAGGAAAGAGAATCTTTTGGCATTTGTCAGCAGGCTCAAATATCCTGAAATGCTGAAAAGGTGGAACAAAAAACTTTTCTGTGCTGCCTTCCTATCTGATCTTTTGTCTCATATGTCTCCCTCAGGGATGCACAAGAAATTTCTCTGAATAATTCATAAGTACCTAGGAGAAACCAGCTTCTACTTCTGAACAAAAAGATTGGCTAAGAAGCTGATTCCAGCTGTTCTATTCTGCTCTATCTGGAAGAAAACTGGATTAAAAGTAATTTTCCTAACATTGTAAGCACACATGTATGTATCTAAGAAGTATATAAACACACATACATTTATTCTGGGGAAGGCATCTTTTTACTTAAAGCTACACATTCATTTGGGGGCAAGATTGATTCTCTACCTTTCAAAACCCCAAGAAATCACATAGTACAAAGGTAATCAATAAACATGCAGAATGAAGAAAACAGCTGTACTCTGCACTGGTGTGGCCTCGAGTCCTGTGTGCAGTTTCAGGCAATAAATGGAAGAAGGATACAAAGATACTGGAAGGCATCCAAAGGAGGGCAATGAGGATGGTGAAGGGCCTTGAGGGGAAGCCATGTGAGGAGCAGCTGAGGTCACTTGGTCTGTTCAGCCTGGAGGAGGCTGAGGGGAGACCCCACTGCAGTTACAACTTCCTTGTGAAGGGGAGAGGAGGGGCAGACACCGATCTCTCTTGTGACCAGTGACAGGACCAGTGAAGTTGTGTCAGGAGAGGTTTAGGTTGGATATCAGAAAAACCCAGAGGGTGGTTGGGCACTGGAACAGCTTCCCCAAGGAAGTGGTCACAGCACCAGCCTGAGAGAATTCAAGAAGTGTTTGGACAATGCTCTCGGACACATGGCGTGACTCTTGGAGTGTCCTGTGCAGGGCCAGGAGTTGAAATTGCAGGTCTCTTCCAACTTAGAATATTCTATGATTTTATGAATTTAACTTTTACTCCAGAATACAAAAATGACTGGTCTTTCCTGTACAGTATCCAGCTACAGTATCCAATTCTTCTCTTACCATAAGCCACCTTCATTTCCCAATGGCAGATGCAAATTCCTTCTTCTTCTATAGTTTCTATTAGGATTGAAGTAGTCTTATGGCCTGCAAATCATTTTTATGTCCCAACACACAAAGGTGAGAATAAATGCCAGGAAAGACTGTTTCCAAAGCATTTTGTAATAGGAATATAGATCTCAAACTCACAAGTTATGGGTTACCTACACCTAGTCAAGACTTCACAGTACAGTATGATACTGTGAGATGACACTGCTTATGAACATGGGCTCAAGACTTACCAGCCTCTGCATGCTTTTCACATGGGTAGGACTAATGGATAAGGCCTCTTCATACCAGCGTTTGGCTTCATCAATATTTCCACGAAGTTCAGCCACCTGACCCCTCATGTAGAGAACATAATGTGACATTGGAAAGAGATTAGCTGCTTCCTGGGTACACGCTGTGGCCTCAGCAGGCTTCCCAATTCCTATGTAGACTTCAGCTGCGGAAGGAATGTCAGGACCAATTAATGATTTTTGCTTCATCATACCATGACTAGATGTTGTCACATGTGCTGTATGTGGAAATACTTTCACTTTAGATAAGACTATTTTCCTAAAAAAAATTGCATCTTAAAAGAGAAATTAAAGTTGCTTTTCTAAGTGTATCAGGAATTACAACTTCTAAATGGCTACCTGAAACCTCAGAATATTCTTTCTAGTTTGCTATTTTTATCTTAAGTCTTGGATTTTTTCATTTTAGTTTTAAGATGTGAGCATGTGAGTACTCCAGGACTCTTTAAATCATTTGAGTAGCCTGACACACACTTAGATAAATCAGATTCACTATAGGGGAAAAATTTTCATTCAGTGAGTAATTAACAACTAACAATAGAAGTATTTGCCTTCAGTAGCTCTTATGACACTCTCATGCTCTTCAACACTGCTATTTTACTACCTTGCTGGTTCATCTGAATCTCTTGCTGAAAGAGTGGGAGAAGAGAGGAATAAAGAGATAAAGCAAGAAAAATCTATTAAGGTTCTGGGTTAGGTGATCTTTTTCTTCACGTTCGTACAGATCCAATAAAAACAGAGCCTCAAAGTAATTGTATGACTGCATTCTCTTGTGTCATACTGTACAAGATGTTTATAGATTAAGGTTTAAATCAAGCTGTTGCATCAAAACAGCAAAGTGATCTGTCACTGCTCAAGACATGCTTCTCACTGTACTGTACAGGCCATCCATCTTTGGGTTTAAAGGCTCTCAGATCAGGAACTTCCACTACAGCAGTGGATTTCAGATTATGCCTAAAACTCTGAATCAGACTGGTTCATAAAGGCATATTTGAGTGCCTTTAAAGGAACTTGCTTAGGAAGAATTGCATTCAACAGCTTTATCTCTGCGTTCTTCTCATGTCAGAATATTTTAAAGATATTTTTAAGCATAGAAAGTGGCCTGTGTAACTGATTGTAGCAGCTGACCACCAATGTGCCTGGAAATCTGACTAATTTGTGAACTAAAAAGGAATCAGCGAAGTGTGTTCAGACTCCTCCTTGGTGGGCAAAACAGTAGCAGTCACTTACATGAATTCAATAACCAGCAACAGCACATGACTCACGTCATGTTTTAACAGGTTGTTTGGTTTTTAGTTGGGGAAGGAGTCCATGGGCTCTGAGGGTGGTTCCCTGTGGGGACCTGGTGGAACCAATCAGACTATTGAAGATTGACGCCTGGTCACACCACTTAGAAGAGCTGAATACGCCTCTAAGAAAAATACATTTAAGGACAGGCAAGCTCAGGAAAAGCTCTCTTGTTTCTGGCCTTTGCATAGGTAACTGGCCGGGCCAGGCCAGCTTTGCTGTGGCGTCGGGCCCTTTCTCTGGGAGCCCGCCGGGCCCCTTCCCAGTGGGGACCATCTCAATGCCGGGAGCAACCATGCGGCCAGGACCAGTGCCAGGAGTGGCCCCGTGGCCGGCACTGGGGGCCGCCCGAGGCCGGGAGCAGCCACATGGCTGGGACTGCGTGGCCGGGCAGCGCCACGCGGCTATCTCGACATGGCTCGCAATGAACTTTGTTTGCTTAACTGTTTTTAGTCAGTCATGCTGTGGACAGAAGGACAAAAGCAGCGGCAGCAACTTTTCCTTTTGTTTCAGCGCCCCGCTTGAAGAGAAAGCGCAAAGCGGCGCCGGCAGTCAGCACGACTCGCACAGTGTCAGCAGAGACCGTGTAACCAACAGAGAGGTGCAGTGAGCAATTCCCTGGTGCAGAGCCTGGATGAGATCAACCTTTCAGTGCTGCAGAACTCTATAAAAACTGTTTCAATTGATAAAGCCTGAGAACAAATGAACCTACAAACACCAATTCTATCCTGAATCAGGAAAAAGGGAAAGGGTGAAGACATGTAAAGAAAAAAACATGGGACATTGAGGTCAGTGAAGAAGGAGTCAGATTCTAGATGGGATGAGATTGAGGAGATGCCTTAGTTTTGGGCTGAAATTCTCTTGTAAGGCTATGGTGACGAGGCAATTGATGTATCAGACTTTGGTTTTTCCTTGTAATTCATGGAATGCATTGGGGGGATGTAGCGTTCTACCTACAGGCGTGAGCAGAAGCACCAGTGTTGAAATAAGCAATGTTGCAGTAGCTGTGATCCAATGAGAAGCTTGAACAGAAAGAGATGAGACGAGAAACTTTGCCCCAGGGACAGAAGAAGAAAACCTCTGTTCCCTGAGATAAAATAAGAGAACTTGTGTTTCTATACTAAAATTGTACCCCAACAAGCTGAAATGACCAATAGTGGTAGTTATGGGAAAAAACTACCAAAATGTGGGAGGGACCTCATGATTGCAGATTTCCAGGTGGCTTCTGATTGGCTGTGACATTAAAGCCACGAGAGAACAGTTTTTTGTGGAGAAGTCTCCATAGCATGGCAAGAGAGACTCCTCTCCCTAAGAGAACTGAAGAAAGACTATGTTAGAGGTGGCAAACTGATTGAACATCCCAGGTTTTGTGTCTTTACATTGTTAGTGAGAAAGAAAAGAGAGTGTGGGAGGAGTAGAAGTGTTCTGAAGGTTTATTCTGATTTTCTTATTATTTTTTCTTTTGATTCTGTTAATAAAGTTTTCTTTATAGCCTTTAAATTTTTGAGCCTATTATGCCCTCCTCCTAGTCCTTATCACACAGCAGGAAGTGAGTAAATAATTCTAGTGGGTGCACTGGTGTTCAGCCAGCACTAAACCCACTACATTAATTGGTGCATTGGCCGGGAAAGAAGAAACTCATATTGGCGAACCAAAACTGCCACAACCCACAAAAATTTTTTTAAAAACCAAAAAATACCCCACCAAACAGAAAATAAGTAGTGGAACAAGCTGCCACAGAAGGCTGATAAATTATCAGCATTATAGATGCTAAGAGTTACTGTAGATGGTAATCTGTGACAGTTTATAAATATTTAAAGTCAATGATGCCACAATGCAGAGCAGGCAACTATACTACACCCTGTTGGACCTTGCTCTCTTCTAATCTGTGTTGCTTTTGAGTAGCCCAAATGAGATCACTAGTATTAATCACTGTAATTGTTTTCTTTCCAATCTTCTGGGCTTTTTCTCTAAATCACTAAACCATTTATAACTGGGAGCCATTACGCTGCAGTGACTTTCACACCATAAAATTGTAGATGCAAATACATAAATTAAAATGCTATATAAATGCTAAATAAAGCACTGTTTTGTTGAAAACATGAAAGAAAAAAAATTATGTCCAAAAAAAAAATGTTCTGAAGCAGAACAAAGCGTAACAATTGGTGGCTGATTTCTAAATTACATCTTTCTGATCCAGCTATCAATAAAAACAATTGCATGTTATACATTTTTAACGGTATAAAAATACATGGGATCATAATTTTCTGGTTAAAATTTTATGCAACAGCCACTTGTGATACTGCAGTTATCTTGAGGCATCATAACAATACTAAATCCACTCAAGATGACTCCACATTTAGACAAACAATCCTGAGTCTTTTACATTAACGAAACCAGAAGGAAAAGAATGGAATTTGGGCTCATTATCACAGCTGCAAGGGACAGGTTGCTCGATAGTACTACTACTGTTTCTTTCCCTGCATATGCAGGGTTATTTATTTTCTATTATAAAATTCTGTCATTACAGGAACTCTAGTCAAAAATCTTACAAACATCATCTTCCATTCAATGGATTCAGTGACCTGGGATCAGTTGGTTGGAGCATGGTGCTAGTAATGCCAAGGTCACAGGTTCCATCTCCTCATGGATTCACTTCAGAGTCGCACTTGATGATCCTTGTGAGTGCCTTCCAAATCAGAATATTCTGTGATTCTGCAAGGACACCTAGATTTCCAAGCACTAAGATACTCTAGGTACTTCAGAAACTAAATTCTTCAGGGATAAGGGAGAGAGTACTGTATTTGTTCTACAGAAGGTATGACTCCACTGATAACAGCTACATTCTAAACTACTGCCTTATCTTTCATAAATGATCTTACACACAGAGCAACTCTACTGTGCTGTTTATTTCTTGGCTTGTTTTGGTGCCACACACATGGAAAAAATATGATCTGATAAGTGGTAACAGATTCTGAATGAAACAAACAGATTTTGGTAAGTCCTTAGGCTAGCAATAAAGGAGAGGCCATAAAAAATAAATTTTACTGTCACAATACCTGCATGAAGCCATATTTGAGCCAGAGTCATCCAAGGATACAGGGGACCTTGTTTAGGGGCACTGCTTTGCAGGGAAGAAGCAACCTCGGACAATGCTTGCTCCACTCTGGAAGCTGCTATTGATGTGGCATGGACTGAACCTGTAGAAGTAATAAAAAGAATTTACCAGCACAGAAATAATGAAAGCCATACACATTGCATAAAACATTTAACTGCAACCCTTTTCATAAGAGGCTATATCCCAAACTCAATATTTAATTTACATTTACCATTTTAGAGCATTTTTTTTAAATGCCAGATTAATTTTCTTATGAAAGCTTTCATATTGGTCTGAAAGTCTATATAAAAAACACACTAAACTTTGGTAACTGTACCTGACTTTTTTTCGGTTGCTACTATGAATACTCTCTATTATTGACACCTCTTTTCTGGCAATGTGCAATCCAAAAAAGATTTGTGATGGTATCATACACTGTAGTCTCCAGGTTGCTGCATTCACTTTGATGTTAGTATTAGCTATGTCTTTCCACAGAGTGCAATTAAAAGATTCTTTTACAACTAATAACAGAACAAAAAAAGAGAACTAAAATACACACAGTGATCACAACATACACTATCACAAACACACCATTAAACTGTACTGAATGTAAAACTTGCCTAATTGAGAAGGCTGGGTTAAAGTACCTTGTGGCAAAAAAGTCCACAAAGTTTTTTTGCATTAAAAAAACATTCCCAGAGCATACTAAGTATAATTCTCATAAAATGTGTAATTTCCTAGTCAGATTAGAATCTCAGTGGCAAATAATACCCTTTTCAAGGTACTGAAATTAAAAAAGCTTCTATGACTAGAGAATATCTAATGGCAACTGCATTTTGGATAGTCAATTACTGACAGCATATTTAGTCATGACTTTTTTTTTAAATCAAGACCATGAATGTTTTAAACTACACTCCTTCTTGTCATCTAAGCCTCAGCATATCTCTAGTTGCTTTATAGTTACAAATTACAAAATCTCATACTGATTAGGCCTGATTAAAAAACAAAGGCAGTAAAATATTCCATAATGGAACAGATGAGAAATTGTCTAATTCCATCACCATACCCCTAATGATCAACAATGGCAGATACTCCAAAAGAAAGTACTGAATCCTGTACAAGTTGAACTGCACTCCAAAAGCTCATCCTCATTATTACAGGTTAAGAAATAAACAAAACTTTCACTCTCAATATTGCAGGTTTTCTAAGAATTTTAATGAGAAGAGATCTGTCACATGAAATATAGATTTTTAAGTGTGACAAGATAAATCAGCAAACCAGAAAGCACCCAAAATTCCTAGTACACAGATCAGTAGGAAGAGAAAGTTAGTCTGAAAGTATGCATCATAGTTGCCTTAAATGAAAGAAACAAAGGAAAAGCAGCACAGGACATAATTAGCATTTCATGTCATTATGAACAAGGAAATTGCCCTGAATATCTGAAAGTGTCTGGCAGTAGAGTTTGCTTTCCTTTTTACTGGCTGATGAAACAACTCAAAGTCCAGCCTGCACAGCTGAACATGCACTATAGTTTATGTGTCTCCAATTTCAAAGCTTAAATTCTGAAGAAATTTAAAAGGGAAGTCTAAGCAAGAAGCACATGGCGTGTGTTATAAGCGAAATACTAGCAAGTGTACCACAAATAAGCACTAGTCACGAGTAACCCTCTTCTTATCTGACAGCCATTTCTGTAAAGCACATCACTGCAGCCAGGCACTTGTTAGCCTGCCAGGGAAGAAGAGTGAAAGCACCTTCTTCTCTCAAGAGCAATTTGTAAAGAAAAGGTGCAATTCACTGCCATAAAGGAGATCGTCTAACCCCTTCCTTCGGAAAAGCAAGTATGCAATTTAGTGTTAAAAAGGGTCTATATTTTCTATTATTTAAAGCAAGGACTCTGGCTGCTAGCCAGGCCACAAGTAATTTCATATAGAAAGTGTCCTGTTAGATTTTAAGCCTCCAGTACTTAACCATAAAATGCATATGATAATATATTATTAAAACTTTTTTTACATCAATTTATTTCTAAAAAAGAACTATACTGCAGTAAGATCCTTATGAATTTCCATGCCATCTCTATTAAAATTAAACAGAGTGAATACTGAGTGCTTCCTACCCTGGACTTTAAACAGAGTAGCATAGGGGGAAAAAAAAGTAAAAGTATTTCTAGAATATTTCTTTGAAGTGGTACTATTCAAATTGTTTATATTTCCTCTTTAGGAAAAAGGTACCCCTTAACATATTGCAGCAATTAATTCTCTGAAGAAAACACACACCTATACAAAGCAATGGCCAATCAGGCATCTTTCAGGGACATTGCACTCAGGCTAATACTCTAACCCATAAACCCCTAAATACTTCTTTAGTACTGCCACAATTAGCTGTCATCTCACTCCTTTATGGCTCTTTCTGTTAAAACACATTTAGCAAACTTTTCATTTCAGAAACTAAACATCATTTAAAGATTTTGTGTACTAAGAAGTTTTTTCCCACCTTCCTTCAAATTTTACTCAAGTATTTTCATATTAGAACTGACTTATCTGTACCCTTGTCCTAACAGGTTCAGATCTTTATATTCACACGACAATTCTAAAACAAGTAATTTCACCTACAGCTGGTAAAGATACAAAGTGGCTTGTGAGAAACTGAGGGTAGCTAGTATGTCTTAGAATCTCCTTGAGGCTTTCTAGATCCTATGAAGCCAGTTTATTTGGAGGTTTCCTGTTGGTTTTTCCTGACACCAGCTCTGCTCTCTTGTCTCCGTCTTTATCTGCATTTGGCTTTCTTTGGTCTGAGGTCAGGACCCACAGCCAAACACAAACATATCCTCACTTTCATTTACAATTCACTGTGTTGTAGCTTCCTTCCAATGCTCAGATAGAGTTGCAGCAATTTCTCATTTAAAATTTTACTGATCTTTCACACACAAAAATACCTTTGGTCTTCCCGGATAACTTCTATACCTGCTGTTATAGCATGACATTTAAGACTCAAGAAAATATTCCCTCCAAATACCACAAGCAGCAAAGAGTATTTATTTTGAAATGGAAATCATGAGGCCTGGAAAATTAATATATCACCAAAATAGATCCTGGCTACTCATTTTCATTTGTTTAGCTTTATTCTGAAGCTTATTTATACTAAAAAGGCCAAGTGTGAAACAGGGACTGTCTTTGCAAGACCTAGAATTCACTAGTTAAATCAATTAACATCTGGAATCACAATCACATCTCACATTGCAAAGTGACAGAAGGTCTTAACCATGACAAAATGTTCCTAAACCAAAAAGGTATAACCTCCCACTCAAGTTTCCTATAATGGCACTTACCCAGAATCTAGTTTCTACTCATCATACTAACATCCTATCTGCAACAACCATGTTACAGATTCAATGTTTCAATTCAAGCTCAAATCAAAAACCTACCAAGAGCCCTGAACAAAGACAATTTACCCAAGAAGTTAAGTCATGTCACAGAAACCTTTCTTTTCCAAGTCACACCTACGGTTAAACTATTGTGAATAAAGTGTTCCGTTTATTCACTTCAGGCTTTTCTAAATGTTACATGAGGGTCCACAAGAACTCATCCATTAAATACCATTTATAAATACCATACACCAGATGTGAATGAGTGTGCTATGACTTCCTCAGTTCTTTCTTTGGTCATTTCCACATAAATTCTCCACAATGCAGTGTAATGGACACAAACTAATATGCGGACTCTGTCAGGACCTAGATGGCATAACAGCTTTGAGAAAAACAAAATTACTTTGCTATGTACATCAATTTCCCTTCTGAAAATGAGTAGTAGAATGCAGTGTGATCCTTCATGGAACATGTTCATATCAACTCACAAAACCACTATGGCAGGATTTCTTTTTATACCATAAAAGAGAATGTTACTCGATAGTTTTAGATTCATCCCATTTTAAACATTTCAATATTTACATAAAGAAAAAATGCTTTAACTGCAATGCTCATGCAGGAGAAAAGATGAAAACCCCCATGACTCAACTTTACATGCACACAAAGAGCTGGAAGTAAGAACATTAGTGGTGTGACACACAGAGAACTCTAAGAAAAGCAATTACATAATACAAAGAGGCAGCACCTTCTGCAGGACTAATACATCCCTGAAGTGATGCATTTGATAAAACAGATTGGCAGATTTAGCCAAAATTCACTTTTTTTTTCATTTAAAATTCATTAAGAGTCTGAGATACCTTTCACAATCACAAATTACTAAGCTATCTTATCTTTTACTATGAAGTTGTGCACAGAGATGATAGTTGTCAGGTAAGGACAGCATCATTCAAGACCATCCTCTCAGCTCTTTGAAGAAGATTTTCTGTGCTTAGTCACTGTCAAATGTGTTGGCTTATGTATCTCCTTACTTTTCTCTCCTTCACCAAATTGATCTCCTGTACTACCCCCAAAAAAATCTAGGCAAAGGTAAAGTAATCAATGAAAAAAAATATAATTGAATGCTATGAACACAGCTTTATAAGGTAACTGGTTAGAGAAAAAGAATATTAATTCATATCCTGATTAAAACAGCAGTTATTTTTATTGATCTATATTCTTCATTTTTTTTTATTTAGTTTGCTTTCATAATTTCATTATTTCAAAGTGTACTCTTCATTTATTTTACAACCAAAACTTGCACCACAAAGAAAGTAATGGCTTGTTATGAGTCATGACAGTAGTTGCAGTATTGCATTCTGGATCAGCATACTTCTTCAGGAACAGCAGTGGTATAATATAATGTACTGGCAGTTGGCCATTGTGTTACACAAGACCTGCCTAATATATCTTTATTTGCAGTCCTCTAGAAATGAATACTGCCTCTTTAATTATTAAATGCAAGTGTTAGTTGAGTGCATTCAGGTCTTATAAGATTACAGCCCTTAGGGTGACTGAATGGGCAAAGAGAATCAGCTTGCTTTACACACTATGAAGCTTCAACTACTGCTGGACAAAACATGTACATCTTGTGGTGAAGGAAAAGGTGATTTAGTCCTTCAGAAATTAATAGAACTGCACAGTGAATACTACTTACAAACTGAAAAAAGGGAGTAAACCCCATGAAAGTAAGCATCTGATGGATTGCCTTCGAATAGATCAAACCACAAATTACAATCCAAAGAAGAAAAAAAATTGTTATATAGAGATATGTAAGTCAGAAATTCTAAGAAAGCAAAAAGATTTCTGATAACCTTCAAACTGTAAACCAGGTTTACAGGATTTCAAAATATAAAAAATTAAATTAGATGCTACACCTCTAAAATCATGTTCCTGTTCAACAGAAATTGGAAGTCAAGTCAATAATACAAAATACTCTTGGCTTCTTTCACTAGAAAAAG
>VWZV01010986.1:1338-66291 GCA_013397155.1 Irena cyanogastra
TTATGTCAGAAAGTCTCTTCTAAAATATGGGTAATTGGTCTTATCCTGGAAGACGAAGTCCTTGTCCTTTTCTGAAAATATTTGCCAAGTGACACAAGTCCTTAACCATTTTGATGATTGATTTTTGCCTGTAAGAGCATTATCTTTTCTTTTAAAGATTTTGGCCTACTTGCTTTGAAAAATAATTTTATTTTATTGGTTTGAATTTAACTTGCATTTAATGGCATTCAGTGCTAGTATGAACAAAAGTTAGTACAACTCCTTACAGACTGGGGTACATTCAGTGATCTAATATTCTTCCATGTAAACTGATTTTTATGCAACTTATTCTAAAGTTCATGTAGAGGGTTTATTCTTAGATCTTACAGTAAAAGATAAAGGATGTTAGTTTAAGGTGCAACTACAGTTACACAGCTAAATAGCATTGATAACAATACAGCTAACACCCCGATAACAATATAGTTAAAATAACTTGGATCTGATCAACCTGAAACTAATGCTATGGCATCAGACTGAGGACTAAAAAAAGAGAAAATAATAGAAGAACCATGTAGCTAGTAAACTTAGTGGGGAAAAAAATACATGAATTAAAGTCTTTCAATGTGTCACATTTTGTTTGGCTTTCAGTTTATGTTCAGCAGGTGGTTTCACTGAGTAGCCCTCAAAAATTCAAGATATTCCTCTTGAGCTGTTGCAGCTGAAGCAAAACACTTGTGTGCGTGTGTATATGTGTGATTAGCTCCAGTGCCTCTTCCTTGTGCATCAGCTTCTGATTATGTTCTGCAGGACTTTTCTTTCATCATATTGTCTACCTGAGCTGTTTGGTTAGATTGTTTCCTAAGACCTTCATAGTCAGTGTTTGCATTTGCAAGGTTTGTGACCTAAATGTGGATGACCTGTCTCTTTCACTCTCTTATGCTGATTTGCCGCTGGAGTTGTTCCTTTCTTCTCTGCTGTATGTTACAATTTACTTTAAGTATTACAATATTATGTTGCTGTTGTCATGTATATGCAAAATAGCAAAGCAGAACGTCAGGGACGAGATTTAATTAGGTCACAACTGCTGTATTAACTCATCTGGGAACTATCCAGTAGTAATCTGTACAATATAGGCCATTCCTTCCATAACAATTTCCAGCTGATGGAAGGCTGCCATCCACAAGCCGATCCATGATATGGGGCTTGCTTCAGCCTTCTGCTGAAACTCCACTGTACTTCTCAGATATGGAGATAAGGTGACTAGGGAAAAAAAAAGCATTGTCTCTTTGCTCTGCCTTGGTTCCTCAACCTCATTGCCTTGCTTCTCGACTGTTTAACAAGCTAGCTCAGAAACAGCTTCACTGGGCCAGATCCTTTCTGTGCTATGTCCTAAATGAGGGCTTCTCATGAGATAACCTCACTTGCTTATTTTCTCAGCTGCTGCATGAAAGATAGTTCTACCTTAGTCAGTCTGTGGAGGAGGTAAATCTTCCTGCTTCCCTCTAAAGAAAACTATTAGGGAGTGGTCACTCCAGACCAGAAACACCGTGAAGCCTCCTTAGAAGGGATGGGAACAGCTCCTCCAGACATGAGATAGGAATATGATTTGTCTAGCTTTGCTTGGATGTGTGAATGTTGATGATTCACAAATCCAGAGTTGATGTGATTGTTTAATACAATATTTCTATTAATTCCAGTGGCTGCCACCTTTTCATTTAGGCAATCCTTATAGAAAAGGCTGCCCGTTTTCTGTACTCATCTACACAAAGGTTCTTTCACTTCTGTGAAGAGAATATATTGGGATAACTTGAGCCTTGAACCTCAAGTGCTTAAAGCTTGAAAAATGCAAATAAAGACCTTTTCAACCTCACAGTTCATCAAGACAGATTTTGAAGTCTTTCAATTTCCTGTCATGGGATTTTTTTTGTAATTGACTCTAAGAATATGAAAGCCCCCATGAACAGTTCTGTTTTCAGCAAAGAATCGATTTCTTCTATTCATAGTTGTGCTGGCCATGATGATATGAGTGGATGCATGTTAGGGAGAGAGCTCTTGCACACTGAATTAAGTAAGAATGCTCTCCAGAGCAACCACATAGGGTTAAGGTGAAACTGCATCAAAAGACCTTTAAAATGTTAGGATGTTCTATAATACCCAAGTATTTCAGACCATTTTTATTCTGTAGAGAATAAAATTTCAAAGAATAGAAACTGAAACTAAAAATTATTATGACTGTCAAAAAAAAATCCCTGTACATTCATTTCACTTGCTATATTTAGAGTGTATTTTTGTCAATGCACATATATAAAATTTTATCTATGCTGAATTATACTCTTAGAGATAAGTTAATCTTATGTGTACCTGAAATTTTGTAAAGCATGTGTGTGGTTTCCATCTAGATATCTAAATAATCTGCTGTAGGTTTAAGAAAAATTATTATCTCATTATATAATTGTTATTAGTTTCTTAGATAACCCTGACCTTGCTTCTTCATGAATTTCAGTTATAAAAATGAACCACGCCATGAGAGCAAGCAGATTACAAAGCTGAGGCTGTAATCAATAAATTAAAAACCACAATAAGCTTTTAACACAGTATTTAGAGCACAACAGTTCTGCACTGCTTCCATATGTAATTATAACCTCTTTAAGTAATAATGGTCCCTTAGAAGGCCTCCAGTGAATGTGAGGAGTGTTAATAGAAAGATCTGAAGTCAAGTTGGGCTTTCACATGAGGCTTTTAGCTGTTTCTTACAGCAGCTTTTGTGTCAGACCACTGCTGTTGAAATTCATTCTACCACTGTATTCTGTGTCTAACAGCACCTTATTATTTCTTCAAGTTCAACTAGCCAAGGGTTATTTAATATGTTTGAAGCTCACATGTTTGTCTTTTTAAGAGAGAAAAATAGTTTTCTCTTGGATATGTTACTGGGCCTGACTCTCCAGTGCACAAAATTACATGGTATTGTTTTACACATGCTCATATTGCCTGTGTCTAGCTTAGCACAGAGCTAGCCATATGTCTGGAGCAGCTTAGCTGGCAGGCATGGGCATGATAGCCACGCTAACATGAATTAAAAGCATTGAAGTCCAAGATAGAGAGCCTATACATTTATGCAAAGTACTCAGGTAACAGTGGGTTGCAGCTAACACCAATGCATCTAGAGAACTTTACTACTTCAAGCCAAGGTTTTGGGAGAAAGCTTGAACTGACTTAAAATTGTCTTTTTAAAATTCATGGGAAAAGCACATACAACTTAAAAAATGCATTTGAAGAGTCATGCTAAAAAATGCTTGATTTTTAATTTTTTTTTCTTGGAGTGGCCTATTTGACTGCAAATGTCAGAGGCAAAAAAAAAAAAAGACACAAATTTAGTTCTGTTTCTAATGTATTGTCTCAATTCATATTTTATTCTGAACAATATTCTTGAATGGAAATATGACCTATAATATTCACAGCAGAATTTAGGTTCACATAAACCCCAGTTTCTGGATGAGACATAGCTGACAAAGGCTTTGCACATGGTATAATGAAGGGAGCAAGAATACCTCTAACCTACATTTCCTGACCTTTGATTTTCAAATGAATCTGGCTCAGTACATGCAGAATGGCTTTTTCAGCACAGCATTTTTTTTGTCACCAGAAAAGTTCCGTTTGCCAAGATGGCTCACTCCTGATAAAATTTAGCACCTAATCCTATGCCACCTTGGATAAAAGATGGTTTTGTTATATCAATGGAGCATTTGTTTACATCAGAATAATGCAAAAAAACCTGGAATGAACCCAAACCCAACCAAAACATATAGAGTGTCCAAGCTGTAGCCTATTGTTTTAGAGATGAATGAGAATAAAAATACAAATTGAAAAATAATTAAACCAGTGAAGGAAGATCTTGCAGAATGCTTTTTAAATGTAGTATTAATTGTGATCCCTGATAGCCTAATGTTTCCAGAAGATATAAGCAACAAGAATTGATTAGGCAAATTTCATCATACCCAACCGATATATTTTAATCTGGACCTGATAAAAATATTTTCTAAAATAAAGATTTTGAAAGTTTTAGTGCTCACATTCAGCTTTCAACAAAAGCATAATTTAATTTAGTTATGGCCATTTTATTTTGCTGGTTTGCAACCTGCTGTTATGAGGCACTTTTTTCCTGAAAGACAAAAATAAAGAAATATTCTCCCATTGAATTAAGTAAATAGAAGGGTCTGGCACAGCAGGTTAAATGGAGGTTGAAATAGCAATCTGATATGTGAAGGGTTTATTCACTGTTAACACATTCAGATCATCAGTCTTCCTAAAATTTTATTTTTCCCAAAATGTTTAAGTGCAAAGCTCCAGTGCTAACACCTATTGAATTTAGCAGTCTGTGTCACAGTATATGCTCTGTACTGTGTGACAGCATTCAGTTACAGGGTCTGCTGCCATTAGTGTAATCCATGCAAGTTCTGCATTTGTGTTTCTAATAATTATGTACAACTGATAATACTGATCATTGTAGATGATCATTGAAGTTGTTAAGCATTCCTAGTGGTGGGAGGGAGGGTGTTAAAATTGTCATGAGCAAGACAGACCGGACTGTCAAAACATAATTTTCTGTTCCTAATATTGGATGCTTTTTGTTGGGAGAAAAAAACATGCTGCTTCAAAGGTGGAGGGATTTTTTGCTGTTACTGAAGCTGCTAATTTTCATATGGTTGAAGCAATAAAAAATGTTTCTTTTTAATATGAGTTTGTAGGAGGCAAGGGACCAGGCATGAGGGAGATGACTTAGGATTCAAAACATTGCAAATGTTTGGCAGGTTTTTTTTAGAGGGAAGAAAAACATCTCTTGAGACCTTTGTTTTCTAAGGAACAATATTACAAAATACATAGTTACACAATATAAATTGGCAAATGAAAGAAGAGATTAATGATTCTGGAAGCCAATTTAAGCTGGCATATTATCTCAACTTTCTTTTTAATATAAGAAAGTTACTTTTCTTCCTTTATAAAAAGGGGGAAAACTAAAGGGAAAGAAGAAATTTCTTACCAGCATTTAGGTTCTAGATATCTTGAGTGAACTTATACTTATTTTTTACCTTTTTTCACTTACAATTATGCAGAACAAGAGACTGCACTGAGGAGAGGATACTTTTTTTTAAAAAAGCAAACAAAAGGTAAAGAAAGTGATGTAAAGTTATAGTGCAGAGAAGGACCCTCAACAAAATACATCAGTAGAAAATTACAGCCTTCATAGAATGCTATGCATATAAAGTTTCCTAACAGTCTTGTGCTATCTCAATCATCAGGATGCTGGTACTCTTTTATTTTACATATTTTGTGTGACCTTGTTGAACTGGTTGGTATTATGTCTGAAGATTAACTCTTGATTTCAGATGTTGAATACACTAAGATTATAGATACAAAGCCTTGGCCTCTTTATAAAACAAACCAAATACTAATATGATTATTCAAATTAGTAGTATCCAGGAAGCAAATACTGCTACCTATGTATTGTACTCATCTTCCATATGTAGTCAGCAATTCAGGGTCAACACTCTGAACAGGCTTACATGCCCATCAACTCAGTTTGGCTTTAAGTAAGATTCATGTCTAAAGTAGTAAATTTAAAGTAGTAGGAGGCACATAGAGTCTTTTCTTTCCCTTTTACCATCTTTCTTTTGATATAATGTGCTTAGTTCTAAATTTTATTGAACTAAAAGGTATTCTAATAGTTTCAGCCTGGTTTACAAGTGCTTCCTGAAACACAACTGCTCCACAAAAGTAACAAGTTTCACCATTTACACTAACTGTTCTTAATCACTAATGTACATAAGTGATGCTTAGAGATTTATAAAGCCAAAATAGAAAAGAATCTCCATGTTCAAACTTCAACCAAAATATGTAGTCTATTAAACAGTGCAGAATAGAAACGCTTTCTGCTTTTAAATCCGCATTGGAGCAAATCTTCACCCTTGCAGGAGATTCAGTTTGCTGTGTGGGGAAACCAGATATGTGTGTGTTTGTGTGTGCATTCAGCATTTCTCAGAAAGGTCAGCCAGGGCGTGTCTCTACCTATGGTTACTTTACTACTTGTTTGGCCAAGGAAGCCTGATCAGATAATGCTGGGGTGAAGCTACTGCTGTCTTAGTATTGTTGATTTGCTTTTGTACACATTTATAAACCAGCCAATGCATCCCAGACGGCAGGCTTGAATTGGAATTATTGTCTGCAACTTTTTGCTAGCTGTTTTCAGAATTAAATGGGAAAAAAAGCTGAATAATCCATAGCTGCTCTTAAAATATTCCTAATGGATCAGATCTATTAGCTAGTATTGCTGTCAATGAGCCATTTGCAATGTGAATAGTTTCTTTTCTTTTTCATATGATTAAATTTGGTTTGGCTGTTAGTACATCTGTTCCTTTTTTCCCTCCAAATAGAAAAATCACTTTCATAGACGCATAGTTGTACTCAAGGGAGCACACATAAAAGTCCAGTGATTCATTCATCAAATTTCCACATTTTGAGTAAGCAGTGAGTTCAGACATCAGTCTGAAGTGATTTTTCTGAATTACCCAAACACTTGAACCAAAGACATTAGAAGACAAGAAAGGAAGAAAAGGAACTAACTATCTTTCCTGATCTTCTTTCCTTCCATACTTGTCAGAGATGAAAAACTCTTCCATTGTTTTGAGAAAGATGATGTTATTTAATTCTCCTTTGGGGCCAGCACAAGGGATAGGAAACCCAGTCTGAAACCTGTTTAAAGATTTCTGGCTTTTACCATGTCAGGGTAAGATGCTAGTGTGAACATCACTGTCTTATTTTTAATCGTGCTTGAAAAGTCAGGCTGTTAGAAGCAAAGGCAGTGACCCCCTTTACCTCTTTTAATCCCTAAGTTGCATGCCCTTCTTTCCCTCTTCCATGACTCAAAGGTCTTCTCTAATGCACATTCTTTTCCTTTAAGACTCTCAGAAAGAGTGTGGATAAGTATGAACCTTTTCACTTGAGAAATGGACACTAAACAAGCTTTGCAATACTTGTTTCATAATAAATGCTTAATTTTGCAGATAGGTGAAAAGAAATTGAAACAGGTCAGGTGAGTTTTCCAAGGCTGTATGATGCAGAAGTTAATTTGCATATAGAAAAAAAGGCTTTTGGTAGCTATTCCCTTATTTGATTCAAAATGTTCTATGTGATGCACAGTTAGGAATAGCAACAATGGTATTTGCAGATATTTTGTTTCAAAATCTGCTAAAGAATGAAAAGAAAAATTTGAATGGCTTGTCCCAGAGCAAAGCACCTTATTTAAGCTGATAAGGAATAAGGTAATAAGGAAAATATTTAAAATATTTTCTGCCTGGCTGAGGTCTGAAAGGATTGTATCTAGTCTTGGGGCTATGGCAATATCATCCAAATTTCTCTTTGTATTTAAAATGCATGTCCTCTCCTGTAGTCACCCTTGAGATATGTCTAGCTGACATATGTAAACATTTCCAAATCCAATATTTAAAGACCATGGTAACAGAGAGGATTTATTGCTGTCCATGTTTTATTATTTGATGCATTTGGATTGGCTTTATTTGCTTTGTCTTTCATGTGTGAATTATGCCATTTTGTCTTGTACTACAAAAATGACAGCATCAAATGTATAGCAAGCAGGTTTCCATATGTCTTCTAAATGAACTCTAAGAGACTTTAATGCTGAAGAAGGGTAGACGTCTCTGGTTGGGAGAAACATGGCAACTGTCTTGACTGTTTGATCTGCATTTATAGAAAAAAATATTTGATTCATGGAGATTTACGCCGTGAAGTATTATTGTGTTGCAGCTGATGTCTTGTGCATTGTTACTGGGCATTAGAAAGGTGTGACATACTAACAATGACAACCTGTTATGCTGCTGCATTTCACATTTCACAGACAGCTAATTTTCCTTACCTCCCAGACTAACTGCTAGGGAGTCAAGCAACCTGTATGAGCATTTCTCTGCTTTCTATAAACCTAGTAATTATGTTACAGCTGTTAGACACAGCTGTATGGATGTGTAAGTTTGCAGTGGTTATACAAGTAGTCCTCAGAGAGGTTTTCAGTCACCAGGGAAGAAGCACTAGTTACCTCCTTCTGCTCTCAGAGGAGAGTTGGAATAACTGAAGAGCAGTGGAAGGCTTTGCATCTCTGATAGATGTTAGTGCTGTTTATCTTTTTTTTTTTAATTGAGCATTCTCTTATACAGTATGAATTTAATTTTGTTTGGCTTCCTGTTTCTTAGGATGTTTTCCTGTGATAGAATTCTAGCTCTTTATCTCACCTATTAAAGCATTACCTGGGATGGCCATTCACTGTCAAATTCTTTTCTCATCATTGTCATTTGCAAAATGTTTTGAAGATACATTCCTCAAAACAAGGTTTCTTATATGGAACTCTGTCTTTCTCTGTTTTGTAAATCATTAATGGACTTCATTCCAAGAGCTTCCTTAAAAATAAGTGACTCAACTGATGCCTCAAGATTTCCCTCTTGTTCTATATTCCTCATGTTCCTCCAAAAATATTGTCAGTTCATTCTGAAAATTCAAATGAGCCTTTGATATGACTTCTCCACTAGCCAGTTGCAGAGCTGTAAATCTGGGGGAAGAGACTGGGGGGAAAAAATACCCCCCTGATAACATTTCCAGTCTTGCAAAAAGTTGAAAATATGTGACAATAGGAAGAAGTTTAAAACAGTGCAGCTGATTGCAATGTCAGGGATATTCTTTTTGAGTGATTCTGTGGAATCAGAGGATAGATGATAAATATCTTTCCCAGTAAAAAACTGTGGGGAAAATATAAGTAAGTAAAATGGAGTATTTTAATCAGTAGTGTTAATCATAATAAAGCATTTGAAAAAAATACCCAAACCAAACCCACTACAGAACCCAGCCAAAAAAAAAAAAAAGACATTTATTGGCCAAACAGTGAGTTAAAGAACAGAGTGCCATGGTAGGCTGAGAGAGCTGGAGAAATTACATGATCAGGTAAGGCGACATTTGAGTACCAATGTCATGGGTTTAAAAATGAGAATGTTTTCTATATTTTTATGCACTGCATCTTTGTTGCTCAACATCCTCAGTTTGATCCAGCAGATGGAAAAAATGAATTGCAAATTAGGAGAAAAAATATGCTGAAAATTTGGTTGGAAAATTGATGTTAAATTTTTAAGATGTAGGCTTTTTTATTCAGCAATATGATAATGTATGTAGATGCTTATTTTTCAGGTTGGGCAAAACAACTGGAATATTCGGGTTTGAGAATTAGAGTAAACATTTTCTTGCAGAATTTGTGAGAGTGACCCCTCTGAATGGTTGTATCTTTGTATATTCACCATCATAAACCGTGAATGAAGATATAACTTCTGTGACTAAAATTACATTTCCATCCATTTAGCTGGAATTGGATTTTTCCCCATAATTAAAGTGATTAAAACTCTGATGTGTGATTCAGAGAAAATTATCATAGGAGTCAATGAATAGTAATAGATCAGTGAGCAAAGCATCTACAATTATGTTTCAAGTGAGATTTTTCTATTGCATTTTTCATAAAATAAGCAGTTCTCCAGTGGCTTGCATGTTGAGCTTCAGATAAGGAAAACATTCTTAAAATCTCCAGTATTTACAAAATGTACAGTGAAAAAGCAGAATGGAATAATATTAATCAAGCAATACTTTTTAAAAGAATTATTCCGTACCTTCCTGTAACATTCCTGAAATAAAATAGAAGCAATTCAAACTCAAAAATACATTAAATTTTAGTTGCAGTCACAGTCCTCACCCAGTGTGGGAAATACGATCTTAGCATTTCAGAGTAGCTTTTACTTGAGGAGTAGTTTATGGTTTTGCTACACTAGTTGTACTCTCGCTGTGCTCAGAAGGGATTGTTGGATTGTTCTGGAAGAGTCACAATGGGCACCTGTTTTCTAGCACAGCTGCTCCTGGGCCAAGTTTTCTGTTGCGTCATTTCTTGTTTAGTACAAAGCAAGTTTGAGTTTTAATATTTCTGTGTAGTCTCCAGCCTAAGCTATTGTGTTGTAGCAAAGATCTAACAGAACTTGAAGATGTTTATTTACAGTCCTTTATGGGCTTTGTGTTGTGAAAACAGATTTAAACACAAGAGAAAAGCAGCATATGGGTGGGTGTGGATATCTGGATTTGCAGGGCTGTGGACAGAGTGTTCATTTTAGCTTTTGAAATGGAAAATACTTTGGTCAAAACTAGAAACTATGATAAATCCCAGATCCCAGCTTTACTGAAAAAAATGTCTTACATTGTGTACCTACTTGTATATGAAGAGCTCAGAACTGTTATGTTTTTCTATTCTTTTGTTTTAGATCTGCTACCAAGAATAATTAAATACTATTTCAGTGTCAAGTGAAAAAAAAATACATCAGTGGGTACTGAAGCATTTGCTATTTCTGCTTTCTTTGGCAGCTTTTTGGAAACTACAGCCTATTTCTGTATGAAACCAAAAATGGGCGAGAAGGA
The DNA here is from genome assembly GCA_013397155.1 of Irena cyanogastra. NCBI lineage: Eukaryota > Metazoa > Chordata > Aves > Passeriformes > Irenidae > Irena > Irena cyanogastra. The sequence goes on from VWZV01010986.1 coordinate 11,821, forward strand.
GGTGTCCCCACATTCTTTCTTCAGTATTTGGCATGAATTCAGTTCTGACTTCAAAGACTTCTGGAAGAAGGAAAACAAACTTATTCTTCAAGAAAGGTACATTTGTTTGTTTGTTCAAAGGCTTTTCTCAAAGAATGTTATTGGGAGCAATCACACAGAAACCAGTCAGCCACACTTCATTAGCACACAACCTATCGAATGCCTTTTGGAGTTTTCTCAGGTTTTGTTTTTTAACAGATCATGACACCCACCCCCTCCACCCCCAACCTGCCACTCATCCTAATTTTTGAATGGGATTTTAATACTAGTTTGTGCTAAAGTTTGTTGGGTCCATTACGTGAACAGTGTTTTTGGCAGAGCATGTAACTACTAAGCTACTGTGAATCCAAGGAATGGAAGACTTGTTTTAGGCCTGAAAGTTAATTAAAGATTTTCATTAGCATATTTAGTCAAAGAAAGTCAAGGCAGTAAGACATGGCATATTGTAAATATTTGTTTGACAATGTTGGGAAAAAGGAAGACAGAAGGAATAAGTCAATTAACCGTATGTTAAAAAAAGACTCAGACTGAATCGTATTGCAAATAACAGCCCAGGTGATGGAGTACACAAGAGCAAGTGTGGTATAATATGGCATAAAAAAATGAGACAGTAGCTTTGAAAATCAGCCATGGTGTCTGGTCCATGTTTTAGAAGAGTTACAAAGTCTGTACTCATCTGCATGCAGATAGTCCATTGTGGTCACCCTTTGTTTATAAAAATTATGCCAAGAATTAATCAGTTTTTTAAAAAATAATAAATGTCATATAAGGAAAAATTAAACAAATGCAAGCATGTAAATTCTAAGCATTGGTATGTAACCCTACAACTGTTAGCAGCTTGAGTTGAAGCTACCTCTGAGGCTAAACACTGATAGGGTTGAAGCTTTAGATTCATTTAATTATTGACTACAGCCTCTTACTAGGTAAATTGAAGAACAGGCCCTTTTTTCAAGTGTACTCATCGTATGTAATTGTCACAGACATCTGACTACTGGTTTAGAAAGTTACTGAAAGCTTCCCTGAGGCACCTATACAGTCAATGTTGTGTATATATTTGCTGTAAGTGGGTATATTTTGGAATAAGAAGTCTCACAGTGGAAAAAAACTGAATTCTGCTACTAGGGCAAGAGCATGGTGCAAATGTTAACACAGTACAGCAGATCTCTGGGGATCTCTTTCATATTACTGACTCTCTGAATTAATTTTATGTAATTAAGTATATCTCTTTGAAACTGATTTGACAGTTAAATAATGTCTTTGATTTCCTATACAGGGATTTAGCTGCCTAGTTAGTCTTGTATATTTTATAAAAAAGGATTTAAGAAAAAGTCCTTTTATTTCAAAATACTCAGCTATTTTTCTTAAAAAAACTCCAAAAATCCTCCAAAGGGCTCTCACTGCAAAACAGTTTTCTTTAAAAGACATTAACCAAATTAGCACAAAACTTCTTCCTCCTTAAATAGCTAAAGCTTAAGAGAAAAATGGGATTGAGGTATGATCATTTGACCCTCTTTGAGCTGAATGTATTTGTGTACTAAGAAGATGTGTTGAAGCAGCAGAGAAAAACAGCTGTCTGCCAGCCTGTCCCTTCTAGGGCAAGGGTGGTTTTAGCCTGGAAGGAACTGAACTTGTATAACCTACAAAATGGCTGCAGGGGCAAGATGTGGCAGGGAAAGGAGAGGGCAGTGAGAAGGACCTACAGTAGGAAAAGGAACTGGGAGATCCCTTGGAAGAACCTCAGGGGGACTGTTGTTCAAACCTGGTCTTGGAACTGGTCGGTTGAAGGAGGCTTTCCCAGGGGGACAGACAGGACTCTGTGACTTCAGTCCAGGAAGTCTGAAAATAAGACTGAAAATAATACATCCTGAAAATCACAAGCAGATTTTTGGTCTGAATTTTAACTTTTACTTGTCTTATCAAGTTTAAATCTTCCACTCTATTTCGTTTGTTCAGTTGAGGCAGGGTTTAGACTTTGGGGACCTTTGATGTCTTGGTTGTGCTCAACTCTCAGAGATCTTTGGTATGGTGCTGGTGCCTCAGGTCTGGCCAAGTCAAGCTCTCTTCACTGCATTTTAGGAATTAGAATGTTTTGACCAAATTGGCGGTAAGAGTAACAGTTTTTCAAGTAAGACATACCGTTCTCCAGAAAATTGAGAATCTTCTTTGGTTAAACAACTGTCTTCAAAGCTTTTGGACAGAAAGTATTTTGTCTCCAATCATAGTTCAACCTGATATCTGAAGTTGTCTGTTAGGTTTTTTTCTTGATTTCACATTTCTGTCTCTCTCAATAAAAGACAAGATTGGGTGCTATGAAGGTGTCTTGGTATTGAGAAGTCAAAGGAGAAGAATCTCAATGGAAAAATACATGTTGCCCAGAGGTGTAAGAATGTACATCATGATGGTTTTCAAAATCTCAGCCTAGATCAAGAGATCTGTAGGTGACAAAAATCTGAAAACTGCCTATTGCCACTGAAATATAAATATTTCAAGAAAGTAGATTTCCCCCATTAGATAATGTTTTTGAAATTTTTTCTGCTGATAAATTTAAGGAGCAGGCTAAAACTTAAATGGTGAGAGAAACTTTCTGTAATTGTTCATTGGCAGCAAAATCAAGTGACAGATACAGTGAAATTTTCAAAGACTGTGGTATGCCACCTTGGTGAGCTATTGACCAGGTTTCTGCCTCATGAAACATACTTTGTTTACAATAATTATTTATAAAATGTATGATTTTATTTCCTTATCTTTTTTTCGTTTGGTCATCTTTATCCACCCCAGTTGCTTTGGGTTTTTCTAGAATATTTTGTATTCCATATGGACTGCTAATAGAGGCTGTTCCTCATTTATTCTCTGAAAATATGTGTCTTACTCCTTTCCAATAATTTAACCAAAGGATTTTCATAGATGGTATTTCCAAAGGTGGTACCATGTTTTGTTACTGATAGGTTAAGCATGTATGTTCTAAAGAAAGCAGTCAGACAGTTCTTATTTTAAACACTTTTCACTTGGCATTTCAACTTTCATATTGGTTTTCCAGGTATTTATATGCAAAAGATAAACATTGAAGTGTCAGACTTTGCATTTGCTTACAAGAAGATGAGAAAAGTGGTGCAAAGTTAAAAACAATTCATTTTTCTGAAGTTTTCTACTGCTTTCACTCTTCTCTCACTTGAAGTAAAGCAGAACTGGAAAATACCATCTGTAGGGAAAATTATGCATTATAAACTTTTAAATACAGTAGAAATAAAAAGAAAAATGCACCTGAAAATTATAGTGAAAGCATAGGTCTGCTAAGAGGCTTTCTGAGCAGCACTATTTTTTGTGGTCACACTGCAGTTAAGGCTAACTAGATCATTCCATTAGAGATTGATATTGGGTTGTTTATAAAGTTTTTGATGATATTTTGTGGAGATTGACATTCCTGATGATATAGCTGTCCTAAATATGCATCCTTTAAGTGAAAATTTTCAAATAGTACTTCTTTCTGATAAAGCAGCTTTAAAAAAAAAATCCAAAACAAACAAAAAGCCTGCCAAAAACGAACAAAAAAAAGGCAGAAAAGCCCACAAAAAAAGGAAACCGTAATCAAACTTAGTGGGGCACATTTTGGGTTTTTACAGTTGTGTTGTTGTTGTCATTGTCCTTGAAATACATTTATAATGTGTCAGTCATTGTCTGTGGTTTCCACTCAGACTTTGCAAACTCTTCAAAGGTTTACTGTCAGTATAGCCTGCATTTTGTGCTCAATCAGCAAGAAAGACTAGAAGAGCTGACATATTTTCCTTAATATTTTTTGATGTTGTTTGAAAAGAGAGAGTATGATTTTGAACTTCACAAGCTTCCTGTTCAGCACTTATTATCTATACATGAATTTGAGTTGTTGTGTACCCCCAGACACATGTTGCTCTCTGAATACATAGTCAGATAATGCACAGCTGCAGTAACAGCTCTGCAAAAGTCTCCCCTTCTTAGGAAAACTCCTAGGCAATCAGACCACCAGTCTACAAATGCCTAGTTTTCTCTCCTGTTTTGAAAAAAAGTGTCCTTTACAAGCTGACCTATAAATGTAGCAACCTTTTTCTCATTAATCTTTCTTTTGCTTCTAAAAACCTTTCTTTACATTTCTGAGTTAGATGTAGTCAATCTTACATGCACTATTCCAGTCTAGCACTTCTTTGGGAGCAAGAAGTATTTTTATTTTTCTTGACATCCAGCAAAGGCCTGCAGAATTGCTGCCCAGACCCTACCATTGTCCTACCAACCAGGAAAAGGTATCCTGTCCTAAGAATGAAAGATAAAAAGAGCTCATGAAGCAACATCCCAAGAGGGAAGTCTTGAAATGTTCTAAAAAATTAAAAAGTTAAGCAACTGCTGGTCCTGGAAATAAAATATAAAAATGCCGTTATTTGTCAGAAAATCTCATATTGCTATGGGCAACAGTGATTCATCTTTAGGACTAAATCTTTTCTTTATGGCCATGAAATACACCCTGGCTCATTACAGTAGCAAAAAGCAGCGAGTCCTTTAGGAAATTTTATGTTTTAAAGCTCCATTGCTGCCAAATGTTAGTTATCAATATCATCAAGTCACAGATACCAGTTCAGACCTTACAAGAAACAGATCAATGATATGGCAGAAACTCCCATGCAGGACTGAAGTTCCACCTTCCCTTTCTCTGGGTGAGAGTGAGGTGTCTACACTTGTTAGTCTTCTCCAGCTCTGTATGTGTTTCCCTCTCTTCAGACTGTTTGCTGTTCTAGAGGGCCTGTGCGACTTGGCAAAGATTTACCTTGTATTAGTTGTATTTCTAGATGGGAGAGCTGGAGGAGGAAAGAGTGAGAGGCTGATAGAGGTGCCCTGTAAATGTGGGTATAGGTACACAAAGGCCTTTGCCTGTACTAACAGTTGTGTTGCTGAGCAGAGGCTGTGTCAGGGATGACAGCAGGGGAGAGTTCATAAGCAGGATCAACATGATGGTAAAATTCTGTAAGTCCCTGATATCTTGCATCACACTAAGCTTGAGAATTTCTTTTGGCTGACTTTATTCAACCCTTTAACTCCCACGATAAATCTTTGACACGTTAAAAATAATCTATAAACTCAGAAAAATGCACTCGTCTCTCAAATGCAGAAGTTGCCCGTTCCCGTAAGAATAGCAGTTAAGCTGGCACCTGGTGTGTCACACTGTGTATATCTAGATGAAAGGGAGATTCCTGGCCAGCATGTCTCCACAGCTCATTGATCTCCCTCTGCAGAAAGACTGGTATGTCTCCCTACAGACTCCTCGGCAGGATGATTTAAAACTTGCTGTTGAGCAATTTAAAGTCTGGCATGGGATATCTGTACATTGCACAGTGAGGAGCATATTGGTAAGCTGCCACTTCTGCTTGCAGAGGAGGGCATTAAATCCCATAGCACGAGCAATGTCCTCTGAGTAATTTAAGGGATATTTTTTTAACGCTTATAATGTGAACCAGTGAGTCAGACTTGAGAGTGAGAAATCGAGGGACATGGGAATAGGTACTTGCAAAGAAATGCAGAGATGGAAGAAAAGAGAAGAAAAATGTATATGGAGTTGCAACATGAGAAGGAAATGATGAACATGTGGAGCATGTTTAGTGGGGTCACATTTTGCTTGGCATGCTCCTGTAATGCCAACTAAAACTCCAAGTGTTATGTTAGTGAGTAGTCACGGGCAGATACATTTGCTGACATCTCTGGGAAGCTTTAATCTCAATGAGTTTATTACACTCTAACCAACTGAGCTGCATGCTGGTAGGCATGGGTTTACAACTCAGTTATAATGACGTTTCAAAACAGAAGACAATTTTACATGACATTCAATTGAATGATTACATGGATCTACAGTTTTTGGGAGTATTTCAAAATTGTTAACCTGAATAGCCTTCTGATCAGAATATACTGTTATGGGCCCTGGAAACTCTACTTTAAAAAGCCTAAACACACCAAAGATTTAGCAGCTAACTGTGAGGCAGTACCTCTCAAAGACACTGTTTTCTGTCCAAATAAAAGAGGTTACTCAACATGTACGGTTTGTTTTCTTCTTCCTTGGGCATTTTTGGCAATTAGTCTTTTTTTTTTAATTAATAAATCATTGTATTTTGGTTAAGGGGAGGTGAACAGAACTTTGATTTCTTAGCATTGCTTTTGAGGGAAAAGTTTGTGGGGAAAAAAAGCATTTGGAAATATATTTCTCAATCTGGATCTTTGGTGGAAAATCCTTTTGAATACCTTAGTCTAACATTTTTAAGCAATCCTGTGTTTTATAAGGCAGGAAAAATATTTCCATTTGGACCTGTGAGCCAACTGGTGCTTACGAATATTAAACTTAAACAAAGTGAAGGATCTAGTAAAAATCTAGTTCCAAATGTGTAATATTTCCTAATTTTTGTGACTTGTGTGAGGTTGGTTTCCAAATGGCCCCAACATAAACAGCAAAGGGTTCTTCAGCAGTATCTATCTGGTGATGTTGTTGTATCATGCTGGCACATTATGTTGAATCCTAGTATGTGTGTTTTGCATAAAAAGAAGATAGCTAACAGTCATCATTTCATAATGAAGTTTACAGATTGTTTTCATGGCTGGAATGTCAAACTGGGTGTGATAGTCAAAGCTGTAGTGATAGGATAGGATACCATTATTCCTGCCATGTGATCTTTTCAATCTCTTTTTAACCTTTTCCTGTTCACCACCTCTTGAATAAAGAATGGCGTTTGTCTATCATAAAAACAGGGGCTGCATATTCAATAGATGCTTGCCTATTGGTGAAAATAATTATATAATTAAAAATTTTAAACAGCACTTTTGTCAGGCACGACACTTTTTATACTTATTAGTGTTTTTATTCCCAGGCAAAATGATCACTTCGGCATTTGAGGTACAACAAAGCATTGTAATGTTTTACAAATGAGCAGCATTTGTCATTAAATATTAGCCCCTAAACGTTTGAAATGCTGCAGTAACCCAGACTGATCCTGAACTACTGAAGATGTGAACTCCTTGCTCTCCAGCAGTTTGCTAAACCAGTGCATGGAGTTGGCAAAATAGCAGCATCCATTAAGTGTAAGTGCATGGCTCTGGGCATGTTTTATGCTATCAGTATAAGGAATAGTCTAATAACAGGGAGTTTTCCTACATGTTTAAGAACCTTACTGTCTGCTGTCATTTTTGAGTTGTTACCTAGTGATGGATGGGCACTTTTTACCTCATGCAGCAAAGTTCAAGGCCTCTTACTTTCCCATTTCGTGCACTGAAGATCTGTTAATGTTGTGGCTCTCCAGCTGACTTCAGGGGTTTTTTTTTTATTTTCTCATCACTGATCCTTGCTATTAATTCAATTCTCATATTTGCTTGTACTATTTGGTACAAATATACAATACATACAACTTACATACCATATATACAAATATACAATTTTCTTGTACAGTTTGGTAGCTATCAATTATCCAGTGCAGTAGCCCCAACATACCCATTAAAGGAACTCTTCTGTCCAGGGTATGTTTCCATATTCTCTTTAAGAATCCTCTTCTCCACATACTCTGTTTACTGAGACTTTTCTTATGCTTTTTTGCATGTTGGGGTTTTGCCTTCTTTTACCCCATCTGCTGATTAAAAATGTTTTACAGCTAACACAGAGTTTCACACTCCTGTTCATGCATGAGTTTCTTTTTCTTGCTGGTTATGTTACCAGTTTTACCTCACTTCTAGTCTTCTTCCCTTTCCTTATCACTTCCTGTTAAATGTCCTAACCAAATAGCCCAAATGTAGCCAGCTTCTTTGAGAGCAGCCTGGCTTCAGTTCCAAGAAAATCAGTGGAAGGAGATGACGGCCTTTTCTTAGAATAATTTCAATCTTGATATGTAAAGTCTGTAGAAAAGTGATTTCCATCTTGCCTGAAGGTAGCCAGGAACAGCCTGCAATACTGGCCACTCTGACAATTGAATGACAAAGGTCATGAAATGTTTATAATGTATTTAAGCGGGGGTATGTATGTTTGTATTTTATTAGAAATATAGCCATTCTTTAACAGCTTTTTTATTTTATTACATTTTCAATGTGAAATTCTCTTTAATGTTAAAATTCTAATCTTTAAATCATGTTTTGCACAGTGTTCTCTTTATTTTATTTATTCACATCTGTATATCTCTTCATGGACAAGAACAGAACCCCTAGATCATCAAGAGTGTGCTTGCCAGAGAGAACCAAGTGAATCTAAATACTTCTGAATTGCAATACTTTCAGAATATTTTTAAGTGTTTGGTGAAGCACAGTGAGACTCTGTAAGTGGGATAGTCTAATTTTTATTTCAATTGGCCTCAAAGCTTTATTTTAGACCCATTTGACATGATGGACACTAAAAAAAGTGAAATGTATTCCCCAACATCTACACTGTTTACAGAGGAGGTATCTTATTCAGGGTCCTGCTACAGATTGTTTTCTATGTTAAGTGGCCAGATTACAATGTTTTAATCTGTTTTTCTGTGGTCCTCTGGCTGAAATGATAATTAATCATTGTGTCTTTCCAACAGCCACTGTCTGCCTCATGATCCTTTAATTAACCATGCAAGGAGATGGCAGGGATGTCAGGATAGTCTAATACATTATCTCTCTGTTTGTAGGTTAAAGTTAGGTTTCATTAGTTTGTTTGAGGGGACCAGGTACATTACAATGCCCTTCTTATCTATATAAAGTCTTTGCAGTCAGTTGCTGAATCATATCTGTGTCATCACTTCAACCCTATTGGCATGAAAGTAAAAGCTCTATTTTTTTTTTTATTTGACTACTATGTTGGAAGCTGTAATTTTCCATTATGGGTTTTATGTTTTGGTTTCTCCCTCAGCAAAAAATATTTTCAATATTTTAGTCAATGAACAAAATATAGGAACATTACCTTGGAAGAGTTTAAGGAGAGAGTTTTAAAGTTTTCTGCCCTTGAAATCTGAAAGACATTTGGCATTTGACAATTTAGTGGAGGATTTTTTGTTTGTTTTTATATGTAAAGGTACTATTATTATTATAAACAAGTTTAACTCAATATTCAAGCCAGACAAAGCTGCATAAAATATTTTGGCAACACTCCTTTTATTTAACTGATAATAAGCACTTATAGTATAAAGACTATTGGCCTCAGCCGTGTTTTGTGTTAAAAATGCAGAGTATTTGCAGAAAAATGTCTCTTGGGTTTCATAAACTATACTGTCAACCATAAAAGTAATATCTGTCTGAGTTTATCATGGAAGTTTTTGTGAGCAGCTCTGCTATCTAAGGCATAACTTTCCAGTCCTCTCGCTGTGATTACATTCGTCATGTCACAGTGCTCGCTAGTGGAGTGTAAGGTGACCAAGCCTAGATGGAGCCAGTAAGAAATGAATCTGTCTGCCACAGATACTTCAGACAAAATTATTAATGTTTAGTGGCAGGGAAGTGGCTGCCCCTTCAATGGATTGAATGATGACAGAAAGTCTCAAAGCCTTGATAAGGTTGTGGCCAGGCTGGCTTTTGGTCTAGAAGGTAGATAAAAACACTCTGTCTTTTGGGGTTTTAAGCATGTCTGGTTTCTTTTTCCTGTGTGCATGCTGAAGTGTAAGTTGCTTATTCATCTTACAGGCTGTCTTTAAACTTAATCATAATTTTCATATGTTTGTCTCACAAAAAATATGAGGTACAAGGAGGTGATAGTGCTGGAGAAAAGTTTTTATTATGATGGAAAGAAGAAACTACTTCTTTTGTTACAGATGACAATTGATAGACTCAATCTTATTAAGTGGCAGGACTATAATTCTTAGGCTCTGTACATGACTGGTTAATCATTCCCTTGTAGATTTTTTAGGTGTTTGTTTTGGGTTTTTTTGTTTGTTTTTTTTTAACGGATCCACTGATTGCCCAATATTGTATATTCCCTACATGTTTTATTATTGTTGGGGCTATTTGGAGGTATGTTCTTTCTGAAATAATGCAAGAAATGCTTTAGCTAAATTTAATATTTAAGAAAATTCAAGGCATGAATCTTAACAAGTACTTACAGAATCTGCCCTGGGCCTGAATAACTCTGCTCTTCAGATTACTACAGTGAGAGTTAATCAACTCTCTGGTTGTCTGGGCTGGGAAGACTAGTCTTTGTAGGATTATGTTCTCACTAAGATAAAATCAAGAAACTACATGGGAAAAGAATAGGAGGCAAAAATTGCTAAAGGTAATATAACTGATGTTATCTTTTCTGTCAAACTAATATGCTCACTTTTGAGCCAGAATTGGCATAAGATGGGACAGGGATTGATAGTAAATGAACCGAAGTCAGTTTGCCCAAATAAAGCGATTTTGAGAAGTGGTTGAAAAGTATGAAGAGGAATAGTTTGAGCATCGGTTTAGCAAAGTTTAGCATGCTGCAAGCTTGGAAGTCATTCCCACCTCACTTACCAAGTTAAGGGTACCACCTGGCTTCTCCAAGAGCACACCATGTCTTCCACCTCCATCTTCCTCTCCCACTCTCAGATCATGCCTGGAAGATCTGTCCTGCTTCTGGGGATTTGGTTGCCATTGAGAGTGATGGCTCTATAAGGGGACCAAACAGCCTCTCTAACAGAAAGTATTAGTAGTGAAGAACTAAATAGTTTAAGTAAAAACAGATTTTCAGAACAATAAATCAATCAAAAAACATGCCTGCTTTTGCCTAAGGGTTATAATTCTCAGGAACTGGGGAACACTCACCTTCCTCAGACTTCTTTTCCACAGTCCCCCAGTGGCAGCCTATCTTTTCACACAAGGCCTGACTACTAAATACTGACCCTTTTCCTAGAAATATCTTTTTAACTGTTTTTTTGCTCTTTTAGCTCTGCATTGGCATGGTGGTAGTGTCATTTTGGCCTGGAGCTTGGAAACATCATGTTGTATTGCTATTGCTTCTCCTTTTGTGACTGTTGGGAGTCTTGTGTTGTTTTCTCAAAAAATTGTTTTTCCTCCTCCCATTATTGAATTAGATCCATTAGTTTCTTCATAAAGCTCTATAAACTCACCACAGTTGAGTTTACCCACAATCATGGGGTGTTCATGCAATTTTTGCACTTCTTTGTTCTAGATTATTGTCTTGCACCTCCATGCTGATCAGGATCTCACTGAAGTCAGTGAGAAGTGTAGTGCAGGAAAAGCCTGAGCAAGAGGAAGGTACACAGGGGTTTGCTTGCTACTGTGAGAAATATGGCTTGAACCAGGCATGAGTTGACAGAAGCAATGTGGTTTTGCCTAAATCTTGTTAGTTTCATGGAAAGATGAAAAACCATTCATGGCCAATAAAGAAAACCTAAGATGACAAAAACTTGCCAGTGGCAATTATTTTCCAACTGAACTAAGACTATTGCCCTTACGTCAAAGGAAACCTTTTATCTGCTTTTCTAGATTACACAGCTTAAACCTGCAGATGCTCCTACAAAATACATCCTTTTCCTCTTCCAGAATGATTATTTTAATTTTGCATTAATGTAATCTTAATTAAGCTGAACAAAAGCTAACTCTTCACAAAATATATTTGCACACTGTCAGAATTGCTAACCACACTCACTGGTTTATGATGTAGCCCTGTGGAAGGCTAATAGTTGCCTTTGCCTCTATTTCACCAGCCTGCAGCTGTAGATTTATACAGTTCTCCATGCTTCCAGATTTAATATGGTCACAAGCTAAACCTCCTTGAAATGAGCCTTTGGTGTGCTATCTTTTCACATTTCTCAGGGCATTTCTTGCTGAAGAAGCATGTGTATAGGTCACATGGGCTTCACTGAGGCTCTGTCCAACCACTTGGATCTTCCTGCACAGAGAGCAGGATGTGAGCCAGGGGCTGTGGACTACCCCAAACCCACACAGTGAGTCAGTGATATGGTTGGAACTGGAACTGAGTGGTTGCTAGCTCTCAGCTTTAAGTGCATTAGGGAGTAATGCTTCTCATTTTCTGTATTTCCCTTGGTATGAATAAATAGGCTCAAACTCCAAGGAATTTCATAAAAGCTCCCAAAACCTTGAGAACCACAACCATACTATTGAGACCAGCACCTCTTACATAATACTGGAAATTTGGGAAACACAACCTTAAGGTTGTCACTTATCAGTCTGGAGGTTGTGGATCATTTTTTGAAGTGCTGTCTCAGGGACACAAGTTCTGACTTCCTCCTTCACAGGGTGGCATGTTGTTAACATTTTGCTGTTTCAAGCAGAGACAGCCTTTCTCCAAAAAGCTGTTTCTCTAATTGAAGCAGAATATGTAGAGATGTTACACTGACAGTGACACTTAATGGGACGTGGTCTTTAGGAAAGAGCTGCATTATCAAGAGTTCCTTACTGTATGAGGATTTTTTGTTTTGAATTAACATGAGACCCACAGGGAGCTGTGTTGTCTTGTGACCTGGTATGTTAGCAGGCAGTGGGTAATCCATCCTGGAAGGGGGATATTTAGGTGAGACAAAGACTGGAACTGAAGATTCCCTGGCATTTCCCAAGAATAACATCTGGATCTGTGTGAACTGATTTGGTAAATATTTTTGTATGTTACATATGCTGCCATTTGCATGTTGAGTAGCCCGAATACCTGCATATATTACACTGCTTCGATAAAACAGTCATTTTGATAAACTAGTAGTACTTCTATAGTCCCTGTACAAGTACAGGGATTTGATACTAATTTACTCACAAGTAAGATTTCATTTTGTTATTTAAATGGTGTCTACAGTGAAGGGAGCTAGCTATACTTGTATTTGAAAAAGAGGAAATTATATGATAGACATGCTATTCTATATCTGGCTTTGTAAGACTGGCTTGATAGGTTGAAATGTGTCTGAATATTTAGAAGATGTCATGGGAAGATCAATGTCACAGGTATTTTTCCTCCTTTGGAGGAAAGTAGACATGAAGCAGAAGAAAAATTGTTATAGGGAAATGTCTTTGAATTTTCCTTCATTCTGCATAATTCCCATAAGTTTCTCTTTGAAGCTATCACTACATTGTGGCTGCCACTTTTACTGAATACATTTTAAAGGTGAATGACTTGCTGCTTGACATTTTTGTTCTAGATTATGCTGCAGTCTATATGATTTGCAGTCAGAAAGCATTACAGCTTGAAGTAACAGGTTTCAAAGCTTTTTTTCCCCCTGACCTGTGCACATGAAGGTCTCCCTACACTAACAACATCAAGGCCATCAAATGAAGAGGGCAACTTGTGGAAGTGCTGGAAAAGAACTGACATTTAAATCCATTTTTGAAAGTATAAATTTAAAACTTATGAAAAGGACAAAGTATGTCTCGTGAAGTGTAATAGAGATGAAGGTGAAGGTGTTTTTTAAATGTGCTTAGCAGACTCAGCTGGAGTTTTATTTTCAAAATTTTGACCCTTACCACACACAGAGAAATATTCAAAAATAATATTTTGAATTATTGACACAAAATTGAATTCTCACATTGCCCTGTGTAGCCTCAGTGAAATAGTAGACACGTGGTCTGGAGATGAACTGCAAAGAACCAGCCAAGGATATATGATTTCTTAATATCATTCAACTGTTGGGTTTTTTTTTTTCACTCTTGGATAATGGTGAAAAGTCAGACTAAGTGCCATCTCAAGTCCATATTTTTGACAAGATCAAGCCAACATAGGATTTACATTTTTGTTTTCTACTTTCTTATTTATAAATTAAATTCTCATCTCTCATTAAAAAAATTAAAGATCTCACATGATTTAACATTCTCTTATAGAAAGTGCTTATCTAAGTCTTTGCAACTCAGAGAATTCATAACATAAATCTATATTATCAGTGTTCCAGCAATCATGTGTGTTTACATGGTTGATACATAAAATGAGTGAAAATTGTAAAGAAACATTTTACAGTGTGACATTGAACCCATCAGCTTGATTCTGGCAGGTGCCCAGTCTGAGTGTAGTCCTCTGCCTTTCACAGTTTGTTTCCTATCTGCATGACAAAAAAGGACATTTCTCTCACCAAAAATGTGGTGGCCCTCCTTCGGTACTGTTTGCCATGTCAAGGAAGCACTAAGAAGTGGGCCCTTACTTTTAGAACCTGCTCCTCTCTTTACATCCCAGCAGCCCAAGTGCATTCATCCCCAGTGGTCATGTGAGCCTTGAGGTTCCTCAGCTTTGGAATTAAAGAGATGTGTGCAGTCACATGCATCAGCTTGGGTTAATCATCATGTTGCATGAAAATTTTCCATTTTTTTGTTTTTAAAGTTTGAGAGTAAAGACTGGAAATTTAGGTTAAGCTATTTTACCCTTTTAAATACAAACAAAAATGGGTGGAAGGGAACATACTTTGGTTTAAACTTTGTTTTAACTGTAATTGAAATACTGAGGGTTGGAATAGATTAAGAAATACTTTAAACAGTGATAAAAAGAAAAGGCATTTTCCTAGCAATATGTGCATGAATGCTCTGAAATGTAAACTTCGTATCATCCAGTGTGTTTTTAAACCCTCATACATTTGAATCCTCACCTGCAGTAAGTAATGATTGCTTTTGTAGCTGGAATTGATTATGCAGTTGATAATGCCTGTCTGTGTAAGTGGCAGGTATGGCTACAACAGCCCTGGAGTGCAAGAACTATTTTGTGCAGCATGCTAATGAATATATGGAGAATAAAGTTATCCACTTGTGTCCTCAGGCCTTAACTTGAAAGTTATATAGTGCATTATCTTTGTAAATGTTGTTGGTGTACAAGAGTATTTATAGGTTTTGTCTCTCTTCAGAGTCAAAGAAGCAGAGGAAGTCTGCAGGCAGAAAAAGGGGAAGTCGCTATACAATATTAGACCAAAACATGACTCTGGAATTGTAAGTAAAATTTGTAGCAATTCTTCTGTTTATGTCACTTGTTCTATCTTTTTCTCTTTGCATTTTATAGGTAGGTTGTTCTTAATGTATGTTTTTGTTCTGGGTTGTTTTTTTGGTTTTTTTCTTTAATGTTTAACATTTTCCTTAAAGTGTTAAATTAGCAAACTTGAAATCTGCCTATGAATATTACTCCACAAAATAGGTGTAGCACAAGCAGGAGCAGTTTATTATTGCCCCACTGTGCCAATCTGTGTTCTTCCCAGTCTTGGTGTAGGATGCACATAGAAGGCAGAAAGGCAGTTTTGGTCTTCCAGCTTGTTCAGTTTGTATTCATTCTCTTTTCTACAGATACAGAATGAAAGGAAAAATTTTGATACACATTTTTCAAGCTGGATCACTGTATCAAATACAGTGTTTCCTGATGCACTGATATGGATTTTTTTGGAATAGAAACACTAGGAAAAGATAATACTGGGCTTTCACCATTCTTTTTAAAACAAATAAATCACTTCAGTGATAAGAGAGAAGTAATTCTGGTCATTTAATGAAACTTTTCCATTGTGATTGCCTAACCATTGTAAGGATCATGACTGATTTTACAGCAAAATTATTCTGGTACTTCACATTTAATTCATAACTGTAGCAACTGGCCATCATTTACATTTGAAAAATATTAGAAGATTTTTTCATATGTCTGTGTCCCTCTCTGTGTCCTCTGTTCCTCACCACCCAAGACATGACTTAATTCTTTCGTGGTTTGTAGTCATAGCTGTGTAGTCATATTATCTGTGATACATCTTGTAAATGAAGCATGTGGTAATTTACTGTATTCTAACTAACATAATTCGACACAGGAAGAAATAATATTGCATTTATTGTTTCTTATTTTGAATGTTTAGTGAAAGTTGGCTGTAGTTAGTGCCACAAGAAATGTAAATGGAGTGCTAGCTTGGTAAAGAGTTATAAACTACATTTTATCCATTTTATTTAAAATCAAATCAACATTTTATTTAAAAAAAAACCCCAAATTAACATTTTTTTTTGATTTCTCCATCTAACTTATATACTGCTGTATATGAAGACACTGAGGGATTTCTTTTAAGAAATAACTGTTTAATTGTTCCTGTATCATTCTTATTTGCACTGAAACAGGGACCTTCAGTCTTAGGGAAAATTTGATTAGTGAAAAGGAAAGTAAACAAAAATATTTCACAAGCAGTGTATAGCTGTAGTCTACTTCAGTTCTAGCTTCAAAGTTTATTTGTGAAGTCAGTTCTACAGTAAATATAATCAAACATTTGCCTATGTATTTCTGTGCTTTTCATATTTGTGTAAGGTGGTTTTGTGTACACTCAAATTTTGTCCTTATTTTTTAAATTTATTTTATTTTTCAGAAAGCAAAGATAAGTATGAAAATCTGAGAGAAGAAATTCAAAAGCCATTGTTACCTGGTTACCAAAATTCAACATGCTTGTGGGTGAGGAGTGAGAGGGAAGGAAAACTACATCATCCTGATCATTTGCTTCCTTGACCTTTTAAAATTTGCATTTTGTTCTCTAGAGTTTTCCACCAACTGATGTGTTATTGTGCATTCACTCACGAATGTAATCACTTTAATGGAGTGCCCAGAAATAGACTAGGTATGGACTTGAAACACCTTCCCTGTACTCTGTATCTCCTTTGCCACTCAAAAATGGTATTTTGTAAAGTGTATGGTATATTACAAATAGGACAAGGCAGCATGCATAAAAAGTGGTATCTGCATCAGTTCTGAACATGCTGAAAATTGCATTAAGTTGAACTTCATAAGAATGCTACATGGTACAGTAAAACATTTCCATTCCTACTGGCAACATCTTAACACAAATACTTCATGGCACTGCACTTAGATTAGGGAAAGAAATGTTACTCCTAGTGAATTGTTTGTATCCGTTTCATGTTGGCATTTGTAGTTTGTATTTTGAATTGTTAAGTGCTGTTTATACAGTATAATCAATGCTTTCCCAACTTGTTTGGTTGCCCTCCATGACTAAATATTTGTGGAACAAGATGTTTACTGTAACTATGTTTAAAATCGATAAGGCAGCATATTTTTACTTCATCTTCTGCCAGATAACGAATGCCCAGTGGTATGGGGGTCAGAAATCCAGCATTTAAAAAAAAAAAAAAAGTGAAAAAGCAGAAAAATACAGAAAAGCACAGAAGTATGATAGAGAGTATGAGAGATTTGGCTATTATAGTTTGTTAATATATAAAGCAGCTAATACTTTTACATGAACTTTAGAAGGTATAGTATAGTTTTAACTGCTGATCACTTAAGTCAGACAGGCTTTTGGCCACATGTACATGACTTCCCTTCTGGAATTAGCTTTACAGTTAATTTAAAACTCCTTTAGAGAGCTATTAAAAGATGCACATGGAGACAACATTTATGGAAAACAGTAGCCAATTCTAGTGACAGAACACAGACTACCAACTAATTGACATCAATTTCACACTTAACAGAATTACAGACATTTCCTCCAGGCTTTCAGGGTCCCTGACTAGGAGGCTAGTGATTGAAATGTATGACTTAGGGCTTCCATTTTAGACCACATGCTTACTTCCTATTTGCAATCCAGAATTTGCTGTATCAGTTTTGGACTGCTCAACTGATAACAACCCCTTCCTCCAGTCCTTATTTAAGAGCCCCAAACCAATCAGCTTGATTGATAACATTTTTCTTTCAAAGCTAATTTTTCCTAAAAGCAGACTGTGTGTGCAACTCAGTTGGATGCACGTGCTCACAGCTTTGGAGCCTGAAAGACACTGGGGTAAGGCAAATGAGCTTTAACCTGCTGGGTTGCATTATTCCCTGTCTAATCTAGTACATCAAGAGACATTCCCAGCTGTTCAGAGGCTAATATACTCTACAGGGTGTCATAAAAGGAAGTGACCTCAGGAATCTGTTATTCTTCACATACACTAAGCACTAGAAAAGATGGTTTTTTTCACTGTGTGAAAAGCAAGTCTCCTGTTGCTGATAAGCCTATGTGAAAATCTGTACTAGCAGTAATTTCTGGCAGGGATATAAATTGTCAAGAATGGCATTCTAAAATTTTGTGTTGATGGGAGTAACATTACTATTTGGGGAAGAGAAAACGAGATTATTTGCTGTTACAACTAACTTATGGAAAAACTTTAAAGAGTAAAGCTATTTTAATGGCACTGATTCAAATTCATGTTTGTATTAATGTAAACTATAGTCTTTTCCTCCTAACTTTGCTCCTAAGTGCAAGGATACAGTAGCATGTTTTCATTTGTAGCCTTCCTGTTCTCTTCAGTACCTACAGTATGTATATTACTATACTAAATGAAATAATAGATCATCTAACAAAGATCACTATGTGCAATACTGTATTTAGTGTTTCTATTCCAATTTTTTTAGAATGTTAATTTATAAGAAAATAAAAGGAATAATAATGAAATAACTGCCTTCTCTTGTCATGCTGTAGTGTGCTACAAACTATTTGCCCCCTAAGCACCACATCCCATTCTGGCTTCTGTGATCAAGGAAGAGCTTTTGTGAAGAGAGCAGAGGAAATAAGGCTTCTCTTTGCTTGCCTTTTGGAAGGGTAATTCCCAGTTAGGTGGATATACTACCTTTTCCCCAGGTGGTGGTAGTGAGACCTTCAGTGTTCTTTACCCAAGAAGACTATGTAAAACCCACTTCTCCAGCTTGTGCATGCCTCCCACTTGGCTCAGGTTTGTAACCTGGTCCTACTACATTGCTGAGTTAACAGTCTCAAGAAATTGCTAGTAAGGCAAAAATATGCATTGAAAAGTATTATCTCCATATTATAATCCTTTTATATATGTACAATTTTAGCAACCTGCTAAAAGGTCCAGCAACCTCCTAAATCTGTGACATACATACATACCCTTCCTACAGGACCTGCAGCATGGATGCTGTAAATTATTTCAGACTTCTCTCTGAAGAAGTGTCAAAGGTTGACTGCAGCTCATGGAACCATATTATGATCTTAAGACACATGCTGCTACATAGATTTTTCTTTCATTTTACTCAGACCCAGCCTATTTGGTAGAACATGTTTCTCTTTTACATAGCTCCTCTCCAACCTATCTCAAACTTCCATGCCAAGTAGCCTGCTATGTGTAGCACCACAGCTGACCCACAGAACATCCAAAGGGGACTCAAAGCAAAGTTTCACTTCTGCTCTTTGTTTTTAGCAGCATACTCAACTTTTTAAAGAATTCTGGACCAATGCTCTTTTGTTTGTTTGTGTGGGTGGGTTTTAAAGAGGTTGAACACCCCACTGGTCCCCTCTCCCCTCATTTGCTGCAATCCTCCTCTTTACTGCAACATGAAGCACTCTACACTTAAGACCTGGCCCTAATTCTACAGGAGCTCTCACAGCTCAAATTCTGAGCCTCTGTTGATTGCTAACACCAGATATTGCTCACTGTTACTTAAATGCAGCAGCAAAAGAAGGACTTCCATACCTGAGCAGCAGATGTGACGTGCTGGCAAAAACAATCCTCTTTTTTATGAGGAGCTGAGAGGATTCATGTTGTTTTGCCTGCCAATTAAAGCCTTTCAGAAGCATGGTACTTTGTCACATGACACCGTAGTGGGTTAGCATTTTTTGTAGCACATTTCATCATCCCAAAACACTTCCAAAACTTAGTTAAGTATTAACCAACTGTAGCAGTGGGAATAATAATTAGAGGGATCTTCCACAGACTGATTTTATTTCTTGCCCAGTTTTTCAGTGGTCAGCTTAAAAAGTTAGAAGCAAATATTAATTTCATTGAGAGAACATATAACAAGTCATTGCATCCCATTGCAATATTTTGTTGCAGACTCTAGGTTAAAAGCAAAGCCAAATTTGTGACAAATCCACTATACCAGCTACTTCAGTTACAGAAATTTTTACTGTGGACAGAGTAAATGAGTTTTTCTTCAGAAAAGTTGAGGTTTTCTGAAGCTAGTGTAAACAAGTCAGCAAAGGGAAAAAAGAGAAAACCATGCCCCACACCATTTATATCTGTCACCCATCAAGAGGATTCTCATTACAGAACAGGTTTTCTGAGCTATTCTGTTGCTTACAACAGACCCACCTGCTCTCGTATCTGATAGTCATCCAACCTACTTGTAAGACCATCCAGGGGTAAGTCCACTGCCTCAAAAAAATGATGTCTTTCTGAACATAAAGGGTTCCTATTGCCTCAGTGCTTTTATCTCATTTCTTCCCAGCTGCTGCTTGAATTTACAGTCTTGGAAACTTCACTTGCCACCCACCCCAAACTGGGGCCCTGCCGACATGGCTGTCCCACTGTGGTTGCGCTTAATGTTCACTGTCCTCCTCCCGCCCCTGTCCTCTAGCACCTGTCCACTTTAAGAAGTAACTGCATCTGTCTGACCTACAGCTTTTCTATCTGCTCAGAGAGATTTGCCTTGTTCTTGGATTGCTTCCACAAGGGGGAGATTTTTGGATCACAGCACATGCCTCTGGTACGATGACGGTTCAAGAGTTGGGCAGCAACAGACTGAGAGAACTGGAGCTGGAGTCTGGGCTGTGCCTCAAGCAGCAGAGGCTCAGGTGGGTGCTGGGCAATCCCTGACGTGCAAAGCACGAGACTGGCCAAGAGATGGGTGGAAATGAGAGAGGGGCATTCGAGGAGGTGAATGCTGAGCTCCCTTTGAGCCAAGAGACAGAGGTGCTTGGCTGGGAAGTCTGAGCAGGGAGCTTGACCACACCTAGGTAGCTAAGGCAAACCAAAACACTAATTCTCTAAAGCAACAGCTACTAAAAAAAAAAAAAGTCTCCAAACACTGAACTGTGAGAAGATTTGGGCAAGAGACAGGGAAGGGAAGCAAAAGGCTCCTGCAAGTGTAGTGCCATAAGGGACACAGCCCTTCCTTGTTAGCTGTGGTTTGGTTCTCCTGCTTCTTTCAAGACACATCACAGGAATCTCTTCTGGTCACATGGAGGCTCATCAAACAGTGTGACAGCTCCCTTTCTGCACAGAAATTTTCCCTTGAGAAACTTCATTATCTCTGGGTTGGTAAGGGAAAAAAACACCACAAACTCCAAAATACAACACCATGTTTGGACTGCCATATGGTGAACCTATTCAAGAGCTGACAGCAACCACTAAAGCTCACCTATATCTTAGGCTATAACTTTCTTTTCCTTATGAGTAGGTTGGTGCCTATTACGTATATTTTTAACATATATATTTTAAACAAAATTATTTAGGTCAGTTACTTCTCTTATGGCAAATGATGGTGGTGTTTCAGCTAGTGGTGGAGCTTTGCTTACCAGTTTCCCAAAAAACCTAGAATAAGTGCATGCAGAATCAACTCCAGAATCTAAGAATAATGCATTTTATTTTTCCCTCTTGCCTTCCAGGTACTTCTGAGGGGAGTGGGAAACAAGGGGAGAAGTAGTTAGATATTCCCAACCTGTCAGGGTGAGCATCATTCACCTATATTTGGGAGGGTGAAAAGGAAGCTGGAGAATGTACTGATTAGAGAGCAGTTGGACACAAACTGTTGAAGCAAAACACCTGGATACCATATAACCCTAGAGTAGCTTTATTATTTAATCTATAATTTAATAGTTGACCTATAAAATAATTACATTATACTTAAAGCATTTCTTCATTTTTTGTTTTCATTTATAAAACAAGAATTAAATACAGTTTTAACCATTACAAGCTCAACTCAGTTTTTACATAAACACAGCTCCTAGAAGGAGCTTTAAGCTGCAGCATATTCATATTGCAAACTGGTGAAAAACCCAGGCAGGGCATAGCTTAAAGGTAAAGATTCTTGCACGTTTTTCTTAAGTGAATTTACTAGGGTGCTTTTCTCTCTCTGGTCCAAAATGTCTGACTTTCAGTTCATTCCTTTTGAATGAAGACTGAGATCCCCAGTAGACTATTAGAAGACTATACTGTCACCTTCCTCCTCTGCACCCCACCGACACCCACACGCTCAGGACTAGTCTGAACTGTGCCCATGCTGGGGCTGGCACGATGCCACGGGGCAGCAGCAGCAGCCCCTAAGACATTCCCTGCGCGAGGAGCCTCCCTGTGCACTCCTGACGCGTTGGAAGGCCACAGCAGAAAAGCGACGCCTGTTCGTGTAACGAGGCTGCCAGACCCCACCAACACCACCCTGCCCACGCCAGTCCCTGTAAACCGCTTGGAGCTCTTGTGGAGATCAGTCCTCAAAGCCTCTTAGGGAGGCCTGTGTCACATAATGGGGACCTGTGGCTCTGAAGCCCCGGCTGGCGACAGTGCTGAACACATTAACCCCTTGAAGTGGCTGCATGTGAAGAGGCTGGTGGGGAGGGGCTCCGGCAGCAGGCTGCAGATGCTGAACTGTGCGACATGCACAGGGAGTCGGCGTGTCATTTTTAATTTGTAAGCTTCAGACAACTGCGTGAGTACTGGCTTTGGTTTGGGGGAAGGGGCTGATTCGAGACAGGATTTTAATGCAGCTGGGACTAATACAGATCAGAACTGTAACAAATGGGGTATACAGGACATGTTAAACTCCATCAACTGAATAACAACATAGTATGATTTTAAATGAACTGCAAGTGTTCACCAACACCTATTGTGCACGTCTCAAAAACTGAGTGGACCACCAATACTGTAGCAATTACAACTTACTCTCTCCCTGTGACCCAATCCAGCAGCACTGACTGAGGTGTCTGTCCTTTAGCACTAACACATTAACATGGTTTCCTGTCATGAGAGAGACACCACTCCCAAAACCTGATGACACTTACGTAGCTTTTGTATACAGTCCAGCAATTACCAAACTTTGTCCTTTGTGTGACAGTGCTTTTATACCTTTGGGGACACATCATTCCCTTAAGTGTTCTCTTCCACTACCCTTCCACCTCCCCTGGTTTGAGCAGGTATAAATATAAGGTCATAAATGGATGTTGTCCTTTTGGGAGTAAGAAACACACACATATCTAACATACAAAAACCTACCAAAAGCATAGTAAAACCATGTCCATTTTAAGCCAGGCAGCCGACCTAGCAACTGAGTCTCTTAACATATTTTAATCGCTGGCATACTCTGCCACAAGAAAAATATACATGGCTTGGTCTATAATACTTTAAACAGCTGTTTACTATAGCTAGGTTACAAAATAAACACTGCTGCAGAGGCCATGTGTTCAATATACTCTAACCACAACAGCATCAGAACCCACCCTCAGTCTGCTCTGTGGTCACCGTGGCTGACCCAGCGCCTCACCCTCTTCCCCTTGCTTCTAATCTGCCGTTCAGACAACAAGCCCAGAACCATTTGTCATTGCACAATTGAAGCCGTCTCAAGGAGAGGAGCCTCATCGGAAAGTCTCGCTTGGTTTTCACACATTACTCCTCGTTACTCTCACTCGTCTGTGTCCCCCAGTCCTGGGCAGCACACCAGCACTTGCAACTGAGAGAAGCAAGCTCCAGACCAAAACACAGGGAAGGCGTTCTCAGCTTGTGGAGGGAACTGGAGTGTAGGGCAGAGGGCTTTACTCCACACAGTGGAAACATTTAATGCTGGATTCAGCCAACTGGTCACTTAGATGATCAATCCCAACTTCCATGAGCCTGCTCGACTCCAGAAGATTCAACTGCCAGATGATATTTAAAATACAATGAAACTTTATGGTGAAGTGCCTAACACAGCTGGTTAAAAAGCATTATTCCAGTAGGCAAGTGACAAGGAGCCTTTCCTTGCTGGAGAGATGCCTCCTGAAAGAAAATAAAACACCCAAAAAAAAAAGGAAAAGAAGAAACAAACCAAGAAAATGGACAGTCTGCTCAGTGAGAGAGGAGAGGCAGCAGTAAAGCTGACGGAGGCAACACCAAGCAGCAGCTACATGCCTGTTCTCACAGTTTGCCTGAGCTGTTCAGATTCACAGACATGCACCGGCACTGCTTGACCTTCTGAATTTTCTTGAGTCGGAACGGTGGGTCCAGCTCGGGGCACTCCAGCTGCACGGTCGAAGAGGTGACCTTGTGTGGCTTGCAGAAAGCACAGGACTGGAAGGACTCCTCCTCCTTTTTCACGTGCCGCGGGATGTAGAAGGAGTTGCACTGCCCGTAGCAGAAGCGGTTGATGATGGTGCGGCTGACGCAGCCCTCCTCGCTGACAGTCTGCCGCAGCGGCTGCGTCTTGCACCAGTCGCTCTTGAGGTACTTCCTCTCGGTGACCACGAGGGCCTCCTGGCTGGAGGCCAACACCTCCTTGTTCAGCTGCTGCCTCCGCTCCGAGTGGTTGCTGCTGCTGCCGCCTTTGTACGGGGAGGGAATGGCACCTGCAGGGCGGTTTTTCCTGGTGTCCGTTACTCGAACCAGTGCTGCCACCAGAAAAACGGACAAGGCAAATTTCCAAACCATCCTGCAAAGGCAACACAAGGCACTGTTAGGAGAAACATATTTTCAAACCACAGAACCAGAATGGAGTTGGTACTTCACGCATGCTTCTAGAAGAAGTGGAGATCTTATTGTCTTTATAATCCCATCGCTTTTCCTAGATTAGCTCTATTCTAGGGTGATTAGCTATCAGGAAGAGGCCAGGCCCTTTGGAAAGTCACATTGCTCCCCCTCACCCCTCCCCAAACTCTCCAACTACTCGTGTTTTCCCCACAGGGACACTAATGCTTTGATGGCTGAAGTGGTGGTTTTACAGAAGCTTCAGCCAGAAACGTTTCCTCCTTCTCTGTGGAATCCTGGGCCAAACAGCTGGGCAAACTCCTGACTAGCAAAGGCTCAAGAGACTCTTGCCAAGATGGTGAGAACTGATTTGGAGATGGCAGCAGAGAGGGGAAGGGAATACCACGTTACACAAAGTGCACACCCATGTCTCTTCAGCCCCCAAGTCCCAGCCCAGCCTCGTTCCCCACAGAAGTAGCAGGGGGTGTCCAAAAAACTATTTTTATTATTTAAATTGCTTCTGAAGTTTCTTAGGGCTCTTATGGCACTTACAGGCTTGTATTTGTTGTCTTGTATGAGGCCAAAAACTTGATGGATTTATTTTTGCAGTAAGAGGAAATGCTTAAACACAACTTAGAGGACTTCACAACTGCAAGGCCTCTTGGGCAAATGGTTTAAGAAGGTTTGTAAACATGAGAGAATTCAATATTTATTTTAGATTTTAAGGAATAGGTTAGAGCATAAGCTTGTTGCTGAGTTAAAATAGTCAGCCAGATGGCAAAAATATCTTTTCCTATGGTTGTCTATTACATATTCTTGTTCTGTGGAGCATCTCTTACCAGCTCTTGTCCATTTTAGTAATGGGTCTCAATGTGCTTTCAGAACATCAGACTAGGTGTACTAAATTTCCCTATAAAGTCAATGCTCACTAGTTAACTGCTCATTTGGCAGTTCATTTCATATCACTCTCCTTGGGAAAGGAGAACAGAAGGTCTCTTCAGTGCCAGAAGTTGGTGCACAGAAGCTTCCTATTTGGAGACTAGAACACTTGCAAGTCTTTCTGAAGTGCTCTATTCACCTTATTCTTACTGGATATTTTTATAGTGTACAGAAGAAAGACTTATCCCTCTCCTCACAGTAAAGCTTCAAACCCTTCCAAGTAATGATTTTAATTTTTTTTTCCTTTAGAGAGATAGCTAGACGAAACACTACCATCACACTGGTAATTATAATGTCTAACACCATAGACACTCCACATGTTGCACAAGTACTGCCATCTGGAAAACATGTCACTTTTCAAACAATGACACCAAAAGATCAAAAAAGTGTTTGCAGTAAAGGTGCAAAAGAATACAAGAACAGCACTAACAAACGCTTCTCACCTAATAAAGCAGACCTAACATGTTTAACTTCTGTGGAGATAAAGAAAAGAAACTACTCTAGCAGACTAGGCAAGATAACACTGCTTAAGGTTATTTTCTAAGTCTACAAGATGTCAATGTCACACTTGGACTAAGTTTCTAAGGGGAGAAGCCTGAAGTGCTGAAGGAAACAAAAGTGCTGATCGTATAGCTGTAAACAGAGGATGTTCTGATGCAGAGTTAAATTTCACCCGAGTGTATGCTTGAAACAGAACCACCTTTAAATGGAAACCACAAAAAAGTCCATTCATCTGCAACCATGCCATCTCCCCACTGAACACCCACTGTAGCCATGGGTACTTTAAATCAGTGGCCTATTTTCACACTGCTTAGCATTCAGCATGCAAGTCCAGAAGTTTTGTCCAGAGTCTTCAAACGAAGCAAGACTAGACTTGGCTTTGCTGGCAGGTATTGTGGCCAAGTCCACTGGATGTCAACCCACAGAGCCAGGCCAAAACCTAATCAGGTAATTAGTTTCAGTTGACTGTAGTGTTCCATGCTTCCTTTCAAATTGTTCTCATGTTATTCTGCACTGATGGCTGCATTTCAGTAGTAGATAAAACAACTAATTCCCAGTGCTTTGTGTTTTATATAGAAAAGGGAGGAAAAGAAACCAGAGTTACAAACCTTTGTCTTCTAGAAAAAGACAGAGGTGAGCTCTCCACAAGATGCCTTATGCCAAATTTCTCAGGCATACTCTTCTACTCTTTTGAAACACAAGGGATACTGCCTCTCCAGTTTCATTTCTCTGATCCTGGCATAGAAGAGGACAGCAAAGGTCAGAAGGAGAGACACACCCTTTCCCCCACCCCCTCCTCTTTTCTTGGGATGATCTTTAATGTTTTTTCCAACTTTTGTGACTCTAAAATTCTATGAAACCCCGTGTTACCACGCCTGACCTTTCTCTTCATAAAATGCAACTTGAAAGGACATGTTTCCTTTTTGTGTCAAGCAGAAATTCCATGTAGGAATTCAGGAAAGCTGACAGAGAACTAACAACAAAGTCTACAATACTGAGAAATATTATAGCAGTATTCTAATTGCTTAAATGGTTTTATGTAGGCATGGAGAGCCATTCAATAGAGCAAGTAGGATTTATTCAGTTAAGTCTGTTTTTGTAACTAATAAAGCATTATTAATCAAAGCCACTATTGTACAGCTATAAACCAAACAATGCAATACGTGCAAGTACTTCTACAGACAGGTAGGAACACACCACTTATTTCTGTCATTGATCCTTATCAAACTTGAACCTTAAAATATTGACATAATGGAGTAATAATCTATTCTACACTAGCAGGTCAAATGTGCATTCTGTCAGGTCGTGGAATTTCTAATCACAGTGTTACCCCTTACTAGCCTGCAAATCACCCCTTTCTAAGCCCTGGCACACAAATCCCCTATTCAAGCAAGTAAGGGTGCAAACAAGGTCACACAGTGCCAGCAACTTGCCAAGGACTACACATATATTTTCAGCGCTCACATGCAAAGAGAAGAGAAACTTCAGGACTCCCAGAGAAAGAGAACATTTTGGCAAACTCAATTTGAACTCAAAGCAAGACAGTGAATGCTGTCTGTCTGCAGACAGAGTGGGATGAGAAGAAACACAAAACGTATTGGAGAAGAATCTGGCTTTTGGCAAGGACAGGGCAGCTCTGCCCTACTTAGATGGAACAGAATGGAACAGCATGTGGCTGAGACCATGCAAGTGAGAATTGCCTCAAAAGACCAACGCCCCTACAACTTGCACCAATGCCAGCCTGGGGCCCCCATTCCTGCTGCACTGGGGGTCTCCACAGCAGACCTAGCAGCAGATCCCTTGTGACAGTTTCCAATGTCAAGCATTGCTGCCAGCTGCTGCCAGTTCCCCTCACACCTTTTTTCCAGTGCATGAGCTGAGAATAATTTAACCCTAGACAAGACACCCAACAAGGCCTGGCTGTATTTACATAACACACGGCAAGTTTTTTCTCCCTGAGATAAGGAAATTAGCATCACATATGAGTTCATAAACTCATCAAACCCAACGTGCTGGAGCTGGGCTATCTGGCCCAGGAGTGTAAAAACTCCTTGGCCATGGAAGCAAGAATGTCAAAATCCAGCTCTGTCATTCAGAGGTCAGGTCACTGTGCCAGGAGGGGAAGACCCAGGATCCCTGTGTCTGCCCTTAGCTTTATTTCTTCTTTGTATCCAATTACTGTGTCATAAAGTACCTACCAAGGCAGGCTCCCTTTTACATACCAACCTTCTGGCCCTCTAACTCACGCATTCTTGAAAGTAATCCAGCTCCAGAGCAGGACAGGCAGTAATGTAACCCCCAAAATAGCTTATCGTTTTGTGCTTAGGGAAGTTCTCTCTGAACTGGAGCATTGGATTTGCTTTCAGAATTCAAGGTCATCGTTTTTGGAGAAATCCCCCTGAGAAGAAGTGGGTGCTATAGTCTGAAAGGCAGGGCAGGAGGTAACACCAGTGCCCATCTGTGCTGAGTGGCCGTTCTGATGCTTCCTCTAGTTTTCAAAGTCACGACCAGTTTGTCAGCTCACCATGCAGATTCTGACTGGGAATTCCTGTTTTGAAGATCAGCCTACTTCAAAGTTGCAAGGGGACAGAAAGAAAGAGGGATGTAACTGAAAGATCACTATGATATTTTATGTTAGCTCAGGAAATCAGAAGGTGTGGGATCCATTTGTTTGCTTTGGCACCTACTTTGTAACACCTACAAAGCAGTCCACATTATCAGCATTCCTGAAGCACACAACTCTCTGATATAGTATGACACAATTATCTCTTCACCAGGCCTTTCTGGAGGGAATTCAGAAATAAAAGTCGCAGGCAATTTAAAACAAAACACAACACAACAACTAGAAGAACCCCCACCAACCAAAAAAAAAAACTAACCCACAACCAAAAAATCAAAACCTGCAAAACCTGTCTTACACGGAATTTGAGACTCTACCTATTCAGCTTAATCACAGTATGGATTCATGAAGAAGATCTAGTACTAAAACCTAGCATATACCCATCAGAAGTACAGTCTCAAGTACTGTCAGAACCAGTGGCTAGGAAGATGACAAACACATTCAGAGACCATTTTTTTTTTTTTTTTTTGGCTTTTTGAAAAATTTAAATTTAATTAACAGCTGAAGAGCTTCCCTGTATTTCCCTATTTCTCTGTAACTACCAGCAGAAGGCAGGCATTACAGACTAGATTAAATCAGATCCCAATACACAGTACAGTACATAGATGGCCACATTTGACCACCTGTATCGCCTGCTTCCAGTTTCCACCCTGCAAACTTCAGAGACATGAGAACTGTCCTTAGAAATCACTTGAGCATGGCAGAATGCAGGAAGTCCTGTTACCAATTTTTTTTTCTAGGTCCCCCCATTACTTTCATATTAGACCTAGTCAGAAAAAGAATCTGTATAAACCAGTCATATGTATAATAATGTAAGAACGTGATGTACATGGTTAGTTCTCACATTTAAGATGGGACACAAGAAGCGTTCCTTGAAGACAAGCCAGGCAATAGCTTTTCAAAGAACTAAAACTTGGCTTTAGCAACAGACGTGGATAGCCAGGAAATATCAAATTCTGTACCAGGGAGCCAAAAATGCTATTTATTTAATTTATTAATAGTTAGGCATGATTCTAATGGTACAATGTTCTCATAAAGACTTCAATAAAGACTAATCAGGCATCTTTGTGCAAGGGAGGTATTTGGTGCTAACTTTTAACTATCCTTTGGAAACTATTTCTCCCATGTCACAACAGCATTAGCAGTAACTGAACACTGTACTGTATCTCCTGTTGCAGAGACATGGGAGCCTTATTAAGTTGTTCCATCATTAATAGATTCTCATTACTAAATTGCCAAGAGTGAGACCAGCTACAACAACAAAACTTGCAGGAGGCTGGGCAGACCAAACTTTTAAAAATGTAAAAAACACAATACTGCAGCTAGGATTCAGTTATTCAAATCTGCATTACAGCAGTAGTTACCATGTCGTAGGAGTACAACACATCACTTTTCAAAACCACTGCACAAAACACAAAAGGCAGCAATTACTTAAATACAAATAACTAATGCCATTACTGAAATTTACAGGCAGATTTTTTTTCCATTCTTGTCCTCTAAGAACCTTCTATAGTAATTTGAAAGAAACCTATTTTGTTGCATCACAGCCCTAACGGAGGATGGTTGGGGGGAAAACATTTCTTTCTGACTTAAATTCCTAGTACCCTCACTGGCTTACTTGATAGAGATCCTTCCTCCTCTCCAACCTTCTCTCTCCCTTCCACAAAGGAGATCAATCCTTTTCTCTTGCACCAACATCTCTTCCCCAGAGAGTCAAGAGTGCCTACAGGGCACAACCAAAAAGCTTTGGAGGAACCAGGAAAGGTCCTCCTGCAGGCTGGATGTCTCAGAAGCCACACTCTACTGTGCAAGGTCTTGCTTTGTTTTATGAAAGGGGGAGATGAAGTTAGGTTTCAACAATGCCAGCCTGCATTCCTCAGAACAGGACAGCATTTCCCCAATAATTCCAGAACTTCAAAGTTCTCCTCATCAAGACAGTTCCTGAAAACAATGAACTTAAAGTATTGAAAAATAAAGTAAATCATCAACAAAATGGAAGTATGTAAAAGACACTGATGGAGACAGTCTATGCTAGTTGAAAGGATGTCACATTACACTAATTCAGCTCTCACTGAACAGATTTTCTGCTATCAAGAGCTTTATCTTGAATTTTCCCTTAAAAGGCTGGGAGCTTAGAAGAATTCTTGATCCATGCACAAAAATATAAGAGGAACTAACAATTCAGCCAGTTATTTCTGTCTTTCAGCAATGTGTTATATGTTATTTTTAGGACAGAAGGAATAATGAAGAAAACTGGAAAGTAAACTAACCCTTGAAACTAGAACTAACCAGCTTGAATGCTAGGTTTTTCCTTCTCACCTTGTCCTATCTCTTTCTTATCTGCCTTTACTGCCAACAGAAATTAGTGTTTAAAACCACTGAACTATTCTTTCCTTCAGGAACTTAAGAAAAGTTCATTTAAAAACTGTTTAAATGTAGCTGGTCATTTCATTAGTGTCAAAGGATCATACTACTCCAGCAGTTCTTCTTTGCACTCTCATCCTGCCACAAAGTATATCGACCTAAATATTGTATCACTGATTTATAGTATCAGGCTCTTCATAGACTGAATCCTTCTTATCTTGCATAGCTTTTAAACTTGTGGTCTTTTGGTTTTGGGGGTTTTCTTCAGTAGTATTAGTGCTGGAGGAAGAGAGAGAAGTTTCTCATTTTTTAAAGCCAGGACCAGGAGTTTGTGAGGAGAGTCACTGAAGAACCTGGTTGAAAATTACAGCTCCAGAAGACCAGAGAGAGGGGAAGGAAAGTGCTGATGAAGTCAGCCCTGGTATTTTGTCATACTTTTATCATTAAGGAGATGGAAGTAGGGTTAGGCCACTTGGAATGAATCTGGAGAGGCTGTCAGAGAAGTAGAAATGAGACAAAGAAGGTTGAGGCCATCTGGAATTAAATCTGGCCAAGTATGTCAATGAGAACAAGAAGGTCTTCTTCAAATATAACTATAGCAAAAGGAAAACTAAGGATAATGTGGATGCATTACTAAATGGAGTGGGGATGCTGGTAACAGAGAACGCAGAGTTACTGAACATCTTCTCTGCATTGGTCTGATACGACATCTCTTAGGCATCTCTGACCCAGGAGACCAGCATAAGGGAATGTTGGAAGGAAGGAGGATTGGGTTAGAGAACACCTAAGTAAATTTGACATTCACAAGTCCACGGGCCCTGACAGGCTGCATCCATGAGTGCTGAAAGAAGTGGTGGATACCACAGCGAGGCTGCTCACAATCATCTTTGAAAGTCCACAGCAGTCAGGAGAGGTGCCTGAGGACTGCAAGAAAGCAAATGTCACACCAGTCTTCAAGAACTGCAAGAAGGAGAACCCAGGAAACTACTGGCCAGCCAGCCTCACGTCAACTCTGAGAAAACTGATGGAGCACCTCATTCTGGAGTCTCTCTAGCCACATGAATGACAAGAAGGTGATCAGAAGTCAGCATGGATTCACAAACAATAAATCATGCTTGACCAACCTGACTGCCTTCTACCATGAAACAACAACCTGCATAGATCAGGGAAGAGCAGTGAATATTGTCTACCTCACTTTAGTGAGGCTTTCAACACTGTCTCTTACAACATCCACCTGGGCAAAGTCAAGTAGGAGACCTGTCATTTGTGGTGTCCCCCAAGGTCCAGCACTGGGCTCACTGTTGTTTACCTTGTTCACCAATGACTCAGGTGAAGGGGCAGGTGCCTCCTCAGCAGGTTCACTGACAACACAAAGCTGGGAGGAGGAGCCAATACCCCAGAGGGCTGTGCAGCCCTTCAGAAGGACCTCAGCAGGTTGGAGAGATGGGCAGAGAAGAACTGACTGAAATTTATCAAAGGCACAGGCAGGGTCCTGCACCTGGGGAGGAATAACCCCTGCACCAGCACAGGCTGGGGGCTGAGCTGCTGGAATGCAGCTCTGTGGAGAAGGACCCGGGGGTCCTGGTGGACAACAGGCTGTCCAAGAGCCAGCAGTGTGTCCTCGTGGCCAAGAAGGCCAATGGTGTCCTGGGATGGATTAGGAAGAGCATTGCCAGCAGGTCAAGGGAGGTGATCCTGCCCCTCTACTCAGCCCTGGTGAGGCACATCTGGAGTGCTGGGTCCAGTTCTGGGATCCTCAGTACAAAAGAGATGATTAAGGGACTGGAAGCTCTCCCTTACGAGGAAAGGCTGAAAAAGCTGGGCCTGCTCAGCCTCTATAAGTGGTGACTGAGAAGGGATCTCAGAAGGGACCTCATCAATGCTTAAAAGATTCTGAGGGGAGGGTGCCGAGAGGATGGAGCCAGGCTCTTCTCAGTGGTGCCAAACAATTAGACAAGGGGCAACAGGCAGAAATTAATGCATGGGAAGTTTCATCTGAGTATGAGGAAGAACAACTTCACTGTGCAGATGGCAGTGCAGTGGAACAGATTGCCCAGAGAGATGGTAGAGTATCCCTGACTAGAGACATTCAAGAACTGTCTGGATGCAATTCTGTGCAATGTGCTCTAGGATTGAGCTTCCTGCTTGAGCAGGAAGGTTGGACCAAATGCTTCACTGTGGTTCCTTCTAACCTTACTCGTCCTCTGTGGTTATGTCCATGAAAAATACCAGTGCTTCCCAAAAATACACACACATATAATAGATGCAATTACTAAGGCCCCAACTAGAAGAAAACAGTGCGGGAAACAATGCTGCAAGTTTTGTGGGTTTGGGTTCTTTTTAAAGCTAAATGTTAGCCAGGTAATACAGTGAAGAAAGGCACTATCAACTTTATATAACCCTCTATTTATCAGTAGCAAAGATTTTGATTCAACAATTGTGTCAGCATTTATCATTTTAAAAAAGGAAAAGTGAAATAAAGAAAAGGAACAAAAGCTGCAAGAACTGTAAAAGCAAAGTCATCCTATAGTGCCTGTGGTAATGTAGAAATGCCTTTTTTAGGGGACTAGGAACACACATAACTCTGATTGAATACTAGCAGGTAACTGGAAAAAGGAGGGGGGTTTTGTATCATTATGATTAAAACCCCAAAATTTTATTGCTATTTCAGCTTCAGGAACTTGTGGTTTTAGAACCAACCACAGACAAATGTCTGCCTGGTAAGCACATGTGAATTGTCCCAAGCAGAGTGAGATGTCCTACTCAGAAGTGTCTGGGTAGTCATCAGTACTGGCAGCATATGCAACACTGGGGAAAAAAGTGGGAGGAGGGAAAAACCCACAAAATAAAACCAGATTTCTGCTAGCTGTCCATGAGGCTGATTCTCTTCCACACAACCTGGTTTTGAAGAACGCTACAGTCAGGGGGTGGAAGGAATGCACCCAAGGAGAAGAGTTTTTTTGGAAAGGACTGATAATTCTCCTATGAATCTAAAAAATGTTTCTCTGCAAGACTGAACTAAGTTGAAAAGATATTTGGTCTCCTTCTCAGTGTTTCTCAGCTTTTCAGCACAAGATAAAGAGCCCCAAATAGGCCCCAAAAAAGTCAGTTCTGTAACCCTGCAAAACAGCAAGTAAAAACAGCCTACATTTAACTTTATTCTTCTGTGTCGAAGGCAGCTGTTACACTCCCATTTGGCAGCATTTCATTCAGGAGAAAACAGCAGACTTCTGCCCTTAGGAAACTAAAAACTAAATCTGAATGGAAGCGGTGACTTGAGCAAATGTCTTCATTTGTGACCATCCCTCAGCCTGTTGGAAAGGAGGGCAGTCAACACAAGAATGGGGAAAGTTCAGCATTTAAATACAATAGCTCATTTCGTTTCTTCCTCACTGGAGAATCGATGCTACAAAAGACTATTTTGCAATGAACAGTCTCCATTATATTTTTGTTGTTTGCATTACAACAGAACATAGAAATCTCATCCAAGACCAATGCCTGACTAAGCGACACAACTTCAAATGTTTGTAGACTGACTTGGTGACCAACATATGGCAAGAGCAGAACTGAGCTCAGAGGGGAAGTGAGTTACTGGAGGTCAGAAATTAACTGAGAGTGGACTGTTTCCAACATCTTTCAATTGCACTGCATGGCACCAATACTCTTCTTTTTGCAAAGAAATACAGATTTGTTACCCTTAGGCAAGCTTTTATTTAAAAACATTATACTCTTGTAAATGAAAATTGTTTTGTATGAAAATTTCCAATATAGTTTTCCCTGAATTTTGATAGAACAGAGATGGAGTTAGGAGCTTCATTTCTTTGTAGCTTCAAACAACACACTTCTATAATGCACAGCTCATTTTCTAGCCTCAATAAGGAACATGACCATTAATCTTCCATATATGTTCCTTACTGTACTTGCACCATTCTAAAAGCAGGGCATTTGAACGAGTTCTGTTCTAGGAGAAAACTGAGGTCTCTAAAGCATCATAAAAGTGCTCAAAAGAAGTGCTTGCTTCTCTTAATGATCAGGAAAATGCAAGTACTTCTAAAAATCAACAGGTGGCATGTAATCTTGTATGAAAGAAACACTAGATTAATCAGCAGAGAAGTAATGTTTAAATTTTCCCGATTTTCTGGTAGATTCAGATAGTTTTATTCTTTCAGGCTCTCTGTCAAGATGCTATCCTCAGTTACCACATTATGACTCTCGCCATATTCCTGTTTGAAAAATCTAAAATGTATTGATGGTCTAGTCTTGGAATTATGAATTTCTGTAAGCCAGTATCTTATTTATAGGGCTGAAACCCAGATGGTTCAAATAAGAATTGCTCCTATCCTAATATCCCACAGGCTAATCTTTCTATTACATAGTATGCAAATTCCCATACAAACAAAATTTCAGCTATATATCCCACTACTTTCCAATATGCCACTTGTAAGAACCATTCCAGCTGTATTTTCATACAGTTGTCTTTAAAATGGCATAGATTTTTTGCTTGGAGCATTTTTAATTTACATTTATTTCTGCTGAAATTTGCCTGACAAAGCATCAGTCCTCCTGACTAAAACTCACAGCAGTTCTGGGGACAGAGTGCAGAAGATCTATGCTAATGAGAAAATAAAACAAGTACTGACCCCACGCAGCCTGCAAGCTCCACCCACGTCTATGCCATGCAAACACATAAATAAGTGTCTTACCAGAATTATTTGTTTCATGGAAAAGCACTTTTTCTTCTCAGTGAGGATAAATCTAGGGAATCCTCTCATCGTATTCTGCCTTTCCTTCAGTTCATAAGCAACACATCTGACACCTCCTCACAATTAATTATTTTTTCCTCTGCCAAATTTCAAATGGGTTGGACAGCAAGGCAGGTTTGAAACTTCTAATGCATTACACTAAATGTGTTTTCTCCTAGGGTACACGGGGAGGCATGAAAAGTATTTCAGGGAAGGGGACAGGGGGAACAAGTCACTGGTATCACGATTTAGAACAGGAGGTGTGAGCAGTAAAGGGGACGTTTAGGGTTACTGTGGTGGACTGGCACACTGAACACACCCATAGAAAATCAGAGTTCATGAGCTCTAATGTTCACATGTAACACAAGACACCTTGAAACAGCAGTGGGTCACCTCAAAGTTTCTAACACATCCTCTCACCAGGGTGTAAGCTGGCCCAACAGTGAAAAGCTTGTTGGCACTCTGTGTCAATGGAAGCCAAGCAGGAACAAGTCACTGCTGCACACCTTGCATGGTATTATCCTTGGGTTGATCCTGTAATATTTTGTAACCCTGTTTGTTCACAAACTTACTTGGAGAATTACCTGATGTTTTCTTCTTTTTCTAAGAGCACCAGCCTTCTGCTTCGCTGACTTTTGCAGCTCCTTTTTGTGGATTAACCAACGGCCCATTACAATCCCTGTTTAATTACTTTTGTTTCAAATGTTTAACTCAGCTGTGGGCTTTGCTCTCAAACTAACCCTGTTCACTCAGGGTCTCTACAAGAAAAACCTGATGTATGCAATCAAAATATAATTCACACCTGTAAGGGCTGAAAAGTGCAGCAGCCACGTGCACTGACAGGTTTTTTTCCTGTGTTTTTGCAAGCCTATATACAAACGTGACATTTGGAGTTGAAAACCTCTAGAGTTACATGGCTTCTTGGCTACCCTAGTCCATGCACCAGTTGATGCCTTGATGCAAGTTCTTCAGTTTGGAAATATTTTAACACTTGTTTTTAAGTTGTTTTCTAATATATAGAAAAGAATTTTTACTACATTATATGTCTATTGATAATTCCAAACTGACAGTAACTTGTTTGACTGTCAGAGCTGTCAAATGGACTAAAATAAATCACAGTGGCTCAATGGCTGTCAAAAGAAAAAAATCTTTTGAGATGCTATGAAGTCAGGAATACAAATAAAGTTTTAATTATATATGCACTATCAACATGAAATGCTAAATACCTATACACTTCAAAATAACTTTCCAGAAATATTAGAAAACATTTAGCACACAGAATGAAAGGCAAACTGCCATTTATGCACTGTTATTGGCAGTGTGTGTCACAACTAAAAGTAAATAGAAGACAGATTTTCAGTTAAATGCTGCACGATGATTTGTAGGAAATCTAACATCCAAATACTGGAAATTTACTCCATTCCTCCCACTTCACACTGCTGGCAACACGTGGCTGTCCCACATCTATGTTCTTGTGGCTTTGATTCATGCTCAGATCAGTGATTTTCCCTCTGTCATTACACACAGAATGTAAATATTTGATCTGTCTGTATTCTGGTTTACAGACCTGACCCACTACTGAATATGAAGGCTGTAATTCAATCACAGAAGGATCTGCTGCCATGTGTAAACTGGGATTTTATGTTTTATGACTTAGCCTTTGCAGAGCAGCCGTCTTCTTACTCACCTCCCCCTCTCCTTGCCCATGACTGAATTATAGTTCTGTCTCTAATTGAAGCCTAGTATTATTCTATTTCTCTTCTGCAGAGAGAAAGACCAGAGCTATCATTCTGAATACACAGCAAGCCACAGGAGCCTGAATGAGGTACTCTAATGACAGGTCCTCCTCCACAGCACATTTGCAGTCTTTCTGCTAATTAATTTGATTTCCTTTGTCTAGACTAACGTAATACAGCAAGTTATGCTCATTTTAAAGGGAGATTGTTAGCCTTCCAGTTCACTCCAAATGAGGAAGAAAGAAGAGTCAATAGACTGGAATCTGGGGGAGACTGACTGACTTTGTCCTTGACTACACCATTGCTTATGTTTTCACTTGACCAAGACTTTGTCTCCAGGAGAACCCGAGACAGCACTATCATCAGAGGAGAGACTATAATCAAAATCAGATATCGTCGGTATGTGCATGGCAAGGCAGTGGCAGCTACACAGAAGGGTTCTGTCTGTGATGGACTGCAGTCAGCAGCTTTCTTCCTGGCAATCACTTGGCATTTGCTGTTCACAGCTCCTGACATCCTCAGAAGGCTGAACAAACATGTAATTAAAAACACACACAAACTGATTTCTTCAGACTCCCTTCACAGAACAAAAGGAGATCCAGTAGTGTGCCACTGGACAAGTAAACCAGAGGCAAAGCTAGTGATGGAGTTAAAGAAGTAACTTCCTCACTATTTGGAAGGCAAGACCTACATTTGTCGGTTTTGACAATGACTGAAACTTAGGAGCGGGACAAAGTCTCAGAACTGAGCTGTCAGTCAAATGGAGTGATGGGAAATGGAGTGATGGGAAATGGAGTGATGGGAAATGGAGTGATGCATGACAAACAGATGATCAGACCTGGATTTGAAAGTTCGGCCTTCTGAGTCATCTGGGTAGATCCAGTTTTAAAGCCAGCACGGAAAGTGACAAGAAATCAGACATCATATAGGAGCCCTGTGGGGTGGAATGAGTTCAAACACTTTTTAATAATAGCAGGGAAGATCTTTCCCTATGACAAAAGAAGAAGGGAAAAAGCAGATAGGGGCAATCACCAACCTCTTCTGCTCACACACCCACAGAAAAGTGCCAGAGCTCCCCTTCTGTAGAGAGTTTCAGGACCACTTCTATCTCTGTAACCTCAGTTGCACTTATAATTTTGCAGCATCAGAGAGGAAGGATTCCAGCTTCATGACTTACTGGCTGAGGGGTTCTTTTTTTGGCTCATAATAACTGGGTACCTTCTTTACTCAAACACAAGCAGAAGATAAACTGCACCTGGAGGCTCTTTATTAACTTATTCTGACCTTGGCTTTTTTTACAGTGTTTGGCCACAAGCCATTCAAACTGTGTCACCACAGTTAAGGTTTGAGTATTTTTCCATTATTGACGCTTTCAATCTCAGCAGAAACAGACTGTAAGTAAAAGGAAATCTAAAGATTCTTCTCTTCGGCTCTTTCAGAAAGCTAATCTCAGAAAGGTCTGGAAAGTATCTTGGGAAGAGTTAGCCAACATCTAGCTATAAATTTCAGTGTGAGATTGCAAGCTCCATTTCTCTCCCAGGTCTATTGAAGGACTCTTCCACAGATCTACCTTAGGAAGCTCTTCCCTGAATCTAGAGAGAGACAACACTTCTAATCTGGTAATCTTGGATGACCTCATGTTAGTACACAGGAGGAAAAAGATACCAAGACCCCATTGAATGTCAGGGCTTGATTGGATTGAGAGAAATGAATGGTCCAAGTGAAGTGGCAAAGAGCTTCCCTTCTGACATGACTACAATGTGAGATCCTAGCTAACAGGTCCACATGTGACCAGTAAATGCAAAAGTGATTTCCCATTCAGGGTTTGCTTTGGTTTCTTTTCTCTTATTACAAAGTAGTCAGAGAACACAGGCATTACAGTTTACACCATTTTACTAATCCTAACCACTTAGTGCTGGTTCAAGCAATCACATATTTGGTGCTGAAGGAGCAAGGGAGTTTGATGAGACAAAGTTCGATCAGATCAAAGTGCCTTTAATGGCTCAGCAACCAGATGCCATCTGTGCCACTAAGTCTCACCGCAGCCAATTGTAAGATCGTCCCAAAGAAAATGCTCTGATCCACACAACTCTGGTTCCTAATGAGTGATCACACACACCTCACATATTCATTTATGAGTGATTTAGACCAAAAATACAGAAATCATTATGTACCCATGAACTAGACTGTTCTGATTTTTTTCCTATGTCTTGGCTAAACGGTAGAATTTTTAAAGAAGTTATGTGTAATATGGGATTAAGAGGATAGTAATCTAAAATAAGGAATAAGGGAAAATATCTTCTGACACTATGAGAACTAGAAATATTGAAAGCCTCATCTTGATATTGGAGCAAATAGTAACACTGGCCCATAGCTCCACTTAAGATCAGCTAAATAATAAGATTCTGAGTTGTCCCTTATTTTTCTTTTCAAGAAGGAGGCGAAGTGAGCAATATTTGGTTTTAAGATACTTTCAATGAAAAATTACTAAATCCTCAAAAGCCAAGAAGGCATTTCACAGAGTTAACATGAAACACGATTTTGTCTCAGTAATGGGAAAGTCCTAAAAATGCACATCAATTCAAACTAGGGCCTTCAGGTGCTTTCAGTCTAAAAATTTCTGTATCTCTCCCTTTGAAAAAGTATCTCTGAAAAAAAGTTTTGATCAACACTTCTGAAAACTTTCATTCCCAGTGTGTGAAGAGACAAAAACAATTTGAACTGAACTTACTACAATTCCCACAGTGTGATGGACCTCAATGGGTCAGTGATAACCACAGCCCATGGGACTTTCTATGCTTGTATTTTGAAAGGAGGCTCAGTAAAGAATTTGGCTTAGGAAAACAAGACTACGCTTCCCTTTCTTAGTTTCAGAACAACAGCTTTTGCTTTGAGTGATTATTTCAGCTTCTGTAATTTTTCCTCCAGCACAAATATAGAGAAGCTTCATACATATCACATCAGTGATTTGGGCAGCATGAGAACATGGTGAATGAGAGAAACAGAACAGTAATTAGGAAAAACATTATAAAAAAATCACTTATCAAAGGTAAAGCTAAAAGCAGCTCACCTGTCTAAAAATCTGCTAACTTGGCAGAACCTC
Organism: Irena cyanogastra; assembly: GCA_013397155.1. Taxonomy (NCBI): domain Eukaryota; kingdom Metazoa; phylum Chordata; class Aves; order Passeriformes; family Irenidae; genus Irena; species Irena cyanogastra. The sequence continues at coordinate 52,159 of VWZV01010986.1, forward strand.
TTCTTCTTAGACAAGCCTAAGAAGCTCTTAATTAGCACAAAAACTGAAGAGTACTAATTGCTACTTGGCAAAACTCTTCCTATTAAAAACACAGGGACATTTGTGGGGTTGTTTTCCTCGTTTCCCACCCTCAAACACTTTGTTTTACAACATGAATGACACAAAAAGCTACATCAAAGCAAGTGCACACTTCAGTACCTACATCTTTGTTATAAACTTGAAGGGGAGGACTCAAGCTTACCTAAGAAAATTTAAAAAAAAAGAAAAATAGGAGTAAGAATTAAATCATTAAACTGTATGGTTTAAGCGAAATGTGCAACAGCACTGTAGACTTAGAAAAGAAGGCAAGACAGGTGATTTTGAAATAATAGAAAACTTTAGAATGCAAGCTACTAGTGGATTTACAGCATAACTGTACAGAAGACATAAAGAGCTCCTCTCGATACTAGAGTTTTAACAAGGTCTTCTCTATCTCTATTCTCCACTCCCCCATAAAAACCAAAATATTATGTGTTTAAAGCTGCTTGCCAAATCCATGGCAAAGCATCTGAGAGAAACAAGAGATTTAGAAACACGTTAGAAACAGGTGACAGGGACACACATATCACTTGAATCAATGTGAGCAATCCAGCAAACACCTGTTCCCACACCTACAAAGCATCCAGTCTCATTCTGGACTGTGACATTGCTTACGTGTCCACGTGTTAGTGTTTCTGTAGGATGCCCAGACACACAGCTGAGTAGGTGGTGATGCTGTCTGCCTCCCTTCACACGGAAGAGAGATGAAATTTGGGAGCCTCTCAGCAGCTCCCCAACAGCCCTGCTTTGTCACGTGTGTTTCACATACAGCCACCACTGAATGGAAGATGAACAGCACAAACTGCTTGCTACCAGTCATCCCAAAATGTAGCCAGTGGGGGACGCTACCTATCTTTCTTGTAACAAGCCTTTCAACAACATCTTCCCTGTCTATGAATGTAAGCTTATGGTTTCAGTACACACATGAACTGAAGATAATTTGACCTGCGTTCCCCTCCCATTGTAAAAAAAAACCAAAAAAACCAAACCTAAAAACCAAACCAAACCAAAAACCTCTAAAAATTGCAGAAAAGGTTAGTAAGAAAATGGACAGCACAAATAGGCTTTTGCCATATTTTACAGTTAAAGCTGGAATATGAGGTAGGCAACCAACACAAATTTCCTGGACCTGAAGGGAATTACAGTACCATACTCAACATTGCTGTGATGTCATTAGGCTTTGAAGTATGGAGGGTGAGGTCTTGATTTAAGCTCCCTATATTTATTATATCATCCTCCCTGACAGAAGAAGGTCAATTGTTTCAGATTTTTGAGTCCAAATGAAAATAATCACAGACCAAAACAATTAAAACCTATGTCTTTTTGCCCCAATTTTACATTCTGATTAGAATACTGCAGCATATTGGTTCAAATATATATTCCCACTATATATAGTTATTTTAGGACAGCACAATTCCACTTTCAGGAAGAGTAATGGCACATAGAAAACCCTGTATCTGACCTTGAGAAATAAGAAAAACAGCAATTAATGTCAGTTGGATATATTTCTGAACACAAACCATGTCCCCTGAGATAAAGCTTAAATCATCTTATGCCGTCACCCAGTCCAGGATGCAGTTTAAGCCCTCTGGACTGTGAGCCACTGTCACTCTGCTCCTGATCTCACATTCCCCCCCCCACCCAGGACACAGGCATATGTGCAGTCACACAGTCAGCAAGACAAGTTTGCTGATCCAGCCAAAAAGATTTGGCTTTTTCTGTTTTGCCTGCAGGACCAGTGGTGCTGCTGGGCTCCCGTGCCAGTGCTGGGCTGCTCTGCCTTCCCAGTTCCAGCCTACAAGCAGGCTGCCTCCAACCAGTGGCCACACCACACCCTGATACTCCTTCCAGACTGGGGCCTGGGAACGCTGTCACCCAACTTACCTGTTTCAGGGCGGAGGAGGCTAATGTAACTGGGAGGGTGTAGCTGATAAAGGCGGCGCTGACAGATGAAACTGCATGCTTTGGCTTCCTATAAGAGATGCATGGTCCTTTTATCTAAATGGCTTGATGTTAGCAGAACAGTCTGTACCACTGCAGTGAGAAGGATTGATAATAATAATAACAGTAATAATAATGGAATAGAATAGAATGTGATGAGTTGTACCATTTCAGATGCCCGAGAGCATCACAGAGATGTTTGTTTAGGCTGACACATCACAGACAGACCCTGTGAGATATGCACACTCCTCCACAGTGGCCACTAGAAGCCAGGTGAGAGATGTGGCAAATTTGAACAGGCACATGTGTTAGGGCAGCCAGCTCTCCATTAAAACCTCCTTCTGCTACAAAGACACAAGAACTTGATTATAGCAAGTGTCTTAAACACTACAGCTCTGACTTATGACTAGATTTCCAAAAGTGGTATGTGCAGTTTATCTCAAGTCCTCAATGGATATGGGGTACTTAAAAAGAGGACCTTTTATCTTATCTTGAAAATGTGCTCTGCAACTGTAGTGCAAAACTAAATATTAAACATGGAAAAAGCAGCATGAAAATGTACTCTAACTTCTCCATCCCACTGTCTGACTTTGGAGTGTCTTGCCTTTTAAGTGCAAAGGTTTCTACTGCCAAAACATCAGGGTTTAAAGTGATTAAACACAACCACTGGTTACACTGCAAAAAATGATCTATATGATCTATGAAACACTGATGACTTCTGCTTCACTCTTTCTCCACTATCATCCTGGCTGTCCTGACATTTACCCTTCCTGATTCTCCATGTCTCAACCAGAATCTAACCTGGAAGCTGCTGGCAAGATGGTTCTTTCTTCGTGTGAAGATGCTATGTGCCCGGGCAATTAGTGCAATGCAAAATTAAACAAAACTGCATTAAGGACAAAAAAACAAGCAGTGTGGTTTGGCAAAAAAAGCTGGAGGAAACACTTTTCCATTCTCTTTCCAGGTAACAGATTTGCCAGAATATTCATGAGACAGAACCAATCCGCTGGTTTATAGCATGAAAACAAAATCTGTCAGAAGTTATAATACATTTTGAATGCAAATATTTGTCCAACCTCCCTTTCAGAACAGAGCCCTGGAGCTGTAAAAAGTTAGTCCCTTGTTCTGCTATTGAATTCATATGGATTTTTACCCTCCTTAGGCAAAAGCATAAGTTTTGCTTTCACATGACAAGGTAAGAGATGGAGTGATTCTGCTAATACCTGAACAGAACACAAGGCAAACTCAGGAGCATTCACCCAGCAGAAGGCTGAAGCAGTCTGTTCCTTTGGCCCCAGACTGCTTCTCAAGTGATGGCTTCAATGCCAAAGAGCACCAGCATGTATGTCTACAGACACCACAACGACCAGCCAGTCAAAGGGAACTTGCCTTATGCACAGAACCTGGTCATTAAGTTTCTCCCTTGATACTGTACAAAGGCACCTTCATTCTCCAAAAGCCTGGGTGATTCTGAGAACCATGTGGGCTAAAGCTTTCCATTTAACTACAGCTGCTTTTATGCAAGAATAAATGTAATATAATTAGTAGTCAACAGATAAGACTGCATTCTCATGCAGGTATGGGAGCATTTTAGTAATTAGGACTCAGATTAAGACAGGGCAGCTTTAAACAAAACTAACAGGGCAGCTTTAAGCAAACACTTAACTGGCTTCCTGCATTCAGGCCTAAAAGCCTGTTAAAGCTACCAGACTATAGAAGAAAAGTGTGGTAATGTATCCTGCACACCAGCAAGTCCAGGGAGCACACCCTCTACTCACCTGTAATTAGAACTAAGAGATAGAAATTGTACGGCAGTTGAGTAAGTTTGAAGTTTGGATCAGCTGGAATTTAAACAGGGAAAGGTGCCTGCCATCTTAAATGTACAGCTCTTATTTTTAATAAATTGCGAAGTAATAATTATTCTTCTTAAAGGCTCTGTACTTCACTGACAGCTTTTTGTTAAATCAGCTTCCATACAGTCTCCCAATTTTCTATTGTTTCAGTGTGCATTGGTGCCTCTCACAATGGTCATCACAGTAATACATCAGTCCCAACACATTCCACAGTAGACAAGAAACTCCTCAGCACCTGGAAATTAAAACAAAAATCCAAAAGCAGAAACTAATCCAATTTATATGCTAAACTCAGATGTGTGACCACCACCCTTCACTGATGGCACACTGAGGATGTTAAGGACAAATCAAGAGTCTATTTTTGGCCCTGAAAACATGGGTGAACAAATACAGAATGGAAAGTAGTAGATTATGAACTAGTTCTGGGCAGCATGTTTCAGGAAAGCCATGCAGTCTTCCCAAGGGGAGGCAAGGAAGAAAGACAAGAGCATTTATATTACACAGAAACCAACTCAATGTGGCAAGATTGCAGGTATCAGGGACCTTTATTACAAAGAAGCAAAGTCCAGTGGGGTCATGTTAATAGCTTTTAAATGCATAAAAGGCAATAGCAAAGAATGAAATAATGTTTTTAGCCTTCATAGATTTGAATGCAGTAATGCTAGCAAATAAGGTTTCAGACAATATTCCTATTAGCAACCACAATACAGATAGTGAGGCATTGGAATTGATTTGCCTAAGTTTGTAGACTCATCATCAGAATTATTAAGGAAAACACGATGCAAAAGGAAAAAAGCAGAATCACATCTGCCATGGATTATGTTAGATGAAATGGATCCTAATAAGCAGGAGAGGAGCCAGACGACTTCCCAAAGCTCCTTTAATTCCCTTTTAAGTAAATAGACTTATGTACATATATAACATAGAACAATTATTATCTGCCAAAGACAATCTTTTTAATAGGTTGTGCAGTTTTTTTGACTAGTTTTGTCATCTCTCTTCTCATCTTCCTAGGCTTTTAGGTTTTGTGCTAACTATCACAGAAATAAATCATCATTCTTTTTGCTACGGGGTCACCAAACCACTACTCAAAGCCAGCTTGATGTTTAACACACTGCAGTCTGCTAAATGTGAACCTACCAGGTTTGTAATGCAGATACTATCAGATGGTTTCAGAATTAAAGACTCAGTTTGACTTCTTTTGCTGTAGGCAGTATACATAACTTTTGTGCAATGCTCCTCTGTTGGCAAAGGAGGTCAAGATTCAAGATTTTGAAGAATGTCTTGGCTTTTCCAAAATTTCAGTTGTTTAGAGGAAACATTGCCTTGTTTATTTTTGAAGAAAATTAATGTAAGTTATAAATCATTAGAAAATAAGTCAGGTTTCCTAAAACATATTTAAATACGTATAAAACACACAGACACCATTTTCCACATAAGGCTAATTTGGGCACAGTTTTGAATCATCTTTGAAGACCAATTTCAAGACAGAGTAGCCAAAACTGCTTAATTAGCCTAGCCAGGGTGGTTAGATGAGCAGATGGAAATATTGTGCCATGCATGCTTTTTCCCCACAGTCCCTCCAGAGTCAGTGACAGATGCACTGAACTAGAAGGCTGGCAATGGCACTGCTGCTGCAACACCAGCTGATGGAGCTGCCAAATTCCACAATCAAAAACTGAATGGAATGGCTGAGTGCCTTCTTACCTAGAGGTCTCAGGATGACAGAACAGGCTGACAAACAACCACGTCCTCAAAGATCTGAGGCCAACTGCAGAGGTTTGCACAGAAGAAAACAACTGTAATGTCCTCATGACAGCAAACACCCAAATTCCTCTCTGTCTGTAATACCTGTAATTACCAGGTGTGGAATAGTTTGTCAACAGCTGTTATCATAAAGCTATGGTATTTGTCCTACAAGCACAGCAGTGCTCTGTGAAGCTGTAGCACTGTCCAACACTCCCTTTCCCACACAGCACGACAAATAAGATAATGAAATTGCTCTCAAACAGAAACTGAACACACACTGGAATAGAATTCAAGTTTCCTATCGGCCTTCTTTATCCTTAAAAAACTGATATAAGTTTTGAAATATGATTTACTTATTGTTTCTAGTTTCCTAAAATTAATATAGCGAATAAAGGCATCTCCTTGACACTTTCCCTATGAGGAACTTCTTCCTTACCTAGATATAGTCTAATATTTCTGATTACTATAAACAGGTGAGGTGACATCGTAGTGTGTGGACTCCTAAAAGCCAGGAAAGAGCCATTCTCCTAAGAACAACCTATAACTCATCTCAGTTATTTCTTTACTATTACATTCTGATCATGTACTGTTATTTAGTAACCAACATACTGCTGTTTCTGAGAGAAGCCAGTTGCTGAGGCAGGTATTTTAAACCAATGCTACATTTATACTCTCTTGTAACCCAATGCAAAGCTATGATCAAGTGGATATACATATGTTCATAGTCTAATAAAAAGTAAATCCATCACTCATTGCCAAGGAATTACTGCAGGATTGAAACAAAAGGGAAGTTTAATACCAGACAGAATCCTTAAACAGATCAGAGCAGCAGAGGATGAGAACATCCCACAAGGCTTCATGCACTAGGCAATACTTGCAATGTGTTCTACCAACAAAAAGTTCCACACCTGCCCTCAGGAAAAGAAAATATGGCACATGGGTGGACTATCTGCAAAAATGTATTTAAAAATATTTCAGAGGCTTTATCGGACAAATACTGACTTCATTGAACTGAATGGAAAAAAATTATTTTGGTTCAATACAGACAACAATTTTACCAGTACAAAATCTTTGAGGTTTAAAATATATAGTCATTTAGATCAGGCAATGATCTGTCTTTAGGTAGACTTGCTGATATTTGACACATTTCAGGCAGCACAAAAATGTACTGCCATTAAAAATACTTGATCAGTTTGAAGTAGCCAGCAAATGCTTACAGATAAGTTATTTTGACAGCTGGCAGATAGGAAAAAAAAAAAAAGACAAAAAAGTGTTTACCAGGAAGTAATTTAAAAGAACAGATTAACAACATTTATCTTTTTAGAATACCTTGCAATTCTGGTACAAATTATTTTTTATTTGCACTTAATACCATGCTGCTTCTTTAGTTATTTTTTCATATTTAAAATCATATTATAATTTCAATTAACTATTTTTCATCTAGCTATAAAGAGGAAAAAATGGACAAGGGAAGAGAAAACTCCAAAGATGAATGTTTTCTGCCTAGTGTGAAACAGCAAATAAATCTAGCCTTGTAAATCCCAATCTAGTTTAGAGAAGCCCTTGGATTTAAATGGCCACCAGTATTTCAAGAGGTTCTGTAAAACATGGCCAAAAAAGTATTCCCCAAAAGTGCCTGGACAAGTTCCCTCTTATTAAAGCCATCCAGTCCAATGAAATCCTGCAAGCCAGAGGTAACCAAACTTTCTGCTTTCTGATTTTTCTTTCTTATGCAAGTTAGTGAAGCCATGTGGCAGGCTCACTCAGGACATCTGAGAATGGTTCAGTCTCCCATTAAATGCCTTTCTAAGAAGTTTGAGCCCACAATAATTTATTATCAACACACCACAGATAATTATCTACTAATGCTTTCTCTTTCCATGACCTTAGGTATAGGAATCTAGTAAGAACTTAATGAAATACCACTGTGGGTAAAACATTGAAGTAAGCGAAGAAGGAGAGAGAGCTGCTATACAATTTTTTCTGGGAGAAAATGTAAAGAAACAAGGAGTATTTTGTGGCACAAGTGCCATGCAATTATAAAGGCAATAAATACATAAATATAATAGGAATCACCCCATACTCCAGGACTTACACTCCTGGTTTGAACCAAATTAAGACTTAGTTAAGGATCACTTCAGAGACACCCAGACCAGCTGAAGAAACCAGAGATATCAGATCATCTGAAGTCACGAGGTTCAGTTTCAGCAATGGTGACACATAACTGTTTTTCTGAAGCTAATGGTAATTTTCCCACAATGTTGGCATTACTTGTTGGCTTCACAACACAAATGTCTTGTTTGGTAGTTTCCTGGCTGGAAGGACCTAGTTGCTGCCAGTTGGCGGTACCAGGCAAATAATTTCAGCAAAGAAAGGCTGATCCTAATCTCTTCTCATGCAGGGCTAATACAGTATCAGTGAAGAATTCAGTATCTGTATTCCTTTGTGTGCACAGCTCCCAGCTGAACTTTGGACTCGTAAAATTGGTTGTTATATAGGACTTCCTCATCTTGAAGTAAAGTCATGTTCAGTGATCCTTAAAAGCATCTGGGAAATCCCACAGCCCCTGAAAGGCTCACCAGCTCTGAACTGTGACATTCTGGCTACTGGCACCAGGGGCCATTCCTTATGTGAGGGCTTGACAGTAGAGGGGAGGGGGTAAAATGTGTCTAGCTGTACTTTGGATCTAATTACATCTTCTTATAGCTCCAAGGATTTTATCACCTTTAGTTCCAGAGTGTCATTTAACCTACGCAGTCAACCTCACAGTGATCCTCCCCAGCCTGCAGTTGCACCTTTTTCCATGCAGATTGAAATTCTCAGCAGACACAGCCAAAAATGGGAGCATGAAGCAGCACCTTGCAGCATTCCTTAATCATTCTTCCTCCTTTTTTTTCCAAACACTTCTACAGAAGCCTCACCTTATGAGATGTAGGGCTCTGTAAACACTCATTTCTTCAGCATTATCTGAAGTTTAATAATTTCCCACTTTGGCACACTGACTTATGTACACTTTAAGGCTAATTCCCTAAACTCCCTGGTGGCAGCACAGAGTGCAGATGTCTCCCCTACCCTGGGAATTCCTGATACCAGACATCTAATTTTTGTGTTCTTCAATAGTTCTTAGGAGTCCTGAGAGTGATGCCTCTACTGAATTATTTTAGTTGCTCACTTTCACATTCAAAAACAGGTGCTTTGGAAAACTATGACTTGCACTTCCATAATACTGTGCAGTTCAGTCTACAGATCACTTCATTTTGTTTAGAAGCCACCCAGGCAGGTTACCACAAAGCAGCTTACCTTAGCTATTAGTCTCCCACTTCTCTGCAGCATTTATTAAATTCAGACTGTCAGGCTAATATATCTTCACAGCTCCACATACTGAGCAAGGAGCATGTAAAATTCTTAGCCTTTGTAATTTTAGGGAGAGGAAAACTTCAACACTGTTAAGAAAAAGGTTTAAGGCAAGTTACCCAACAAAACATTTGGGGCTTCATGTTCACAAACTAGCACTCTAAGCATTGTTATTTGTAGAATTCCTTTGCCCTTCTTAACAGGCCAGTCTTCTGCACAGTGGGAGGAAAGAAGGCAAAGGCTCCTTTCTACCAGCCACATAACTAAGCAGTGCCACAGGGGTCAGATACATCTAGATTGTTCTTAAGTTCTTTATAAGTTACTCAGAGATTGTGCTGAAACTTCCAGAATAAAAGCAAAATGCTCCTTTCATTAACTTATGCATGAATCAAGGTTTTATTGCAAGTCATACACACATGCAGGGCTGGGCGAGCAGGTATATTTTAAGTAAAGGGTGAGCTGATATGAGAAGGTGACCGAGACTGAGGAGCAATGTCACAGCAATTCTGGATTCTTGATTTTTTTAGTGTAGCAAAATAACGCAATCTCATGAGCACAAAGAGAGAAAGAAAAAATGGCTAAATACGTAGCCTTCATCTCCCATCTTCATATGCCCTGCAGAGCTGCCCTGTGAACAGCAGCAAGCAAGATCTACAAATGTGAAACCCTTCTTCTTGCAGACACCAGAGACTGCTGTCCTTAGCAGAGATTCAGCCAGCATTTGTCTTTCTCCCTTTCCTCCTGCACATTCCTGCTGCAGACCTCTAACAACTCTGCATCAGGACAAGAGCTGCATGCCACGAGATGATCTGGAGAGAGACTGCTGTCTCAACATAGCACGGAGATGACTCAATAGTGACAAAGTAAATCATCCTTCAAAGACAAGTCAATAGTGAATAAGTAATTTTATCTGTCAAGAGTTAACATGCAATGAATACTTGTAAAGGTTACTCAACATAAAATCTACTACTGGTTAGACATCAGTTCCCTCACATATGCTAACCAAGGAAGTCTATGAAGCAATAAATCCCACTTGACTTCTCATGAAAAGCCGTAAAAACAGCAAGCTGTATGTATACACATGTATAGAAAAAAATTATACTCTAAGAGATGGTTAGATTACAGCCAAATATCTTACTTAAAGATGCATCTTTTAAGTATTTCTTAGGAATCATGTTAAATTGCCATGTAAAAACACTTTCAAAAACAGTTAATGTGTGAGCAGAATACTTTGCAATGAATTAAAAAAAACCCCTAAAGCTGCTTTAAAAAGCCCAAAACACTTGTTGAACCCACACACACTGTGAAGCCATAAACAGTCTGGAAGTTAACTTCAGACCACTGAAAAGTTCAACTCACTTTTCATTTCTGTCACTATTTGCATTTTTCTTTTTTTTCACTTAAATAAAAGCATTAATCTGTTTGGATTTTCTTCTTGAACTTACTTTTCAAGTTCTTATATAAATTTCTAGCATGGCATGATATCATTGCTATAAACTCTGTGAAAACACAGCTTATGATGTTTAAAACATTCTATTTAATTAAAAGAAATTAACAGTCCTCTTAAAATGTGCAAGCAGCAGTTGTATATTCTGAAATCCAGGCTGTAAGTATACATCCCTTAAATTTTCCTAACTCCTTGCATAAATAGATCCTTTGAGGTTTCCCAGATAAAATATATTTTAGATTACTTAGGCTACCCAAAGAATGCTTTTGCCACTCTGTGTAAGTAGAGCTGAAAGTGCATTTATCTTGCTATAAATAAGGTGACTCTTAAAGAATGAAGTTCAGAAGTGTTAATGTCAACCCTTTAGTGGACAGATCTTTAATAGGTTAACTCCATGTCTCAAAGCACCTAAGCTAGTTTAACCCAAATTTGAAATAAATTCTGACCTTTGCAATATAAGCAAGTCAGGAAAAGCTGATGGAATAATTTCAGAATTAAATGATACAAGTTTTATCATAAGACCTAGGTAGGTATAAAGCTGTTTGGAAAGTTTCCATTTAAATTTTACGTTGACTCACAATTACCATGAAAATCACAAAGACTAAAAGATATAACTGAAATGTCCATGAACTATCTATGTATGGAATAATTCAACTCACCAGAAGCAAATCCTCTCTTTCCTACTTTATAATACTTGGGTTTAGATATTCTGCTTCAAAAGAGAAAAGTGCGAGGGCAACTAGCAATTGTACTTTTTCTTTAACTACAGTAATTTTTATTTTTTTTTTTACAGGTATGGATGGCCTTGTGCAAACCATAGGAAAAAATCTGGATGTCCCAGGTTAGAAACATTAAATAGTGAAGGTAGCATAGCAATACACACTGGGGTGAAATTCTCACTGTATAGAAGGCATGGTTAAAAGTGTTAGGTTTTTTAAGTATAAAAGAATATTTGCATTGTCTTGAAGTAATACATTGTTCTCCTTCTCTGTGCAAGGAATTTAAGCAGTGTGTGCAAATGTGCATTAGAATTCACATCCTTGTAGGCTTTGCAGAAAAACCAAACACTTAATTTTTTTGTATCTATGCATAAGGTCATAGCCATCTCTTTTAGACACTATTCATATTTGCTTGCATGCACATGTATCACACTGCAATAAGCAGTTAATAAGAGAAACACCTTAGCCTTTCATAATTTTTTTAAAGTGCTCAATGACAATAAGAGTTTTTATGAACCATAAGGTTCTACTCAAACAATGACAGCATTTTACAATCACAGAATGGTTTGGGTTAAAAGGGAAATTTAAAGACCTGCCAGTCCAATCCCCCTGCCACAGGCAATGACACATTCCACTAGGCCAGGTTGCTCAAAACCCCATCCTGGAGTTGAACACTGGTAGTGACAGGACACACACAGTTTCTCTGAGCAAGCTGTTTGTGGACCTCACCACTCCCATTGGCCCATGTCATTTCAGAAGATTTGGGAATTCTGGTCTCCAGGCTGTCCCTTAAATAACAATCTTATCTAAAGATTTCCCACACTTAGCAACTAAGCCCATCGATCTAGACCACTAAGGCCACTCAGTACTATCAGGGTTTTCAAGACATCATGCAAGGAGTCTGCACCTACCAGCCTCATCAGTTAGAGGATATACAGTGTTTTGAACACTTCTGTCAACATTTACAGCACAGTTTCTGAGCCAGTTTCCCATATGTATTGATTGTATACCATTTCAGACATGCCAGAGGGCACAAAGAAAGGCTGGAACAGAATTAAGACACAGCCTAATAGCTAGAAGCAGAGCCAAGGGCAGGACGATCCTGTTATCTTAAAATTTTACACCTATGCCTAGCTAAAGTGATGTCACATGGGCATAGCTGTAGGCAGAAGAACAAAACACGGATACCTCTCTGGACCATTAACACTTTGTAATGCTTTTGGCAGGGAAAGTTAATAGAGTTAATTTTCCTGACACTAGCTAGTATACAGCTGTTTTGGATATGACAGTGTTGATAACACAGGAAAGTTTTAGTTATTGCCAAGCAGTACTTTCACAGCATCAAGGCCTTTTCTGCTTCTGCTTCTGATCTGATCCCACTAGAAAGAAGGCTGGGGATGAACAAGAAGTGGGGGGACACAACCACGACAGCTGATCCCACCCCACACATGGGATATTCAAGACCATACGGTGACATGGCAGGAGAACTGTTGGCAGTGATGGCATTTGTCTTGCCAAGTCACCACAGCACACAGTGAAGCCCCGCTTTCCTGGGGATGGCTGAACACCTGCCTGCACACGGGAAGGAGGGAACAAATTCCCTGTTTTGCTTCACTTGCATGTTCAGCCTTTGCTTTTCCTATTAAACCATCTTTATCTCAACCCACAAGTTTTCTCGCTTTTACTCTTCCGATTCTCTCTCCCAATCCCAGCAGGCAGGGGAGTGCGTGAGTGGCTGTGTGGGGCTTAGTAGCCAGACAAGGCTAAACCATGACACAGACTTCAGAGATTATTCGATTCTGTCACCTAAAAAAATCTGGCCATGAATTGAAATTAAAAGGCCATCGCAGAAGCTTTGGGAAAAGTTTACAATTAGAATGAAGATAGGACTTAAAAAACACACTGAACCATGACTCTCACCCAAAAAATTCTATCAGCACTACTGTGTGACTAACTGCTATATATGTTATTGTGCATCTAGAAGTTCAAAATGTATCTGTTGCTCAAATTAAGACATCAGCCTTAATCACAATAAAGTAAGCCAGTGTTCAAATGTTTTTAAAGGAAAAATAAACATATTGGTGGAAAAAATCGAATTTGGAGCACCTCGTAACTAAAAAATCCTAAACTGCAGTTCACTTTTATAATAGAAGACAAGCCTCCCTTTAATGAATACAAACCTAACCATGCAGATTCTAATTTAAAAATAAAAACAACTAATTTGGGGTGGTTTTATAAACAGTGACAATAAATCTAAACCCATGATAAATATAATGACCAGCAAGTTTCAATGGTCTTTTTTAACACATCTAAATTTCAGTGCGAAAGAAGAAAACCCAAACAACAAGCATGGCATTAGCATCTCAAACTCTCTACGTTTTACACATTCAGATAAAGTAACAGCTTAAGCCAATCATGTTTGACTGCTATCCAGCTATTTGTATGAGTACATGAAGCTGGCGTCCGAGTGGGGAGATGAACTGGCAATGTGCCGTCGAGCCTTGAGTTACAATTTGTTTATAACAGGCCACTCTGCAAGCACTCTGACTGTAGTCTGTCTATGTGGACAAAGCTATGCAGAAGCACCAAAACAGGCAATACTCTGGTTTATCTAATGACAAAGACAGATTTCTTCACTCTGCAGGTGAACTTGCTGAGCACATATCTGCAGAAGAACTCACCCCAGCTGTGGCCTGAAGCCCCGGAGTGGCCAGCAGAGTTACATATACAGCAGTCTCCCTTGAGACAGGAAACCCTTGGTATGGGCTTCGTATCCATGCATTTGCAGTTCTACTACCTGATCCGATCACCTAAATGCAGAATAAAAACTCCCACGGTTCCTGGAAGTCTCAAAGACTCCACAACATGCTGGACATGCTACAGTCATGGTTATAACAGAAAGGCATGGCCCTTAACGAAATAGTAACTCAGCTGGCATGGAAAGGTCATCTCCACTGATTCCACAGACCTTTAAAGACCATTTTGGGGGGGG
>VWZV01010986.1:66309-111036 GCA_013397155.1 Irena cyanogastra
GGGGGGGGGGTGTGGAGAGGAACGCAAGAGAAATTAAGGTATTCCTCCACAGCTTGAACAAATTACATCAGACTTTAATATCTGAAGCAGGTTAGAAGCTCACATTCACATCTTACATCACCAGGGAAAGTAATTAATATTTTGGGGTGACTTCATGGGTAGCATACAAACCCATAAATTTCACACAAAGAGTGATCCTTGCTTTTTAGGCTTGTTTCTAAGAAATTTCATAGTTGAGAGGAGTATGGAAATTAACTAATTTCCCTAATCACCTATTAATCAAATAAATGTATTACCATACACAGCATGAACAGCTAACCACAGTAGCTTCTATAACCAGTAGTAACTTCATCCTGCAGTTCCTACTCATAACCAACACATGGTGGGAATAATCCACCGGCCCTTTGTGGTGCTTAAGAGCACACAGTGAGTATCTGCCCACTTTAGCAAGAAATCTGCCATTTTGGAGGGGATGAAGATATTTACAATAGTAGCTTATGTATCACCATGTGATTACACATTCCCCTCTACTCCTACTTCCTGCATGCATTTCATTGCAAAATTACTTTGTTCTATTTTACTGATTTGTAAGCAGCATTTGTGACCATATAAAAATGACCTCTTAACTCAAAGTTAGGAATTAAAAGTTATCCCTGTGGCCTCTTCTTTCTCCAGAATTCACTCTCTAGTAGAAACACTGGACAAGGCACAAATAAACAAACTGGAGACTGGACAGCCATTGCTTCACAAGAGTAAAAACTGCCAATGCCAGATATGGATTCAGAGATATTGCTGGTTTTACCTCTTCCAGAGTAACTTTTCCAAGGAGCTACACCCTTGTCTAGCTTGCTCAAATTCTGAAAATTGCTGTTTATGACTGTGGCTGTAATAGCTGACCTAACCAGAGGTGCCAGGAATCAAACCACAGTCTTTGGAAAGCAACGGGATCCATAAGATACAGACTCCTTATTTTGAGAGACTACGCTGTGAGATTCCCAATCCCAAACCACACGAGATTGTTACGCCAGGATAACAGTTCAGATTCCACAAATCACATCCATATTGTTAGTAAAAGTTTTTTTAGCATCTGGTGTACTTTTAAATGGACACCAAATCTGTTTGTCGGAGAGAGTCTGAGCTGCTAAATAAATAGTGATAAATTTCCTAATACTACTGGGCAGAGTGTTCCTGCAAGTACAACTTGTGTTTATCAGTTTCCCACTGAGCTAGCGTTGACTTTCAAATTTCCTTTAATCTTATTATCATAAACATAGTACAGCTCTCTGGCAAACAAGAGGAACATTCTTCCTGTAATATCATATGCTTCTTTTAAAGAAACCTTAGAGATGTCCAGAAAATAATTAGGCTCAACTTGGAATAACAAAATAAACTTGCTTCCAAAGAAACAAGTTTCACAAAAATATTATATTTTCAGACTGAAAAAAACCATGGCTATTTTTATAAAGAGAAGACTGGCAAATTCTGATAGGTACTCAAAACAGTGTTTGCATGTATCATATTTTTAAAGTCAGCTATTGAAACACCAACAGAAAAATATTTTTCTAGTTGGAAGCACTCTACCTGAATTGAAGGGAATAGCAACTGGAATTTTGGATTTAGAATTCAGAAAATAGGAGACTTTGCTTTGTGAAGGGAGCTTTTGCAATGCTCTTCAAGAAGAAAGAACATCAAATGCAGACAACTTTAAAAAATTAGATAAACAAAATGGGCTCTATTATGGTACAGTTTGTATTTAAAGCCTCTTTTCATTTGAGAGGAATGTACAGTAGACAAAGGTGGAATTTGTCTTACAGTTCAAAAAAACCCGAAAATCTAGGCTGAGATGTTGAATAACTTTATGTAAGTGACTGAAGGGACTTTGGAAACCTGAAAGCAAGACAGTTTCAGGTGACATATACTAGCTCAATTTCCAGTTGTGTGCATTTGTCTTGTTTGCTTCAAGGTTTCTGAAGGTTTATATGTAATGACCCTTTATAGAAAAAGGGTCATTACATATCTCAAAAATGAAACACAATGGTGCTTTTTTCACATATCTTCTGTGATGTTTGAACAAAACAGTAAATATTCCTAATAATCATTTTCTGTGACATTTGAATCTTCAGCTACCATTAAGAAGCCACATGTTCATAAAGCTAGAACTTTAACAAAGGCTCAGCTTCAGTAAGGAATGGAAGTATTGAAGAGACAGATGAACAATCTTCCCCTGCCTACATGGAATCCAAGATGCTTAGAACTTGTTTCAGTTCGTAAGCAGTCACTCTTCAGACTACCTCAGCAAAAGCTGTTCTCACTGAAGAATCAGGCAAAGTTTCCATGGACATCATTAATGAAGAATATAGACCAAAGTCAACAAACATGCTTAGTATAAATCCATTGTGTGTAGTAATCTGAAAGGTGTCAGCCAGAGAACAATTTAAATCGAAATACAAGCGATAGCCATCTCCCTCTTTATTAGCAGACTTTACTGGATGCATCCATTAAGTCATGCAACATGTTCACATATTCCCATCTTCTTTGCCTGTCAGCCTCCTCTTGTTCCCCACAAAGGACACTGAGCTCCAAATTATGTTGACAGAACAGGAACAGACAAACGATAGATGGATCATATCAAAGAACATGCCTAGAGCAAGGATGTCTGATATCTGAGAGCTTCCTTTTGGATGTTTTCCTTTTGGATAGAAGCTCTGACCCACTATTTACACCCCTATCCCAAGCTCTCCCACATATTTTTAAATGACAACTTTCCAGATGTTATCTCAATGGAGACTGGCCAGATTTATGGGCAGGATCTCACTTAACTCTAAGCCAAGCTAGTGTTTTGGTCTCACTGGAAATGAGATTAGGTCTGAGATTTGCACCAGGGAAAAAACCTGCCCTTCCATGCCAGAAATGGTAATGGAGAATTTTTACAATGCTGTTTGTTTTTTTTTGTTAGCACTACTGTATAATATCAGTCTATTTGAGCATTATCATAACTGCACTTAAGTAGGATAATAGGATTGATGAGACATGGCTGGAATCCACAACAACACCGCACGTAAACGGAGACGGGCAACTAATTCACATCTAGACCAGCTCAACACAGTTTTCCAACTCCAGAAAGTGTTTGTACAACACAAGGTCAACAAGGCGTTCTGCATGAGCTGTACAAGTGTTGTTTCCAAGTTTTAAGAGCTGTTAAAAATTCAGGAAATTTTCAAGATTTATTGTGTTAAATCCACAGTCTGACGTTGTATTTGTGCACTGCCCATCACACTCAATAAAAACTGGTTCCAAAATGAAATTTGGAGGGTAAATAATATATTTTCCTTTTGCAGTGTACTTTACTTCTCCCACTTCCTTAACACAAAATAGACAGAAACAAAAACTTTGTGATATGTTCAAGTAGAGAAAGACTCATAATTTTAATTTTCTCAAGTTTCACTGCAAATTATGGTTTCTTAAAATACTCACTTACTAAGCAACAATAACTTTAAAGCTGTTGGGAATGAGAGATAAATTTACCCCTTTTCTTTCTCAAAAAATCTTGTAATAAAGGCAGTAGCATGCATATTTCTATATACAACTTGCGTTTACAGTATAACCAATTCTATATGGCTGCACAGTCTATATGAAAAACTGACCTTAGTAAATCCCCCTAACTTTTATGACTAATCTAAAATACACCACTATAACTCTTAAGAGATATTATCTCGACAGCAACAAAGAACGCAATATTCAGAATGTCATGGATAAGTATGGTTAAGCACAGAAGAAAAAAAGAAAAGTTAGGAGTAGGTGCTGTAAGACGACTTTTTGAGAAAGACAGGTTACAACTGAAGTTGCCATGATTGTATCACACCAGATATTGAAAGATGGATTGCCCTCTGTTTTAATGTCCTGGAGCGAGACAGATTTTTATGGTCTGCTTCCCTTTCTGAAACAGGCTTCAAAAAATCTTCTTAAAATTGATAATAAAAGGCTTAATGCATTGAGAACAAGAAATACCATGGTTTCAAGTGACATACCATCATCTACACAACTCATGTTAAAATCTATACTTCATCCCACAGAGAAGCTATGCACTGAAATAAGACTTGGAGTAGACAACTTCTAGCAATAGGAATAAAGTAATGGGAGTAGGAAACGCTCTCTTCTTTTTAACTTCTTATTGTTCCGCATAGCACAACATGTTCTGCAATCTAAAAGCAGTCTTGGAGTAGTCACACTGATCCAGGACAAAAAGAATATTTGTATCAAGCATGCTGTACACATGCAATCCTACCATTTCCATCATGATCCAATGGAAATGCATATAAAGCTGAAGAGCTGGTAAGAAATCCACTTTTTGCAGCAAAGACAACTGTTCTGTTTCTATGTGAAAGAAGGATCTGACCCTTAATTGCTCCAATAATATATTTTTAAGTAAGAAATGCTTTCGTAAAAGAGATAACTGTTTATAATTAACAGAATCATTTTTCAATTTCATTTAAAATTATTTTCCCTAAAGAAGCAAACTAAAGAAAAAAATGAAACTGTAAGAAGCCAGCCAAATCACCAAAAAACAGAGAATGGAATTTTTTTCCCTTTACAGCGAAAACTGCAGAAAAAAAAAGGTTTAACATGTTTTAATCAAGCTTGAAGTTTTAAGTGGACGTTTCTAAACATCTCCTCTTAAACATTCCCCCCTGCCTGAGGCAACTAGACTCCAGGATCAGAGCATGATTCTCATCATGCGCTGGAACTCAGACCTACCCCCAGAGGTGGGATCTCCTCCCGAGCAATACTTCTGGCGCCCTGTGGGAGATGCAGTCAGCCACGATGCTGCACCAAGGAAACACAGTGAAGCATTTCTAAATGACAGTTTTAATGTTTCAAGTCAACATTTCTCACCACTCCCAAACGCAAGGAGGAATATAAACAGCCTTGTGCACCTTTATACCAGAAGGGCTATGGCCGGTGACAGGCAAACAACCACGAAGAAGCACCAGCTGTCCTTTCCCAAACACAACTGCTGGGTCCACACCCAGCAGACAAGCACACGGCTACGCTATCCAAAGCTCCCACTCAAAAACTAGTCTGCTATCACATACCGGACTAGGAAAAGAAAAAATTAGCCATCTTCATTTTGAACTGAAGAGATCTCAGCAGGACAGCCCCGGCTGGTTGCAGGGCTGTGCTGTCCAGCTGAGCCAGGAGTTTTTTGGTAACAGATACGTGAGCAATGGTGCAAGAAGCAGGGACTAGCCCACACGCCTGGGAAAGAGGGCTAAGTATGGCTTCAGACTGTGTGGTACCTCAGTAACAGCATGCTGCAAATGTGCCAGGTCTACTGTAGCAGCTAGCACAGCCCAACAGGAACTGGGAGGCACAGCAAAACATTAAGGCACAAAAGACACTGTATGTATTTTATAGGGTTTTACTTCAGGCTAGATAAAGTCCTACGGATTGCATTTCCAGCAACAACTCCAGCACATCTTCTAGTTTAGATTCATCTTAAAGGAATCCAACTGGCCCACCACGAGGTATATGGAGATGGACAGTAAGTGGAACAACTGAAGGATGGGCATCAAGAGGCCACTCCTGACATGAACCACAACACAATAAATGCACAACCACACCCAAGAGCATCTGCAAGCTGAGTGAAAACTTTTTTATGCTACTCTTTAAGATACTCTTCAGATGTCAGTAAATCTGCACAGTACCTTGAACCATTCAATTCTTACTCTGTAACTTGGAACTGCTCATTGAAACAATTCTAACTCTAGATCAGAAATTGGTAAATACCACTGTACCAATCCCAAATTGGAATTTACCAGTTTCTGATGATTGGGTTAGAATTACTATGTTATTTTAGCAATAGTGTTAGAATTAAACCACTTACCATATTTATTAAACAAAACAGCACTATTCATTACAAAAGGTGATCTGGATCTCTGACATAGAGGCATATGCACACTTTTATAGACATTGACAAATGGTGACTGAAACCAAGCATTTTCCAATGTATTGATGCAGTTCAGCAGGTACTTCAGATAATAATTTTTACCCTCACCTGATACTATGAAAAGAAACAAAAATCTCCACAGTTAAATTCTTCAACTTTTCACACATTTGTTCTATTCCTCATTGAAAGTCATGCACAGTCTATCTGAAAGATAAAAGAATATATTTCAGCTAAACAAATCAGCTCAAAAGCTTGCATGAGCAGCATTTATTTTTGTGGCACTCTTGTGGAGGTCTTACTGATGCTTTTCACTGACACATCTTTCACTTACTTATCACACTGCAATGAAGACTGAGCAGAACTCACTGCTACCACACACGCCTCCTCCCCGCACACAAGAGCTCTGCCCAAACAGCAGGCTGCAAGAGAGGTCAGAAGGCAAAATCCTACTTGCTAGGTTTCTCACTCACCCTACAACACAGATTTTACAAACCAGTCTTCTCTTTTCAGCTGCACAGTGATCACAAATGTTTAGAACCCAGGACTTCATTTGGATGACAGCAGTTCATGAGGACCATGAAACGAAAGTGAGAGCCCACTTGCTCAGAGCCTGAACACTGTCACAGCACTCTCGTGTCCTGGCTACAACAGTAGGCATACTGTTGTTCCACACAGTTACTTTCCTGAAGCAGTTTTTAAAATCTTAGTGTATTACTCTTCTTTAATTTTTGCAAGTAATGAAGAAAGACCAGCCTGAGAAGCAGGAACCAAGTTTTGCAAGTGAAGCATCTCCATTAAAATACATCAAGCATTATAAGCAAATACTTCAGGCTGTGCGTATTTTTTGAAGTTCAAGAAACAATCTAATCCCCTAAGGAAACACAGCATCTGTACTGTATTGGCACGGGTGGGAACACAAGACTGAAGTGATTGCTAATTTCACCCTGGTTGAGCAAGAAATATCCTTGAAGCAGCCTGATAACCGACTTCCTAATTGGGGCTCTGAGCTGACATTACTCGGTCTTGCACCTGCTGCTTCATGATTGTTGAGAGGGCTGTGGGATTCATAACCTGGGGCTTTTTTCTCAGGGAATCTCTATCATTCGGCTGAAGTTCACCTGACTCTACTCATTGGGATTTCATTCTGATTATCTCCCCTCTTTCAGAGGAAAAAAAAAAAAAAAAAGGAAGTTTAACTTGTTGTGAGCTGTTAATTTTGTCCTCAAAAATCCACCAAAAGTTATATAACCACTTTCACAATAGCATACTAAAAATAAGAGCTGTTCAGCCAAATGCCACTGCAATTTTTTTATAAGACCTGTGCCTCCAATTCTGCAAGACCTGCGGAAGCCCAAATATTTCCTTAACTTTAGCAGAAAGTCTGTCAGGAGCTCCTTGTGAGACAGACATGGGTTTGTATAATCCTCAAGTTCAAGGTAAAATAATACCTAAAACCCGAGTGTGTGTATACACACCCGTATATTTCCAAGCCATGACTTAAAGTAATGCTATTCGCTCTTGGAGCTGATCCCTCGTGGGGTTTCATAATCACAAACCATCATTAACCCAAAGCAAAGAAAGAAAGGTACAAAGGGGCACAGGTTTCAAGCAGAGCTAATTTTTTTTTTTTCTGTCTTGTCTTTCTTTTTCCTTTGCGAGGGAGCGTGGGGACGCGACGCACGGCGCTCCAAACGCTCGGAAACCTGGCCAGCCAGGTAACTTCCCAGGGCGCTCGGAGCAAGGCAGCCAGAGCTTGACGCCGCTCTCGCCGATTTCGCTCCGTGCCCCTGCAAGCGCCCCGCGGGCGGCGAGGGCTCGGACGCGCCGCTCTCCCGAGGCGCGGGCGGCCCCGCCGGGCTCTCCTCTCCGCGCGGGGCCGGGCCGGGCCNTGCCGGCGGCCCCGCTCCTCCCTGCCGCCCGCCGGGTTGCCAACCTGGCGGGCACAGCGAGCTCCGCTCTTTCCCCCTCACAGCCTCCCGCTCCCCCCTTACGCCCCCCCTTCCCTAAGACGGCGTCCAATCTCGGGCCCTTTGTTTATGTAGGGACATTCTCACCCTGGGTCTGACAAAACACCCTCCTTCCCTTCGCATCTTCCTCCGTGCGCCGAAGGACCCGCAACTTTAAGCATTCATGACATTTTGTGTCATGCTCAATATTCAGACACGTTTGTTCTCTGAACATTTAAAAATATCCCTAGCCGGTAAAATTAAAAGCATGCAGTACTTGATCACCTGAGGGCTAAATCTGAGGTAGGACAAAGCATTCTTTGCCTGAGTTGAGTTTGCTTTTCTTACTCTGTTTGGGCTCCTAGCCTCAGCTGGGTTAACTACACGTCAAATCATGGCATGCACAGAAAATAGAATCAGGATGCCTCTTCGTTCTGAATCTCAGGTTATTCACTCTCAGCGGCTGTGGTTGTCATTCTTTGGTGCATCTTTGGTGTTGGTATTCCTTTTGCTCAGGATGACTTAAGTGACCTGTGGAAAAGTATTCTCCCTCCTGCAGATGTGATGTAATCTTAAGGCAAATCTTAGACCTGTCTTATGGGCAAAATGGCAAGCCTTTGGTTTGACCCTCTGTTTAAACAATATACAGTTGAACCAGATAAATAGGTCCTGTGGGTTTTCTCAGTGCAGGAAGATGTGGTAATATTTCCAGTAAGCATGCTGGCAAAATTGCTTATTAAAATTAGGGAGAACAAAATGATGAGTTATAACAGATGCACTCTTAATTAATTCAATGACCTGCATTTAACTGATGCTGTTGAATTAAGCAGTATCTTCTCCTGTTGGTACATCAGATGCCATTAAAAGTCAATATTTATCCCAATTTGGCAGATTGAAGCATTTGAAACAGAGAATGGAGTTGCAGAGATACCTTTGCATGACACCAATATGTACATTTTTTAATGGTGACCTCCATAACATTTTTAATTGATTCTGTATCTAATTAATTTTTTTCCTACAAAATGGTACGTTATTTTTTCATCCCCTATAAAGCATGCATACTTTTGTCTCTTTGGGGCATACAGAACTAGTTAAGAATTGTTTTGTTTATATTTTGTATGGGCAAAAGTCAGAAAAATAAAAATAGAAATATTGAGAAATATATAAACCCAGACACATTTAGAAATATCCATACTTGGAGTATAATCCATCCCTCATTTTAAAAGCTTTATTAGCAAAAACATGCCTCAGTGAATTCAGTGAAGCTACACCTCTGGAACTTTAGTTACCCCCCAAGAATAACTAAAAGAGCCTGTTTCCTTTTTATTATATGCTTTTCCTTCACATGTTGCCGATTTATTTTTCCCTGGAGAAATGAAATTGCTGGTTTAGAGACCAAGCTTCATTTCCAGGCATGGCCCAAGAGACACAGCAGCCGCTGCACCTCCATGGCCCCCCGGCCCAACACCTCTGTCACAGGCATGTCTCTCCCTGCATGCTCCTGATCCAAATGACTGCCAGATATAAATATATATATATATATACATACACATGCATATATATGTACACTGTCTTTCCATGTTTGCTAATTCAGAAAGTGTTGCCTGTCTTCGCTCTGACTTTTTTTTGGGAAGAATGCAGGCTCCATTTTCAAGGTCTCTTTTCATCCTCCTGTGTTTCTCCCTCAACAGACAGGTATTTGTGTCAGAGGAAGGGGTATGGCCCTCCAGCTGAGCATTGGCTGAAGCTACATCATAGCAGACTGTTCCCTTAGGCTTCCTTCCAGCTACTAGTTTTCAATCATATTGTCTTATAATATTAATGCAAATTTTATATCCTGCTATGTGTTATTTGGGGGCAAAAGCTCTGAACTCATTACAGAAGTTTTCATGTAATATATCCGTCATACTCCTTATGGGACCAAGAACTTTGATATAGATGACTTGGGACTTAATAAGATTTTGTACTTGCAGAGTTGCTACTTCTCATTAGCTGTTTTCAACATTGTGTTTGTTTCCTTCGGTGTTTGGATTCCTTTACAGCACTGATAAGTTTCCCTCTAGTCTTGTTCAATTTAATAGCTTTTAACCTGTCTGTTTTATTTATGTCTGCTTAAGTGCTTATTTAATCTTTTCCCTTATAACTATAATGACCTTCCACAGGTTACTATAATCCTAGAAGGTATGTGGGGAATTTAAAGATTTAAAAGTTGTTTGACTTCATAAATAATTTTTATTTTCTCATTATGGGGTTTATTTTTAAACCAAAAATGTTTCATTTTCTGTTTGATCAATGATTGTTTTTCACACGTATTTCTTTCACATATATAGTAGTGAGCAAACAGACATTTTGGATTCTAAACAACTTTTTTCTTTTTTTTACAGTTTGGTTAGTGAGAACTGCAAAGGGTCTTGATCTGACGTGGAAAATACACAGCCTGTTTATTCTTTGGTGTGGTCTACAACTAGAACTTCATGCCATTAAAAATAGTTAGTTATGCAGTTTTTTGTGTTTATTTTAAAAACAGAAGTAATGTTCTGCAGATAGCATTTATCCAGCAATATCACTGTAAAGCACATTTGTATGGATATTGCTGCATCTTTCCTCCACTGTGAGTGCCTGACTTCTTTGTATGCTGTACTTACACTAACAGACTAACCTTTTAATATCCCCTGGCAATTACAGAGCCATTAATTCAGCAAGATGTTGAAGCCTATACCTACTTTTATTCTACAGATTTAATGACTATATTCTACTTCTGATGTGGCCACCCTTCAGGAATGACTGTAATCCGTGTCTTTTGTCTCACACTGAGACAAAACACAAACAACTGGTGCCCATCTCTTTCACAGCAAGGACTGTATCTTTGTCATCACCACTACAGAAGCTGTTCTGCTTCACAGCCCTGAACACAGAGCTTGTCTTGATCTGTGAGCACATCTGGCAGGAGTGCCTGCAGAGCACGAAGGGCTGTAGCACAGTCCCAGAGCCAAAGGAGGCTTGAGAGATGGTACTGTCAGTCACATACCCCAACCTCATTTCTGCCCTGAGACACAATCCACAGTTACATAAATCAGAAAAGAAGAAACCTGGGACATCTGGTGGTCCCGATCAGTGATGAATTATTCCTGTTTGTAAATTGACATATCTGCACTGAATGAACAAACTGATGATTTGTGTCAGGTTACACACACATCCTCCTCTCTTAGGCCCTGAGTAAGCAGTCAAGCTCTGCAGCCAGGAGCTGGCTCAATACCCTTCTGGGAGATTGGTGTCCTGAGACTCCTGACTGTCCAAGGGATGCCATATGTTTCTGATTCAGGTACAGTCCTACAAACTGATTTCACTGCCTTACAAATACCCCTTTGTTTCTTCACGGTTCCTGCTTCTCAACTAACCTGCATTGTCTTGTTCTGGTCCTAGCTCACGTTTATCCACAACTTTCAGTGCAAGCTCTTTGATTTCTTGACCTTGCTCTTGATTTGCTCTTTGGTACCCCTGCTTTCTCAGTTTTCCTGGGTGCATTTCCATCTAGAGCCTTGGCCTGGTCTGTCCTTGGTGACTGACTCCTGGTCT
This sequence comes from Irena cyanogastra, assembly GCA_013397155.1. Classification (NCBI taxonomy): domain Eukaryota; kingdom Metazoa; phylum Chordata; class Aves; order Passeriformes; family Irenidae; genus Irena; species Irena cyanogastra. Next base: position 77,779 of record VWZV01010986.1, read on the forward strand.
TGAGTTTCTTCCGCTTCAGTGGCTGGACCCACCCCAACTACACTCACTTAGCACAAGTATTCTACTTGTGGCTCCTTAATAACTTCCGTTCAAAGCCACCTTTCTGAATGGGAATTACACAACATGATATCCCAACTGTTGACGCAGAACATTTGGCACACAGCTTATCTGCACGATAATTCAGCCGCCGGTGGGATAGGTCGTACGGGCAGTGTTGGGTCGTGGCTTAGGAGAAGATGCAAGAATGCAGGAGAATGTGGCGTCCCTGAAAGATAAATCACACTTGTCAAGATCTTCAACGGCTCGTACTGTTTTCACAGACAATTAGGCACCTAAATGCCTTTGGACATAGTGCACCTGTTTTTTAGTTTGGAGTTCTTTCTAACATTGTGGATTTAAGCCAGGAAAGCACTCTAAGCAGCGGTAATTTTGATCCTGTTTTTTTCAGTACTTTATCTTTGCTATGTGGAAAACATCTCTAAAATATGTCTCTACCTAGACAGGGCAACATCCCATCCCAGAACATGAGTAAGTACTTCATACACAACCCCCGATAAAGAACTTCATTAACATGGGTAAATGTATTCCTGGCAAAAATGCCATCTCTGTATTTCACAGTCATCATGAATGAAGCATTCTTAGTACTGCCTGGTTCTGACTTCAAATGTCAATTACTCTGTGCACACCTTAGAAGGAAAAGAAAGTGCTATCACCTTTCTTTAGCTTCTTTCGCTTCATTCCCATCAACATCTCATTTGAGCTGTCCAGATGCCCTGAACCCATCTGTGTGCTCCAGGCACTCAAGCTTTCAGGTAGCTGAAAGTTGTTTGTCCATTGTTTGTTCTTTGGGAGGAAATAATTGCTTCTCACACATCTGCCTTTGAAAAGTCTCCAGAAGGTTCACAAATTCAGTTTACGAGATTAAATAAGATTAGTATACACAGGGCCTGAAGTAAATTTCTCCTTGATGGGAATTTTTTCCTTCCCTGGGGATGATTCCAGCTTTGACTGATGAAGTGCCTCTCAACACTATCTTTAAAGCTGTGCTTCATAAAGTCATGAATACTTTACAAAACCTTTCAATTCTCCAAAATAATTTGAGGAACTTGAGCTACCCAGAATCCTTCAAAAACTGCTAACCTAGAATGAAAGCAGTGACCTCATGTGCCAAAGCATCACACGTCCTATATTTTCTGTTTCATACGCTCTATGACCAGTCTAGACTTCTGCTTGTAACAACTTTCAGTGACAATTAAAAGAAAAAAATGGTGTTAACCTCTCTGAAGTCTGTCATTCTCCTTCTCTAAATTAACCTTAGACACTCTTTTACCCTGTTTTGATGATGCTCTACTGGTTTTAGAGCAGACAATCCTGCCGAAATCTGGGATGAAATGAATGAATGAAGTCACCAGTTAATCTCCACTCCATTTCTGTTTTCTCTGGCTGGATTGTGATATTATCTAGACAAAGAAGAGAGATGAGTAGCAGAGAACAGAAGCCCATTTGAGATGGGTTCCCTTCCTTCTTCTCTGCTATGAGGGGCTTTGGAGACATCTGGACCTCTAGGGAACATCACTAAACAGGACCAGATAACCTCAAAATATTACAGCCAGACCAGCCCTGTCATGTGTGATTCACTTGCTGTATAATGCCTAATAAAGACAATATGTGTGGAACCAGGAAGGCAGCCAATACAGCTTCTTCCAAGAACTGTGAGTAATTAACAGGGTCTCTGGTTAATTTCTTTCATGAAAACGTGTTGAGTGAGATTCTTACAAGTGGTGTTTTTTGTGTGATGTCTCCTTCTACTCCCAAACAGCACAAGTTCATGAAACTTGAAAGGGAGAAAAAGTAAAATTCAAAGTTTCAGAATTTGGGGAGAGTTTGTCTCCAGCTGCATCAGCTAGTGTATCCTTGCTACACTTTAGTTCTTCACTTCCTGGTGGTTTTCCTCTCAAAATCTGGTCTATAACCCAGCTGTAATTACTGTATCCTCATATAACATGCCCCAGCTTCTTGCTTTAGCTTTTTGAAGTGTTTCAAATCTCTAGTGTTTCAGAGGAAAAATCATTCAGAACTTCCCTGAGATGGAAGAAGCCTAATTAGTTGCATCATGTCGCAAAGGAGAAGAAATTCACAAAAAACAACATATTGTCTTTGTTTGTGGATCTCATGTCACAGCAGCTATGAAGAGAAAAGGACAATTCTCAGCCTGCTGTCACTGTTACACTTTGTAAGGAATGCTCCATCTCTTTTGCTCTGTATGCTTCAGGCTTTCCCCTGCTACTGCTCTTGAAGCAGCCCATTGCTGTCCGTGACTGAGGACATGTATCTTTGAACTTAACAAGCACTTTTCCCCTCACTACAACGGAGCAAGCAGGTTGTGGAAGATGTTTGAGTTGCCCGAAGCAAACAGAGCCTACCCCCACCCCAAGCAGCAGAAGATGCTGCAAACAAATAAAATGGTGGGTGGTTCCTTCTGACAGCAGGGCAGATTTTAAGTGAAAAGAATCCTGCCAGGGATATGTTGAGGATGGAGTACATGTGATTTAATACGTGCATCACACAAGGCAGAAGTTAATATCCCTTGTTATATTAATATCACATGGCACAATTGAATTTGATATTTTAATAAACCTAAATATATCTCACTGATAGTGATTGGCACTGGGTGTTTTAGGAAATACACAAGCATTTAACTGAAACCATCAGTTCAAACAAAAGACAGTGTTCTCCTCAATATTTCAAATGTATTATGAACATGTCAGCTAATTGTTATGAAGAAATAATACTAAGCTGCTTCTGAATTGGGTGATGAGGTGACAGAGCACAGATTATCTTATAATGTAACGTTTGCCACATATGGCTGTTTCTGCAAGGTCTTGGAAACATAATGCCTGGTCTAGATCCCTTTATGTTCAACACCTTTGCTGGCAACATGGGCAGTGGGATTGAGTGCACCCTCAGCAATTTCACTGATGCACTAAGCAGAGTGGTGTCACTGAGTGGCAGTCGACATGCTGGAGGGAAGGGATGCCATCCAGAGGGACCTTGGCACATTGGAGAGATGGGATGATGCAAAACTCATTGAGCTCAACAAAGCAAAGCGCAAGGTCCTACACCTGGGTCAGAGCAATCCCAGGCACACCTCCAGGCTGGGCAGAAAAGTAATTGAGAGCAGCCCTGCAGAGAAGGACTTGGGGGTGATGGTTCATGAAAAACTCAACATAAGCCAGCAATGTGCACTGACAGCCCAGAAAGATTCTCCAATGGAATCCTGGGTTGCATCATAAGGAGTCTGGTCAGCAGGTTGATGGAGGAGATTTTCCCTTTCTACTCTTGTGACACCCCACCTGGAGTACTGTGCTCAGTTCTGGTGTCCCTAGCATAAGGACATGGAACAGTTGGAGCAAGTCCAAAGGAGGGCCATGAAGTTTTTAAGATGACTGGAGCAACCTCCCTGAAAAGGTGCATGAGAGTGTTGGGACTGTTCTTCCTGGAGAAGAGAAGGTTGTGTGAGACCTCACAGCAACATTCCAGTGTCTGAAGGGGGCCTGCAGGGAAACTGTCGAGGGACTCCATCAGGAACTGTAGTGATAGAACAAGAAATAATGGTTGCAAACAAAATTAGGGAAAAAAGGATTACGTATTAGGAAGAAATTCTTTATAGTGAGGGTAGTGCGATACTAGAACAGGTTGCCCAGGAAGGTTGTGGATGCCCCAACCCCAGCAAGTGTTTAAGATCAGGTTGGACAAGACCTTGGGCAACCTAGTCCAGTGAAAGCTGTCCCTGCCCACGGCAGGTGAGGTTGGAACTAGATGATGCTTAGGATCCCTTCCAACCCTTAACATTTTATGGTTCTAAGTAATTTTCTTAAGAGGCTTTTATCATAATAGGAAATAAATAGACATGATCAGACACCATGAAAACTGAATAACAACAGAAAATTTGTATCACTACAGAACCATTCACTTGTGTTGCATGAAACAGAATGGGACTGAGATTTAGCCAGAACAAGTGGAATCCTTTATTTGCTGGAAATCTAGGAATATTCATGGATATTTTTACGTGAAATGTACCAGTTTGAGCAGCACTAGCTTGTTTTAATTGTAAAATTTAAGCATGAATTGAATTATTTTTGCCAAGTTGTGTTAATTTACCTGGCCAGTTTTATACAATTTATGCACAGTTAATACTTCATTCAACTATGAATTTACTATGTAAATGATGGAATTCTTTCCTTCTCTTTGCTCCTAATGTCACACAATAATGTCTGTCCATTTCTGACTAAATTATCCAGCTAAACTTTGAGAGATATAGGTGCAGTAATTAATATAGCACATGTTCTTTAATTCCTTCAGTTCCTTCTTTATTTTTTGTTAGTTATTAAAAGATCTTTGTTAGCTGTGGGTGGATTCACTATGAAGTCTTCTTTTAAATAAAACATGATCCCAAGTACTGTGTGTTATGTAATAAAAATTATGTATGTAAAGAGATAATATTTAAAGAGAGTGAATTTAAGGGAAAATTAAATATAGATTTGTCTTCTCCTCTTTTTGAAGAAGCTAGGAATTTCTTGGATTTGAGCTGACTATGTCCTTTACCACAAAAATACAATTCAGGTTCAAACTGATAAAAGAGCAGAACTACAAAAAAAAAAAATACATCTCAAGAGCAAATCTGGCATCTGAAGAGTTCTGTCACAAATTCTAGAAGCAAGGTATGTCATCTTCCCACTCCAGCCATCCTGACTTCCATGAGGACGCTTGCTGCCAACCCAGCTCACCTGCCAATAGCAGTCCACAGCTTCCCTGCAAGGAGAGGCTGAGGGACAAGCACCAATCTCTTCTCTCTGGTGTCCAGGGACAGAACATAAGGGAAGGGTATGAAGTTGTGTTGAGGAGGTTTGGATTAGATATTAGAAAAAGGTTCTTTATCCAGAGGGTGGCTGAACACTGGAACAGGCTTCCCAGGGAAGCAGTCACTGCACCAGCCTGAGAGAGTTCAAGAAGTGTTTGGACAATGCTGTCAGGCACAGGGTGTGACTCTTGGGGTGTCCTGTGCAGGGCCAGGAGTTGGACTCCATGATGCTTTTGGGTCCTTTCCAACTCAGGATATTCTATGGTTCTATTTATTTTCTTAGTGATGGACTAGGATTATTACCAGAATAATAGATATCAAAGGGTAGGGTGCTTCAGATATCTATACCTAACACTTATTAATTATTCAATTTGATAATAAGATTTGATAATGAGATGTCTTACTGCTCACATAAATGCTTATCTATTTTGATATCAATAAGAGATGAAATATGTGATCTATTTCAATTTATGTTAAATTATGCAGGAACCAGAAGGTGCTCATCCATAGAGAACACAAAGCAGTCCAGGCAGTACAGGGATGCTTATTGTTTTACAGGATCTGCAGCAATTGTCATGAGTGCTTGACACTGCATGTGGAAAAGCCCTGTACTTTCTCTAAATGATGTATTTGATTACAACCAAGTATTTATAAAGCTTCCAGCTGCAAAGTACTTAAGGATCTTCAGCAAGTTAAAAATGACAGTACTGCCATGCATACTTACTTCTCTTTTCATGCCATACTATTTAAGATCTGAATAATCCCCTTTTCTATGTATAATGGTGAGCCTGGGTAGGAATAAGGAGAAATTCACAGGCTAATGAAACAAGATTAGACCACTTAAATCACTCTAAAAACCAGAAGGCAATGCACCCTATAGTTATTTTTGTTCTAGTCCTAGATTTGTACTTTCATTTAAAAACCTCATGAATCCTTTAGTTGAAAAGGGCAGCACATGTTTCTCCTAGCAAGCCAACTTACATAATTAGAAGTAAACAAACAAACTTCTGAATATATAAGCATGTCTACAGGTCTGCTTTCAACACCATCACTGTCTGATTAAATGTTATATAAGAGGGCAGGCTTAGTGCTGTTCCCTGTAACCACGAGGAAATTCAGAAAGATTCAGAGGTAAAGGTTAGACCTTCTGCTGCTCCTGAAGTGCTCTGAGTACACATAGTGAGAATATTACTCCATGCCATAAAGTACCATATGCTTCATTCAGGTGCCCGGGACACTTGCAGTGGAAGAATGGACTTCAGATGAGCAAAACTCCATAGTGTAGCTATAGCAAAGGGTCTTGCACATATGCCTCCTAATTTTCACAATTTGCATACTTTTCTAAATCTAGGGCCTGTGGGAATGGAATAATCTGGAATTGGAGTGGTCAGGATGGGAAGAAAACAGACATAAGGAAAAGTCTGGGAAAGCTTTGGTGACAGAACGATTTGACAACTAACGAAGTTACATACAAAGAGATGGAGAAGCAATAGGTAAAAGTTGCAGCATAGCACTCAGAAAAATGATGTGTTAAAGAGAAGGGGACATCACAAGTCTCTGATGTATCAGTCCACTTTCCTCTGAAAGTTCATTGGGCTGGTGCAAAGAACTCAGACTATTTTAAGGATCTCAAATAATTTAAGTTTTGCTTATGCAATTTTTCATATTCTGATTAAGTAATGAAGTTTTACTCAAGGAAACCTCTGTAGATGGGACACATGTACAAGTATTTGTGCTTGATGCGTTAGACCACTCATCCACTCAGGTAACATAAACAATACCAGGTAACCATTGCAATAAGGATGTCCAATATAGAAAATATGAATGGTCTGAAGTATATTCTTTTAGTAAAATATAGCTGAGTGTCTCTAAATACTGATCAAATCTGATGAGTCTATGATTTCCAAGTGAATTTTGAATAAGTATGGAAAGCAAGAGTCCTAGAGCAAATTGTTATCTATAGTTGTTCTTTGCAGCATGATCTCTTCCCCAGCACTTTGAACGTATGTCTAAGATTGGATCATAATTCACATCTCTACTACACGCACACACACACACACACAAAAAACCACCCAAAAACTCCAAAAACAAGCCTCCTAAAAAACCCACCAACCAAACAAAACAAAAAAAACCCCCAACAACTACAAAAAACACCACAATGTATTTTTTCATCTATAAGAATCAAAGACCATAGTTTAAAATAACCAAAGATAAAAGTTTGTCTAAAGCTTGGCTTGGATTTTCCTTTGGGTAAGTGACTATTGTACCAACTTTTAAGTGCATGCTCAAAGAGAGAAGACAAGAGACATAGTGCTTGAAAGTAAGTACCTTACTTCACATTGACTTATTGCTTATCAAGGCCCGAGAGGAATCTTAAAAATCTTGACATTCTCAACTCAAATCCATAGTTCTAGCTAAGCAAATGATGATCTTTTTAATAAGATAAACCAGTCTAGATTCAAAAGTTTGCAGTGATGGATAATGTAATAAAGTCCCTTCCTGCATATGCAATTCTTATAGCCTTTATTTTAATCTGAATATTTCAAAACACAGCTTTCTGATACTGGATCTTGTTATGCCTTTGTCTGCTGGATTAAAGAGTTCTCAAAGCATTCCTGAAGTGGTTTCCTGAATGCTTTCCAATTTTTCAAAATCCTTTTGAAGGTGTAGATACTGGGGCTGGACACGGTATTCCAGCTGACAGTTAAGTTTCATTACCTTGAAATAAGGATTAACTGGGAAGTCAAAACTACATAACTTGGTGTAGTGACATTTCACCTTTGGTGACCTGGCTTAAAACTTGTGTTTGGTCAGCAAAGGAAATTGTTTTTCTAATCTTATCCGAGCCCCTTCTGACGTTTTTCCATATCAAAAAGAATTGCTTTCACTGGCATAATTTTCCTTCATGACTAAGGACAGGCCTAGCAGTGGGCAGGCTGAATAGCAGGTTTGAATGGCAAGGACACACTGCCAGAGCTGTGTCCGTCCTGAGCGCAGGCTGTGGCTCCTGTGCTCCCCAGCCCCAGCACATGGGGAGCAAGCACTGTGTGCACATGAGCTACAGCCACTCACTTTGCCCTTCTCTGACCCCAGGCACAGCCAGTGCAGTGCCCAGCAGGATCCCTTCTCCCCTTTGCTTGGTGGTCCTGCCTGAACAACAGTGAAGGAGGCAATTTTCTTTACAGCCCCAGAATGAAATAGTATTTCACTGCTGTAAAACTACGTAAGAGAGATGTGAGGAGAGTTGAGGCATAAAGACTTGACCCTACAAGATGAGTAACAGGAAGCAACTTAATTTTAGAACCCTTTTTGCACTATAGAATATTGCCAAATAATATGCAACTAAGAGAGTGAGATGTTTCCAAATAGTTTTTCTTCAATAAGTTGAAAAACTATGAGCACATACCAAGTATTTAGGTAGTGATGTCTTCCAGACTGTGAAGAGATAGAAAGTTAGGTCAAAAAGGAAAGAATGTAGTTGGTGCAAAGAATTACTGTATTATTAGAATAATATAGTTGTGCTTTTATGGGGTTTGGATAGACTCATTAGTATTTAAATGCATATGCATTAGCATATGCATAACTATATTCCAATACAGGGCTTTTTGATTGCCAAATCCCCATTTTTACTGCAAGATAAAGTTACAACATAGTTGTATGGATTCATCTGACACAATTTTACCTTCTCAAGTATTAATTATCTACTTTAAGTTATTCACCTAGGTCCCCTTTTGTGACTGGCAGAATGAGTAAGATACCCCTTGAGTTATTGGTACCATAGCCTCACATTTGGCAGCAGAAGAAATTATTTGCCCTATAAACATGCTTCTTTCTCTCCATTGAGTATCAAAAAAGCTCATGAAGTCTTTTGCATTTGATGTGATTTTTAAGAAACTGAAGTTAGGTAGTTGTAGATACCCTCACCCATGCAGATTAGAAATATGGCTACAGTCAGTGTTTCATCAAAGCAACAAATAATCATAAACTTCTTTGTAGCACATTTTTAATGCAGTGGTGCCAGCTGTTGTGAAGAAAATAGGATGAGGAATACTTAGAAGATGTGTGAGAGCCCTGAAAGAAAGCCTATGCTCATTTCAAGAGCTATTGATCTACCTGATGTTCATAAAATATGATACTGAACTAATACTCCAGCAGAATTTTCAAGGAATAGAGAGGTAGTCAGAAAGAAGGGTCAATGAACCCTTTATTTTTTGCATCAAAATGTCCTATAGTACTTGGGATACTCTTGCCATACTCCTAATTGGGAAGTCATGATATGACAGCTGTATCCAGCTTAAAGTGTTGGTAAGAAAAATTTGGTCACTTAGAAATTCATGCCTTTTGGTTAGAAAACAGACTGCGTGTGCCAGAGGGCTAAACTGGATGTTTCCACTGCTTTGCTGAAGGAAGAGCTGGCATGTGGGAAGTTGTCATAATCCTGGCTGGAGGCAGCCCAGGTGCACTCAGTTTCCCTCTCCCCCTGGAAGTCCCAGAAGCAGCAAGCCTGGACTGCTAGTGGATTTCCTTGTCTCTTTCTCTCCTATACTCCTGCCCACTCTTCCTCTCCTGTCCATGATGAGAATGTCTGGCTCTTCCCCTGATCCACTTCAATTCCAGTCTTGGAATGGAAAAAAATCAGCTTTGCTTGCACAACTGAGATCTCACAATCTGTCCCCCATTATTAAACACTGGCAGACTTGAAAGTGTGCATACACAACATGGGGAGGTAAGCCTTTGACATGGGGAGCTCTCTAAAAGAGGTTGAGAGACTCTTTTAGACAGAAACAGTGGTTTCGTTTCAAGTTGATGCATTCTACTTTGAAATGTCAGCTTTTTTTGCTGTCCTCTAATTTCCACTAACCAGTTTCAAAATCTCAAACACAATTTTGTTTAGAGTCACAATATCAATTAATTAATAATAATTATATTTATAGTCTCATGTTCTTTATAATTAGTAATTTCATTGCTTTCTTAAAAATATGAAAAATACTGTAACAGAATATTTAAAGTAGAAACATTAATGTTTCAAAGTTTCTAATTTTTTCTGAATCTGTTCAAAACTTCCTGGAGAAAATACAAGATTATTCTTCAAGCAGAAACATTCCTCAGCAAAATTTTCTTTTAAAAGGCTCTTGATGAGATGTATCTGGATTTCTGAGCAGCTACTGCCTTAAATCATTTCATCACTGAATACTGTAAAAAGGAGCCTCACTTGGTGGAAAAGAAGTAACATCCAAGCAGCCTCATCTGGAAGAGTATTAGCAGTAGCAAAGTTTTCATTTGTTTAACAGAAGGCCTTCGAAGTTTGTAAAGTAGTAATGTTTCCTACTTCAGAAGAAATAAGGGTAAAAAATACCTTATAATTCAGATTCAAGGAAGAATATGAAAAAATTGCTTACTTTCTTGCCAAATACAATGTACAAGGAAATAAATGTTCTTAGGATGTTGGTAGATACTGAGAGTGGTCAAACACTAGAATAGGCTTCCTAGAGAAGTGTTCAATGCCCAAACCCTTTCAGTGCTTGAGATGCATTTGGACAATGTCTTTAACATGTGTTAAACTTGGTCAGCCCTTGGTCAGGCTGATGGACTAGAGGATCATTGTAGGCCCCTTCCAACTCAAGTAGTTCTATTCTATTCTATTCTATTCTGTTCTATTCTGTTCTATTCTATTCTCTAAGCAAAACAGTTCCTAAAACACCCTTGGACTTTTGAGGATTTCAGCTGTTTCAGGCACATGCAGATTTGGTATAATTAAAAAAACAACAATGCGATGAACTTTATGTAGGTATGCTCACCATTCAAACTGCACTGCACTTTTCAAAGTACACATCTGTGTGAACTAGATTTTCAGGAACCTTAACTGTTACCTTATTGTCACCTGCCATTTAAAACAATAACCAAACTCCCCTAGATGGAGTAGGGCAATGCTGAGTACATTGGGGACTACCAGCTGTGCTGCAGTGACTGACAATGTGCTGCACACCAAGAAGAGATATCTCGTGATTTCTCCATGTATTATGATTATGTAATTAGTTGAGCAGAGGACAGGAGTTTAGATGCACGCATGGACAAGTGCAAAAGGTGGGCTAACAGAGTGAAAGAGAAAAAAGAAAGATGGACTACTTCTTAAAGTCTTTGAAGGTTGTCAGCACCATTGGATATTAATGATCTACCTTAGAAGCCTAAAGAGAGAACCTGTGTGCCTGTGTAGCCACAGCACCAGGACCCTCTCCATAGCTGAAACTCCTTATTTACTCGTCTGAATTGGGTGCTGGAAAACAAAGAAATGACTCAGTCTGAAGAATTTGACTTCAGTTCTCCGGTGTACAGCGTGGGAAGTCCATGTGTCATCAATTCTTTGCGTGAACCTGAGTTATAAATCAGAGCAGCACATTAACATTAACAAGGCTCTCTCACTCCAGACCCAGATAGGCTTAGTTCTCCACTTAATTTAAGAAACAAACCCAAACAACAAAAAACCCAAAGCTACATAGGGAAAGGATGTGTTTCCATCACAAGACTAATAAAATCTACAGTTTTGGCTTCACTCCATCTAGTGGCAGCCAGGCAGAAATCCTCTCTTCTCCTTCCCCAGAGCAGCAGTGTGCGAGCTATGGCTAAAAGTTTGTTTTGGATATGTCTGGCAGAGTTTGGGCTTGTTTATAGTCACTGAAGTCCAGGAGCCGTCAATTCATGGGTTTTGATGTGCTCGCCACTGACAGAACGTGTTTGCCATTGCACCACACCCCCCCTTGGTTCAGGAGCCTGGAATGGAAACTGCTCAAGATGAGGCAGGAGGAGAAATTTCCCAATGCAGATGGAAGCAAAGATCTGCTGAATGCCTGTAAACGGGGCGTGCTGTGGTAGAAAGGCCTGAGAAAAATGCATTTGTAACTTCTGATAAAGATTTCTTAAACAATGGAAAGGCAACAGAGAAGGGGCAGTTTCATTCATCGTCAAATGTCCTAGAGTCCTCAGTAAAAAATCTGGGCTCAAGCCTTCTTTTTCTGGTGGGCTGGAAGCAGGCTAGTTCTTACAAAGTCTTCTAGTTATTCACAAGTCAGTCCTTGCTTGAAATTATTTTTCCCTGATGCTTTATCTGAGCTTGCAACACTTGGGAAGTGAGTTTCTAAACAGGACAAAAGCCACAGGAAGGTAAGGCACATCTCTGTCTGCCTCCAGGTCCATGCTCATAAGGAAAGGATTCTCTCTGAGCATATCAGTTCTCATATGAACTTGCCCTAGTGCTAGACTGGATTTTATACTGGATTTAGATACATTGAATGGTCTGTGCAAAATGTATCCAAATCTAACACCTGACTTTTAGGAATGTTCAAATACCATTGAGATGTGTAAGCTTTAATTAAAGTATAAAAGTTATTTATATATGTGTGGGCACACACACACACACACAGAATGCATATTTTACTACCTGTATATATACACTTACATATACCTAATGTAACTGTTTCTTATATAACTTAGCAAAGAATCTGGGTCTTATTCTCCTGTATTTTGTATAATGATCAGTTTAAAAGCAGTCTTTCTGAGGTTCTGTATGAAGGCAGATATAGAAAGTAATTTTACATGGCCTCTGTGTCAATCAGGGTAAGAAAAGAAACAAATACAGTGAGATAATTTTTATGAAGCATAACTGAATCATGTCTCTGTTTTCATTAAAATCATATAGCAATTAGTGAGTGATGATCTGGTTTAGAAGAAGGAACATATTGTTTTTGTACACTGTGCTTTGTGTACTGTTTGGGCTAAATTAAGACAAATAGCCAAGACATTATTTTTCTTTGATATCAGTAAATATTGGCATCAAGAAACCATTGCCCCATTATTTTTAATGGGAAGAATTCAGTCTAAACCTTTTTTTCATCAACTTGAGGAGGTGATGTCATATGGTAAAGGCTGGATATTCCAAATAAATCACTAACAAGTCATTTTGGCTGAGCAATATGTGTATCAGATATGCAACCGAACATGTCTGGAAGAAAATGCATTATTGTCATAAGACTTAAGAGTCAGAGCCTGATGATCTTGTGTAGCTTGCAAACAGTTACACAAGTAACCAGACATTTCCTGCACAACTCAACATTTTTAAGGGAATGTCCTACGCTTTATAGCAAATAACCTTGGATTACACACTCAGACCCTGATTCAGCACCCACTGCTGAGTGTTTCACTCTCTTCCTGTAGGCCCTCGCACGACATGCTTGTCAAACGTGCGTTGTAAAATCCACTGCAATATCCAAAGGGCACCAGTGACTGAGCTTTTGGCATTAGTGTGTGTCAGACATCCGTTCCCCAAGACGTGGCAGCAGCTAATAACTGCAGGCCACCTTCCCTGTTTTTCTTAGTCTCTGATCCTGAGGATCCCAAACAATTTAGAGCCCAGGGAACTGGACCCACCCGGTCAGCACCTAGAAGCTGCTCTGGTGCTTGCTCTGCTCACTGCAGATGCCTGCCTCATGTGGGGATTGCTCCAGCTCCATACTCATGCCCACCAGCAGTGCTGGGAGGGTACTGCTTTGTCCACTGCTGTGCTTCAGTCTCCACATGGGAGGCCATGGATGCGAGGGTGTCTGGCTGTGGGTGTCTGACTCCAAGGCAGATGTCCTGGAGCATGAATTAAGCTCCCCATGGGGAGTGTGCAGTAGATTTAACTGCCTCATAGGCAGTGTGTGCTGTCCAAAGGTTATGAGGGTATCTACTAAAGCTCCTGCTAATTTGATCTGCCATAAATCCTTAAAGGTTTTATCAGCAGGAGGAATCCAAAAATAAGTTCATTACTCTTTCTCACCAATCGACTGTGATCTTTTTTTCTAATTTCACTACCTAACCTTATGAATTGATAGAAAGCAGAGTATCAGTGGACAAATTAGACCCCTTCCTGATGACAATGTAGCAGAAGAGGAACTATGCCAATGTAGCAGAAGAAGAACTATGCCAATGTAGCAGAAGAGGAGCTTATAGAAAGCTTGGTTTAGAGTAAGACAATTTTTTGCAGCAGAGTTACTGAGGATCCACCCTGCAGAAAATCAGAGCAGATGTGTAAAGTCTATGTGGGAATAGGAGCCTTCTTTTCTGATCGATCTGCAGTGATACCTCAGGCATGGATTAGACCCCAGGAAGGGCATTTCTCATGCTAGAAAGTCTGGAGGTGAGTGAATATTTTTACAATCAAAGTGAGGCTGGGGCAAAAAAAAAAAAAAAAAAAAAAAAAAAGGAATAAAAAGAAAAAGCTGGCACGTCTCCAAGAAGCTCTGTTTTTCATTTCACCTGAACTGTTTAGAATTTTTACAACTGAAAATTGCTTCTTTCCATCTGTGAAGCATTTGCTTCTTGGAAAAGATGCACAAAGCCAAGACATGAAAGACATTTGAAATAAATAAATAAACTAATGCATTCTTTGGAGAATCCATGCTGTTTCCCTACTGCTCCCCATTTTCTTATGAAGACCTCTCCACAGATGGAGGGCAGCCGTGGTGTCCTCAGCAGTAATGAGTGAGGGAAAATAATTTCAGTAAGTAAATTACAGTAGCTCATATGCCTGCAGTCTTAATAGATTAAGTTTCTAAAGCATAGGCCACAAACTAGTTTACTGAGAGGAAGGCATCTTTCACATATATGTATTCAAAAGTGTTACAATTTCCAAAGAATAGTTACCTAATAGAATCATCTGCAGGCAGTACTGCCTGATGTAAATACTGTGTTCAGGAGGGGCATGGAGGATGTCAAGTGAGGCCACAGCACACACTTCAGAGACAATTCAGGGCTGTGCCTCTGTTGGCATTTTGGGAGCTGAAGATTGTTTTGTATAGCTCAGTAGAGAAAGAGATAAAACAAGCCATTTCTCTGGTCTCTCCCTAACGTCCCGAAGTTTATAAGTATCCAGTAACAAAAATCAAATGGCAGTGGTGGCTATTGCCACATCCATAACTCCTCCTGCTCCTCTATAACTACATCCCTCTTTAAAAGGCATCACAAAGAAAATAACCCAGAATATCTCAACCAAAACTATGGCAGGTAATTGAGGAATTTTCCTCTGCCCTTTAATCTGAAATGATGGCAGTATAGTAGAGAGAAGGATCTCCAAGTGAGGACAACACCAAGGGCAGGTACTCAGAAAGAACTGAAGACTTTCCACTGACTTCAGCCAAAGGATGCTGGCTTGTGCTGGCTGCAAGTTTTACCCTATGATTTTCTCCCTGGAAAGGAGTTACCAAGTGTCCTTCTGAATGCTCCTGGTAGTGACAAAGTTCAATCAGTGACAGCTATCAAATTCTGCCTGCCCAGAAGCAGGGATCTGTGTTTGCTGAGGGTTTCACTGGATTCAGAATCAGAAAGCAAATGTTGCATTAGCAGGCAACAGAAAAAGTTATTGGGCTGTCGTCTCTCAAAGTAATTAATTATTCAAGGTGACTAAAGTGATTAATTAATTATTTAATGGAACTTCTCCTAACTGTCGCTTAGCAGCTATGAAAAAGTGGAAGGAGTTATTTTGGAAAATTGCATACCATTCTACTGTCAGGTGTGTTGATTTGCAGCTAGACAGTGGCACCAGCCTCCATGGTCAACCAAGTTAGAGACCACATTTCCTTCATGATTTGTGTTGCTGGAGCTAGGGATTGTATTTGAAGAATGCAGGAGAGGAGCCAGGTCTGGTAAGGGCCTGAGGAATCCTTTTGTTATTCAGATTGAAAGCTTGGCTGGTTATGTTGAGCACAGAGAAGATTTGCTCCCTCCTCTGTAACTACCCAGGAGAACAGAAAGCATGGATGAGATCTCCTTTAGAAGCTCATGTATTGCTCTTAAAATAGACTCAAGAGTAAATCTATTCTTCTTAAATATTTTCTTTAGCTACAGTAATTTTGGATACACAAAATACCAAGCTTTAAGGAAGAAAAAAAAATGAAGAGGAAACCCATAAAGGCCATGTGTTTGATCCCAGGCTCAGCAAGGCATTGTTCCATAGATGAATTTGCAAACCTCGGTTCTATCATTCTGCTAGAGTGAGAGCTATCAGGGTCTCCTTAATGTGTTACACAAAAGGGCTGCAGAACACAAAGCCTGGAACACATCAGTGTACAGATCCCAAGAGAGTCCTGTGGAGTCTATTACTTTGATGAAGTGGTATTTAAAATTGCATTACCCAGCAGCTGTTTAACCCTCCAGATGTTGCCCCTGTGGAGTGTTTAATAGGACGTGAAGTGCTGGTAGGCTAGGCCATAACCTCATGTCATCTATCCAGCAGGTCACACCAGGTCTTACCATCTTCTACAAATCAATACAGGATGATCTGACACAGCAACTTCCCTCATCTGCTCTTCTTTTTCTCCTTATTCTTCCAATCGTAAGTATAAAAATCGGAAAAAAACCAAAATAAATCCAAAGGAACGGGAGAAAAGAAGGAGATCTGAAAGCAAACAAACTCTCAGAAACTTTTGTTCATCTCAATTCGTGTTTTCCCCTCGTTTGCGCTGACAGCCGCGTTTCAGCAGCTTGGTGCTGCCATCTGCTGTTCCTCCTGCTGCTCACGCTGCCCACGTTTTTGGGCAAATCAGCGAAGAGCAACTAAAATAAATCAGCATCATGAATAAATAAAAGGTAATATAATAATAATAAAAGTAAAAAAAAAGTAAAAAAAGGGAAATAGGTAAGAAGCCTAGAATGGAAGAATCTTACTTTAATTTTTTGCAGCATTTTCCAATCCTTGTGTAACATGCTAATAGTAATTCCTAAGGTCATCAAAAAGATGAGGCATGATCAACTCAACTTTTAGGAGCATTTAGTCTGAAATTTCCTGTGGCTTATAGGTCAAGGACCTGATGCTCCACAGTGTTTTTCATTGTTTATATATTTGGTGCCACATGTATTTGTTTTACAGACCTGGCTTCCAAAATCAATTAAAACCAAGGAACAAACTGGTTTTGATTAGCACAGGGCACCTGTTAGATCCCCTTTGCAAAGATGGAACTTTCTGTCCAAAGGTTGGATGCTCTCTGGGGCATTATCAGCTTTTAAGAACATGAACAAAATCTCTTTGCTGTGGTTCTGCCACCATCTGGGTTAAAACACAGTCCTGACAGGATTTTTTGTTTTGGAGGTAGATATGAAAATGAGGAGTGAACTTTTGTTGTGAGGGGTTCCTTGCAGCACAAACAAATTTGAACTTTTTATAGAGTAAGAACATTGACATCCAGGATGTTGAAAATCAAAACCATTTTACTGTTATTACACAGACCTCTATTTTTTCCTTCCATACTTTTTTTTTTTTTTAATTGGTGTGCAAACCTATTTACACTTCACAAATCTTTACCAGAGATTTCAACAGGGCCAAGATTTCAATCCATGCTGGCCAGTGTTAGCACAAATGTGATGGCTGTTACTATGATTATATCTATGGAGAACTGGTACTTAGAGGAAATAACAGTTTACTGGCATCTCTTCTAGTGGCGTTTTTGAGATTCAAGTATCAAGAATGTAGACATGTATTGAACTCACTGTGCCAGCACAAATAATCTCTTGACACATGACTGCAGCCACAGAAATCAGTGCCAGCACAGCTCTCTCAAATTTGAAAGGATTGACCACTTCCTCTCACTGTTATAAAACCCTGTGTAGGAATGTAAAACAGATACTACAGCACATGACAGCTCAGGAATTGATGTCTGTCCCACCAAACTCTTGACAAATGTGTTTTTCATCACCTGACCTCACCTTCTGTTATTCTAATAGCGTCCTATGGCATGGTATCCTATGGAGTGGCATCTTTGGCAAGTGGTATCTTGGAAGTACTGTAGAATCTCCTTGCCTGATACAGATAGCATCAATAAAGCAGCATTTAGTCTGGCAGAGGTTCTCCACTGTAATCCATAAAGTTGGAGCTTGGGAACTTAACAAAAGTTGTGCTGTAATTTCTAGCTCTGAGAATGGTCTTCCTTACCTTTGCAGATCCATCTCCTCTGTCACTTACCTCTTCCAAAAATGCAAGGCTTTGAGTCCTTTGGCTGCAAGAAGAACAGGCATCTTTGCATCCTCTCAGGACGAAGTAGCTAGACTCAAAAGAAGCATTTTCTCTGTGTGTGCTTTAGTGAAAAGATGCAAACAAGGTCAGAGAGCAGACTTGTGCTTATGGAACAGCAGACCTCATGCTCCAGGTGTGGTTGTGCCAATGGGACAGAATGCCCAATATTGGTAGGCACCCACCACTCCAGTTCTGAGATGGAAATTGTGCTGCCAAAGATTCAGTAGACCTGAACCCAAGTTTAGAAATCCTGCTAATACACCCACAAGTCATTTCAGTCTCTTCCCTCTCCTCACTTCCCTCCTGTTCTTGCCAAGCCCCAATATCCACAATTAAAGTAGGCATTTGGTATAATGCAAAATGTGAAGCAAATTGGCAACAGCATAAATCTGAAACGCAGATGTGTGAAGATACATTTAGAGAGAGGAAACTTCTTTAATATACTTGAGTTGCAGCTGGAACATGAGTGCATGTGGAAGAAACAGTACTTTCAACTCGTTGTACCAGACTTACAGACCTGGAGCCCGCTGTGCCAGCAATAGGACAGTAAATGTAAGCCTGGGGCTGGAGCTTGTGCTCGTGGCTCTGGGAGCAACAGGGAAATGAAAATCACCATTTTTGTGCTGGTGTAGATGTAACTCATGTGCACTTGATCAGTACTTTGCAGGGGAGCCAGAGAGAGCATGCATAGGGAGCAGGCAGTTGTAAGGGTGCATGGCAGCTGTGGCCAAACAGCGTTCTCCTCTCCAGGCCAAGCACACTCTGTTAGCCAAAGTAACCAGAAACAGGTGATCTGGCCTTTGAAAATCAATAGCATCACCATCCCCATGTCTTCCAGGGTACAAAGAGCACCTATGAAAACAGGTTTTACTGGATCATATTGCACAGTTTACTTTTTAGTATCAAGGTCTTGTTTAAATGGTGCATATATATCAATAACTGTTAAAGAAAATTCAGTCATTACCAAATCTTAGTCTCATCTGGCCTGAAAATTCCCATTCTAATACCTGTATTTTGGGTATAATTTTTGTCAAAATATCATCTTCTGAACATAGAAGCTTCAAAAGATTTAAACTGCTATTGTGACTGACCTGTATACAATAGAAAAAATATAT
This sequence comes from Irena cyanogastra, assembly GCA_013397155.1. Classification (NCBI taxonomy): domain Eukaryota; kingdom Metazoa; phylum Chordata; class Aves; order Passeriformes; family Irenidae; genus Irena; species Irena cyanogastra. The sequence continues at coordinate 96,794 of VWZV01010986.1, forward strand.
TGTTACTGTAGAGGAAAATGACTTATTACATGCTTCTCACATAGTATCTTTATTAAACATTTGGACAGATATGCATCCACTTATTATATAAGTAATCTATGGGTTCTTAGTTTGCAAATGCTGGTTGAAAGTTCACAAGAGCAGGCTTTTCTGTGAACTTTCTGTATCTGTAAGTTCAGTCACTGCAATAAATCCTGAGCCTACTGCCTGCTTAGCAGCACTTTGCACTGTACTCCAATGGCTAAAGCTTGGAGCACTGCAACTGAATATTTCAAAACCTCTGACCAGCTTGATTGGAGTTTGTTTTTCTTCTTAAATAATGCAAGTTGTTCTGGAAAGAACATATAATTGCAATTATCTGATAGTCAAATCCTTGGTCACTAACATACCAAGCTCCACTGCCACTAACAGAGGTTTCATTGGAGCAAAGCTTATTGCAGCACTTTGTAGTTGTTAGAAAAAAAGTGTTCTTTGTGCGTGCTGTAGTTCAGAGCTGTAAGGTCTTTGTGAATGGTTACTCTCAAAGCGCTACAGAAGTTCCCCGGTTCCAGGTGGCTCCTGGCTCCTCGGAAAAAGGAATGTGGGCTTCCAGCCTGGGAGGAGAGAAATAAGTGAAAAAGGAGCATCCCTGGGCTAGGCAGGACAGGTCTGCTTAGTGCAGTCCTGCAGCCTGGACAGTCAGTGCTGAGCTGGTTCAGAAGGAAGAAAGGTGAGTGCCGACCCCAGTAAAGACAATGTGCATCCATGAATCCAAGTCATCAATCACAGTAAAAGCTCCTCCAGCCCTGTTTGTCAGAGCAATAGGATTTTCAGATTATAAAACCAGGAGTCACTGTGTGGTCACCTAACCACATAATTTAGGACACAGAACATCCTTGAATTTGATCCAGTTTAAACTTGTGTAAATATTTTATATTAAAAAAAACCCAACAACATCTATTCTCGATTTAAAAATTGCTAATGGTAGAAAAGCCACAATAACCTCTTGCAATCCACACCAGTAGCTAAGTATTTCCCTGGTGACATGTGTAGCCTTTTCATCCTGTGCATTTGTCCAGCTCCAGCCACCAGATCTTTTTATATCTTTTCTTGCTAAATTTAAAGAGCATTAGTCCTGAAGTAAATACTTACCATCTACAACCAAAACACTTAAACATTTTCTTGGCATGCTTAAATGATTGCACACCTACCCCTTCTATCCGAAGATGCTCTCCAGCCTTTTGTTTGGTCTCAGAGCAATCCTTAAGAGTGCCTGAAGCAAACTGTACTTCAGAGCTCAACACACATACAGAAGACTTCAGGACTTCGTGCCAAAAATGCATATTCCCAGGGATTGCATTGATTCCCAACCAGTTTTGTTCCTGGAGTTGACACCCAGCTAATGCCCTGGACATGAACTACCATATCTAGCCTAAGCCCATTGACCCCTGGTGAGGCGTTCTTCTCCCAGCTCATACAGCTCCTACAACTTGTTTCTCTGCACCTGACTTCACTTCTGTCCACCAGATAAATGACAATTGCTCAGTCATACAACATCAAATGACCAAACACTTCAAATTTTTGCTTCTAAAGTTCCTTCGGTCCTCATTTTAGATGGAGGAGTCTGGTAATCCTCATAATCATTGTGAGGTTTTCAGTGATGATTTTATGCTTCTATTACTAACAGTAAAATTTGTACCATAATTTTTCAGGACACTGTCAGAAGCAAGGCTGCTCACTGCAAGGCTGAACTGCTCAACTGCAGAAGTATTAGCCAGTGTCATTGGTACTCTGCATACCTTCATTTCCCTGAAGTCACACATTATTATTCACTTCATGTCTAAAGTATTATATAAAGTCACTGTGCTGCATTTTCAGCTCACAGAGGTCTCTCTCAAGTGATGTAAGAAAGGGTAGCAAGTGCAAGTAATTGTGCTCCTGTCGTGCTTTTCAGGTAAGAGCAGCAAGTTATTAATTAATCAGTTCCATGAAGTAATTAATATATTCTGCATGTACAAATTCATATAACATATGTAGGTTAAATGAAAGCCACAGCAAATATAAATAGAAGTTTCACATTAAAGAACTTAGTGACAGGCCATGAAGAGGACCCTGGGAGAAAAAGGGAAACAACTCTCTTGCGCCTTGTTTTTATCCATAAAGATAAATTCACTTTCTTTCTGAAAATGGTTGATGGTTAACCTTGGCTCTGCATGTCAGCTCCACTTCTTTTCCCTCTTTGAAATGCTGAGCATCTTTTGATATGTTTGGTAAGTATCTATTAATCCATTCCCATCAGAGTGCTAAAAAGACACATATCATGGAGGAAAAAATTACATAGTTCTCCTTCCACGTGGACCTCGGCAAAAATAACCAGCTGCAAATAAGCAGGGATGCATATTTTCCATGATTCATGCTGCAGAACCCACCATAGGCTGTGGGACTCTTGTACAGAATTTGAGCTTTCATAGGAAAAAAGTGCTACCAGGCGGCCTGATGGTGAGGGAAGTCTTCCCAAAAAGGAACTGAACATGAATCAAGTCAGGATGACTCAGATTGTTTTTGTGATTCTGCAGAGAGACAATCTGAGATAATAGCTGGGTTGTGTGAACTATTGCTATAATTTATTACGATAAAAATTCAAAATACAAAGACTTACTATTGTGAATTGTTTTTTTATTTTCTCTCTATATATCAAAAGCACTGTAATATCTAGATTCCTAGCCCCTCTGTATGAATAAACACATATAAAAATATATGTGAGAGTCTTCTGTATGCTTCATAGCAAATATGCAAATTACCATCTTAACAAACATAGCAACATCCCTTTTGTGTGCTTGGTGAAGTGCACTTTGATAAGAAGACAGTAATGTGTAGCAGCAAGATTGAGTTACAACGGGAGGTATCCCAGCTTAGGACATCAAGGAATTTATAATTCAGTCATCACATGTTGAAGCTTGAAGCTTATGACAGAACTTTCTAGGTGGTGGGTAAAAAAAAAGAACGACTGAAAAAAATAAGCTGGGCCTTTGCTTAAATATATAAATTAGGTTTGTGCTGCTTTGGATTCAAAGAAAGAAAGAAAAATGGTCCATTTGTGTTTCACAACAACAAGGGTACAGTAGGCAGCACAAAGTATCAGTACAAGTAAAGGACATCTCTGCTGTTTGTGTGTTGTACACACAGGTTAAGTAAATGATTTTAATTTAACCAACCAGGTCCCATGACTCAAGGTGAGAAAAATTCTTCTTTAGCGCTGTTCTCCATCCTTTGCCAGAAAGCTGTTCCCAATTGAAACTATATTTATCTGTTATTTACCAGTTTAGTCAGCTGAGGACAAGTTGTTCTGAAAATGTTTGTTTAAATCGGCCAGCCAGGCATCAAGAAGAAAAAGGAGAGGAGTGGAAAGGAAAACCAATACGGAAACATGTCTGAAATTCCAGGGAAAACTTTTCTGTTGACTTTATCAGGATATAGCCAAGATCTGTAGTCAACAGAGACTGGTGGCTACTAAAATAAGGGAAAGAGACTAGAGACTGTAGAGAAAGAAAAGGCAGAGAAAGAAAAATATAGGGAACTCCCTAGATTCCCATTAAAAGAAAGGCAGGGGGGTAGGAAAATGGAGGTTCAGCTGCAAACAAACAATGGAAGGGAATGAAAACTGAGAAAGTAAATTAAAATATGTATGATCATTGATTTTAATGGATAAAGATGTCAGACATTGGCCTTATTTGCAAATTTTCCTGAATAGATGGTAGAGGCATAGGCTGGTTTCAGTATGGATAGGATATTGAAATAGCTGCAAAATTCAGAGAGATTATTCATGTCTGAAGCTTTGGGAAGATCACATCTGGTAGTAAAGGAAAGATTTATCTTCAATTTTAAATTGCTTGGAAATGATTGGGGATTTTTTGTTATGAAATGATATTTGGGGTCCTCCCTCGTAGAGAACGTTTTAATTTGCAATTTTTACCCTGACAAAACAATTTCAATAGAGCACAGTGAGTGCAGTGAGTAGGTATCTGTAACGACCATGAAAGGACAAACACCACATAGTCACCCTTATAGGATTCAGGAAAGACAGAATCTAAGTTTAACCACAAAGAAAGCCAACATGTTAAGAAATTTGTCTGAAACTAAATTACTAGTAAATCCTCCAAAAATCAGTCTTTGTGGGGGGAGTAAATGTGGAAGGCATATTGTCTTCTTAATCCAGAACAGACTGACGCATCTTTTGAAGAACAAACTGAAATTCTTTCTAAACTATGAAATCTTGAAGGGAGACCAGGCATGAATTTACCAGCCAGTAAAAAGGTCCTTTAGCCGCTTTCCTCCTGTCCCAGCCAGACCTCCACATGCCGCTCCCTTGTCTGTTTTTTAAATAGTAACATCCAAATATGTAGCTAGTAGAGAGATTGGTGGATGACCAACAGATGGGTAGTTGGTAGGCCACTTAGTTTGTTTCTCTCACAGTTTTCTGGTTCATAGTAGCTTTATTTCCCTTATCACATCTCCCCAGCTGTCCTTTTTGAGTTGCCTTCCAGCTCAATGAGTGGTTTCCATTTTTAATATACCATACATGCATAATTATAACTTTCTCTGTGGACATGGGCAAAGAACTTGCAGTCTCGACAACCACATTATAAATGACAGAAGCCTGTTCTATTGATGCCCCCTCAAGTAGAAGAATACAGGCCTCCAATATTTTCAGAATTTACTACATAAGATGACCTTGTTAGCTCAGTCTTACTAACGTGGATCACAACAGAGACGAGCCATCACAATAAATATCTGTCATATGATCCAGACCTAATTCTTCATGGCCACCACTCTCCTGCAGCACATTCAGGTACCAGTGTTCTCATGTGTTGCAGCATCCTCCTCACTTATGTGTGTTTGCCCACATTGTGTCGTGTCTCTTCCAAGCCCCTGCTGCTGCTACCAAGGCCCTGCTCAGGCTAAGGCCCCTCCAAGCACACAGGCACCAGTCTGATTCTCCAGGACAGCAGTGTATTGGTCTTTCCCCTTGCATGTACAAAATCAAAGACTAATTTTGTCAGAAATTCTTCAGGTGCTTCAGAAATGCCATATGGAGAACCCAACTGACAAAAGCAGCCATTGATGATGGACAAACTGTCACAAAGCTGTTTTTTTTCCTAGAGAGGAACTGAATTTTTTAGCACACTACACCATTACCTCCCAAGCAGCAAAAGACCTATGTAGGATTGCATGAAGTTACATATAAAGCCTTATTACCAAGGGGAAAGAACAGTTGGTAGCAACATCCCAAATAGTTATGCTTCAAAAGCATCAGCCTGTAGTTCAAAACTCTAGAAGCTCTCTCAACGTGAGCAGATCTTCCCTTCTTCATCAGCAGCTGAGCCAGGTTTTGAGCCAGTAGTGTTTACAAACAAATTAGTAGAAATAGTATTAGTAGTGTCTGCCCCTTCCCATCACTGGAAGGATTTGGAAAGCAAACTTCCAGCAGAGCTGTGCCAGTTGCACACAGAGCAGGCAGATGCAGAGAACATCTGTTTCAAAGGATGTGCCAGCTGTGACATCAAATGCCAGCGTACAAAAAGGCACCAGGAAACTTGCTGTAGGATCCTGTGGGGAGTGAACATTGTCCCTCCTATGAGCAGAGACAGGACTGTTCAGTCTGTGTCACAGAAGCAGCTTGCATCGTCCATCCTGGTGTTCCTTGTCGCTCCACACACACTGCACCACAGTCATGTGCATCCATCTCTACAAATACCAGGTTGCCAGTGACTAATATGAGTTCTTTAAATCTTGATGATGAATGGTTTTACATTCCCAAAGAGGAATGCTGTGTCCCACCACACATCTTTAATTGTCTCATCTGTTTCTATAAAGCTGAGAGGATGGACTAACAAAAATCACCTGGGGTGATGAAGGGCTTTGATTAAGGGCTGCCCAAACTCAGCTTAGAACTAGCTATTAATACTCAAACAGGTGCCTATACAAGCCAGATTGGAGCAAAACAGAGGCACAGGTTTCTCTGAGCTGAGATGTGCCCTCCCCTCTCTCAGTTGAACACAGCACTGTCTCAGGCACCACCAGCTCAGCAAGGATGCAGCCCCAGACGCCGTGGTGGTGTGGATGACAGCAGGGCATTTCTTAGTCTCAGATGCATCACGCAAGCTGGAGGCCAGAGACCAGCTCAGCCCAGAGCTATGGTGCACTATGAGAGCCTTCCTTGCTCCCCAGGGAAGCCAGCTCTGCTCCAAGCTGTGGGAAAACCACAACCAGACCCCATGTTTTAGGTTTTTACTGCCTGCCCAGCCACATCATCAGACTACCTCATTTTTAGCAAATGATCTAGACATCAGTGAATTCTCCAGATAATAAAAGACTATCCTTCAGCCTGCTACACCACCTCTGAACGTGACCCCCCACCTAGACTGCAGCCCTTCAAGTTATCCTCCATTTGTTTGTTGGTGTGCTCCCTTAGATCTGCAGATCGCTTTGATTATTTGAACATCTGGAAGTTGTCACATGCCTTTTCTGACCGTGACCATCTGAAATATTACCCAGCAGGACTTGAGGGGAGACACAGTAAGGAAACAAAAACATCCTACTCATAAGAACATGTGGCAGGAATTATCAAATGACACCATCCCAAAGGGTAGTGCTATATATCCAAGCAAAGACAAACTTCCTCCCCATCCCCTAAAGCCAGGACAATTTTTTCCCATACTATCAACTCCAGACATAAAACAATATTACATACAAATACCTAAAGTATTTTTCATTAAACATTATGCTATGAAGGTTAGTTGTCTATTACTAATGGAGAGAAAGTATATCTTTCATCCTCCAGCTTTCAAAACTGGAGAGTAGATCCTCCTCTTACATGATTCTCAACAGGAAAAACCTTCCTGAAATGGTTCCGTGTCTGAGGTTGTTAGGGTGCCTATTCCTGGTTTGCCTGTTGTCCTTACAGGCAGAGCACAGGTTCTTTGGTAAAGCTGGAATGGGATATATTAAAAAAATGAAATTAAAAAAGGTTGAAATACAGAGTCAGAGTTTCTCAGCAATCTCATCAGAGGCAGTAGGGGCTCTGGAGAAGAAGAGAAAAGACCAAAATCAATGCAACTGTGCAGGTGGAAGCCCAGGAAAAACAAGCACAGCTTTTAGATTTGGTTTCTCATTCTTAACAAGATACAGAAATGAACAAATGAAGAACAAATGAAGCATGGAGAACAACAGAGACCATACTGCTGCAGTCTGGCAGCTGTTAACCAGTTATATTTTGGCCTTTGTCAAGAGGTACTCCCTAAAATCAGAAGGCAATGGCTATCCTTCTGAACAGCTTGCTTGCTTACGGATCATAGGTCCAAAATCTCATTGCCCTGGAGGAAAACAGGAACGTGCTCCCATGCATTACTTCCAAATTCCCCTTTCCTGTGGGCAGCCAGCTGGAAGAGGGGCAGTCTTTGTTGGGGACATGATACTAGTAGAAGTAGAACTGGTTATTCCATCAGTCCTCAGCCTCTGCATTTCTCCAGAGTCAAATCAGACCTTGATGTACTGGCTTTACTCCGTGTCTGTCACTATTTCTTCTTCCTTTGAGGGTATTTTATATTTGGTTGCACAGCACTCTGATTTTTTTTCTTCTCAAACCAAGTGCCACTGGCTACTGAAGTAACTTTCTGACAAACCAAATAGATCTTGAAAAAACCGCAGCATCCCACAAGGAACTCAGGTAGTGCAGTGACACTGGTCCCCAGGAATCCTCTTAAAAGCAGACGGTCTCCTCCGGTGTAACCCGACAAAAATCTTCCACGCTCTTTCTGTCGGCATGTGACAGAAGGTGGCTCGTTTGTCCCCGGCCAGGGGCGGGGACAGGGAGCGCTGTGTGAGGCGCTGCGCACTCGCGGCGCGGGGTGCCGCTCTTCCCCGGCCGCACCAACAGCCCCGCGCCGCCGGAGAGCGCGGCCGCGGTTCCTGCGCGCACCCGCAGGTGTCACTGCCGCCCCGCACCGCCCGCGGACAGCGAGCGGCGGCCGGGCCGCGCACGCACGGCAAAGCTGTCGGGAGCCCATGCTGCGAGGGAAGCTCGGAACTGCTGCACGGCCGCCTCCGACGCCGCCGCAGCCGAGGGTTTAGAGGAGGAGCGGAACGTCGGGTTTGTTTGTTTCCGACGGGTATCGGTCAGTTGTCAGCACATACATCAGCAAGACTCAGCGTGAAAGCAAACCAAAAATGTCAAATAGAATGAGGAGGTATATGATCACTTCAGGACTACGGGAGGAAAAAGGAAGAAAAAAACCCACCAGGCTCTTGATATTGCCTAACTAGTTTGCTCTACTGTGGCAAAGAAAATTGCTTTAACCTCCTTCTTTTGTTTCTGATTTTATGCTCTATTTAGTTTTCTCAAATAACGGGTTATAACGAATACCAAAATAGTCCCATCCAGCAAATTTCTCTAATGAATATTTTTTGTAGCAAGCATTACACAATTCATAGTAGTACCATTCAGATTACACATTTTTCCTTTGCAGGAAACTGCAGCAGCAGTGCAGCAGATCAGTGCTGATACACTGGCCATGCAGGTCCTACCGTGCCAGTACCTATAAAACAGAAAGTAGGACTATGCGGGGGATGGAGTTGCTAAAAAAAGCCATTGCTGTGTTACATGAAGGACTGCTGACTACTGCAGACAGATTTTCTCTGGCAGGGATGCTGCTGCATGCACAGGATGGCAAGGCCTCAGTAATGAGGAGTAATGACCTCCATCCTGGTGCAGAAGCTCTCAGGATCTGAAAAGGTTGAAGCTTCTCCAGGCAACATCAGATCTTCATCACACTGGGCATGGAAAGGCTTTTTCTTGTCTCCTCTTTCTTGCTTTCTTTTTTTCTTCTTTTTTTTTTCCTTTTTTTCCCCCCCTTAATTATGCTATGAGGGTAACATATTCAAAATCTTTATCTAGATGTACAATAAAAGCAGCCGGTTTTGTTATTTTTATCACTCTCTCATCTTTCTCATATTCCTTGAAGTCTTCTGGCCTGTAAACCCTTGCTTTTCCCTTTCTTATTAAAAGACACAAAATAATCAAAGCCACTCCACCTAGTCCATGATTTCTGTGGAAGGAGGTTGTTTTCAAAAGCTTTGTGGAGACAAAGATGCATTGCCAGCACATCCTATGGTCTGGGGTGAGAGAAGAAGCAGGAGAAATCCAAACCATCTTTCAAAAAAAGCCCCAATCCACCCTACTAGTCCACCCTACTGTACCAAAGAGATTCCACCACTGACATCCAGCTAGCAAGCACAATTTTAGGAACAATGGGTAAAAGTATTTTAAAGCCAGTCTGAAAGATTTCACATCTCTGATTTCAGTGGAAGTATGCTTTGGAACAGGGAAAAAACAGCACTCCTTGCAGATGGGAATCTCACAGTACAGTTTTAATACAGCAATGAGGTTTAAGAAAGTATTTTTCTGTTGTTCCACTTAGCTCTGACCAGCAGCAGAAGAGATATCTAAAAATCATGTCTTCCATGTTTGTTTTTTCAGTTGATCGGGGGTGGGATGTGTCTTTTTTTTTCCAATACCACAAGTATACAGAAAAGGTAGATTATATGGGTCTGTATGATGAGAATTGCACTGGGAAGAAGCCCCTTGGAGCAAAGTGAAAGACTAATATTTCAATTTTCTCATTACAGGACAAAAATAAAGATGGAAGTGAAAATTCCCCTCTGCACACAAATACACTGGTGGGAGAGCACCTTCAGCTACTCCCTTAGGGCTGGGGTGTCCCACACTCTCAGAAAAGGATTAGGAAAACAGCTGAGAAGGAAATCAAAGGAAGACAGATAAGGCAAAACCTTGCTAGTCAAGAAAGGTTGCTGAACTACTTCAGAAGGGATGGAGGAAGGAGAAATGGAGTCACCCAAAATGACTTAGGAATTAAAAACTTAAGAGTTTCCTAAAACCAACTTTCTGGAAACTAATTCCCTCATTAATTGAGAATATCTATGTAATTCTCTGAACCCTATCAGCAGTTTATTCATTGATGAAATTCCACATTTGTCTCTCCTCCCCTAAAAAATTTTATCTGTGATTTAGGCACAACATGAGCTTCCACAGGCCTGTTCACTAGTGTCACTGGAGCTACCACTCAGACCAGCATGGACCAGGACTTGGAAATATTTCCTACTCATGGGCTTTAATCTTCACTCCTGCCTCCCACAGACGCTTTCTCTGATAACAGACAGAGACATTCTGCATTGCTCTGTGAACACCCTCACCTCACTCTTACCACGGAAGAAGCTCCTTGCTTATTCTGAATTGCAACGCTGGGAGTGAATGGCCCGAGTACTCGCCCCTTCCTGCCACCAGCCCCGGCCACCAGCGGAGTCACTCTTGCTGTCCATCTCCATTCACCTAAGCAAGGCAGTAACTGACCTCCCTCCTGTCTCCTGAGGCTCCCAGAGACACCTCCCCACCAGCGAGGAAGGATGTCCCTGCCGTGTACAGGCACCCTCCTCCCCAGGACATTGCCCCACACCCCCTCTCCCTCACCCTGCGGGAGCAGTGGCTGTAGGAGGAGCGGAGAGCTCCTGGAAACAGGCTGGGGAAGGGAAGAGGCAGACTGCCGGGAGAAGGATGGTGCCCTGAGATCAGGACACATCAAAGGCACATCGTGCATCCACATCAACCCCTGCCCTATCGCTGACCTGCCTTTCTTTTAATGCTTTCTGTTTTGTTTTGGGTTTTTTTTCCTAATTTCTTTTAGTTCCAAGAAGGATAAAACAGAGAAGATAAGTATAGAGAGCATTAGCCGGCACCATAAGACCATGCGGGAGAGATCAATAGGCCAAGAATCAGAGCAACAAAGGAGAAAAAAAAAAAACATAAAAGATGAATAATCCTAAAAAAAGATGTTACTGATGGAGAGGGGGAGAGAAGATGGAGACTCTAAAAGAAAAGTTGTCTAAAGAACAGTGCATCAAAAGAGATGAACTCAAAAAAGTTCAAAGATTTTGGGTTACACATTCCTCTCAGCAAAAGGGTAGAAAAGTAAGTCACATTAAATATGTCATTGCCACACATCTTTTAAAAATGAAAGGGGTAAAGAAATAAAAAGGTGGCTAGAACAGATAGTGTGCATAATGTGATACCCACATTGAAGGAGTAGCTGCCAGGCTAAGAGGAAGGGTGGGAAATAGTACCCCCTTTGAAAGATGACATCTGTGATGAATCTAACAAGATATTTCAAGGTCTAGTCAAATCAAAAAGAAAGCCAATGAAGGTGAATGCAGCAGAATATATTTTGGGAGCAAAGTACAATAAAAATTGTGCAAATGCCACTAACAAGGTAACATTTACCATCGTATCTTAATATTGTTTGATATTTACTGTCCATGTCCACACTTGTAAATAAGGACTATCATCTAGCATTTGAGCAGGTTCTCAGAGTTTATTATCTGGACAATTTTTTCTTTGCAATTTACACATACAGATCCCTTACAGCAAATAGTGATGCTGGTACTCATTCTCATTCAAGTGTTTGTGTTAAAGAACCAGGCCAGCAGATTCCTCACTCTCACATAAAGATACTTGCAGATAAAAGGACTGTTAGTACTGCACAGGTGGAATAAAAAAAATAATAATGATAAAGAAAAGATCTTGGGAAAAGAGAAAGATGGTCTGAAAAAAGACAATGCTATTCAAGAGACAGCTCAAGGCACCTCACTCACCCAAGAAGAGTCAGCTACACACAAAAGGGAGCAACCATCTGTGCTAGACTGCACAGCATCTGGGCATCACTATGCCACATAAGCTGGCAAATTTCAGTAATGGCCATCTACTGCAAAATGGGCAAGTCCTGTAGTTGTGTGTATGGGCAGAAGTACAACAATCCTCTGCCCTCCTCTTTTAAAACCCTGGTGGGAGTCCTGCAAGCACCGTCTCCAAGAAATTTGTAAGAACCCCTGGCCCAGAGGAGAGTAATAAAGTCACTCAACACTTCAAAGAAAACCAGTAAGAAAACCACAGGAGCTGTGATGTTGTAATGTCCATTTATGTTAGGAACATATTATTGTAGTGACTGCAGCAGCCTGGTCAAAAATAAAGGGATAAATCAAAGCAAGGAAGAGTCTGTTTAGATATCAGGGAAACAAAACTTTGTAGTTGCAGAGATAATGACTGTCTGGAGAGACTGCAGCCCTCAAGCCGATGTCTATACAAACAAAACACTTTCAATTGTACACACGTCGCTTGAGAACTCCACAGTCTGCACTGAAGAGGGGAATCCAGCCTCAGAGCACTCATCCTCTCTTCCCCTTCACCTCTTTAATATTGGGACTTCAGCATATCTTCAATTCACAGGAGAATAGAGCAGTCTGTTCAGCATAGTCAGATCAAAAGGCAGACTGGTGTGAGTCACAACCACTTAGCAACTTGCTTAAATGAATTGTGGACACAGAATATGTTCAAATAATTTGCTGATAATTTCCCTTGAATATGTTGGGATTAATACCTTATTTTCTTAAAATCTCTGTAGCTATTAAAATTATTTTAGCAAAATGCCTGTTTTATGACCCTGTTATAATAAGTCGTGTTATGCACCTACTATAATAAGTGCACTGTTAGTTCTGTGCACGATATCTTTAGCTAGAAGAGACATAAAAAACATGTCACTTTTAAAATCTAAATTCAAAGAGCTGTTATTCACTATGCATAAAAATAAATAATTGGAAGAGCCATAAATAAATCACTGGCTTTTTCAACCCCTAGTTCCAGTTACATATTAAAACCAGCCTTTCCTCACTTTGATGATCTGCTTTAGCTTTAATTTTCTTGATAAAAGACATCCTAAATGAATTCCTACCAGTCTTGTTTTCTGGTTGTTGCCCTCCTATTTTTTATTTCTTAGGAGACTAGCTGGCATTTATGTCTCATGATTTCAGACGATATTAGGGGTGAAATTTGAAAAAGGCAACACTAGATATTTTATTATTATTCAGTATTTCTTTCTAGATAAAAAAATGTTGTTGCTAGGTTTTAAGGTGCCGGTCACAGTTGATTTTGCCTCATTTTTCAGGTTTTAATTCCAGCTCAGCATGGTTGTGGCCAACAGGCTGGCAGTCCACCAGCTGCATTCTGCCTCTCTTGCTCCTAATTATTCAGCTCTCCAGTTCTCCTCCCTTGTCGGTTCTGTTCTGGTCACCACAATTAATTCTCATTTCTTATTCCTTTGTTCACCTTCAACTCATTAGTTTTTGGCTGGTCTCCACTACTGTTTTCGCTCAGCATTTTGCAATTTATTTCATCACTTTGTAAGGCCCTTTTCCTCCCTCTTTGGTTTTCTAGGGTTGAAGGAGTTTTTACTTGCTTCTTATAGAAGAATGGTGAATATTTTGCTGTTGTCAGGTAGGTGCCAGGGTATCTTCTGCCTCTCCCACCAGCCATTTTCCTTGACAGGCTGATCTGGGAGCACAAAGCCACCTGAAGTGTGCAGCAGCACCATCAAACCCTTGATCCTGTAGGCTTTAGAGCTGTTTTATGTACAAGGATGTTTGGGGAAAGAGACTGACTGATGAACCCAACTCTCAGATTAAAGTTTCAAGCTCCAACCAGTTATTTTAAGGAATATTACAATTAATATCACACATGGGAGTTTTGAGCTTCTTGGGCAGAGCCAGGAGGCACTGACTGACGACTTTTCCCTAGAAGACAAGAAATATTGTCCCTTCAGAGTGATTTTGTCTCTTGGTCCATTTTTCCTCAGCAGATTTGTGGCCTCACTAACATTCCTAATTGGTAAATTGTTGTGTAACCAAAGTCAGAAAACTGTTTGGTTATTGTACAAGCATGCCTTTATTAGAGATAATCTTAATTCTTGAAGTGGATCTTTGTATAAATTGGGAAACACAACTTTAGCTTTTCTCTGTGGGGAAGCAAAAGGAAGTTTGTGCCTCCTTAGAGTTTCCAGTCCCAGTATTGTATCACTCACTGGCTGATGACAGTGATGAGGTGAAGCTCTTAAAAATCCTCTAGTTGTAGGATTGATTTTGTTTGGGCCAAGTTCACTCATATGTAACAGTGGAATTGTATCACTTGGAGCAAGCTCAAATGAAACTTTAACACAGCTCCCTGACTACTTTGAAATCCTTATTAGTGATGCCGGGTTTTACTTTAGAGACATCATGTTAAATCCTGTGCAAATACAGGGAAAGACAGCCATTCAGTACAGACTTCATATTTCTTGAAAGGAAATGTCCTGGATTTGGCTGGGATA
>VWZV01010987.1:0-82647 GCA_013397155.1 Irena cyanogastra
GGAAGGGAAGGAAGGGAAGGAAGCCTTTCAGTTACCATGGCAGTGTGTTTCCATGGAAGCCAAATCTGAAGCCTGTTGCTGCCACTGGAGTGGTCCGAAGAAAATTATTAGTTTTGAAAATTAACAAAGCTGCTCAGTATCTTGAAAGCCAGCCCACCCACAGCCCTCTAAACAACAAAGGCACCTTTGCATCCCTGACAAAGGATTCAATAAACATGTGGGGAAGGAAGAGAGAGCAGAAAAAACACCACACAATGAAAAAGGGAGCTTCCTTTTATGCAACCAACAATGCAGAAACCACACTGGTAAGCACAAGGCTGAGTGCACTTTGTGAAATACTGCACATAAAGGTCAGCAAAATCCTACAGAACACCCTGTGTCACTGGCTCCTGAGGGGACTGCTTTGAGACTAGAGCTGCTTGGTTGCCATTTGTTTGAAATTATTTCCCCATAAATCATGCTGATGGCTCTCCCTCGGTTTGCACACCCACCTCCCAGAAAAATCTTGGGGATGGAAAGCAAAATTTTCTTGTGGGTTGCCTAATCAATATTAAAGATCAGCTTAGCTGCTCTGATGCTCTCCTTGGTGGTCAGAGTATCTTTTTGAATTCTTCAAAGTCACCTTGTGCCTTCCCAACCCAGTTTCCTCACCAAGACACTTTTCCATCATTTTTCAGAAGCCAGGGAGCACACACAAGCTGCCTAGTGCAGTTTATCACAGAAAACTGAAAAAACATGTCACAGATTCCCAAAGGGAATCCCAAAGGGGAGGCACTGGGATTCAGTGCTGAAGCATTCCTGTTCCACAGGCTGCCAAACAAGAGATTCACAGGCAACACAAGCAGACCCAAATCTGTACTCTGAGCAGTACCTCAAGAGCACAGATTTCAGAGTCTCTCATTTTAGTGACCTTCCACCTAGAAGCAAGAACCTCTTCCTCACTGACATGAGAGCATTGTGAAGGCCTTCCAAATGAGGCCCTCTGGGGATAAGTCACCTGAAGAAAGCTGAACTCTCAGTGAAAGGTAAAGATCAGAGGGAAAGAGGCACCTGTTGGATCATCAGCTGAATCTGACTCATTTCAAGGCAAAGAAAGATCCAAGACCTGCCTCCCACTGAAACACCACTCCTGTACCCCTGCCAAAAGGTCTCCTGTGCTCTCTGCTACCTCTCTTGTCCAGGAGGAAAAGGGAGGGAGAAGCAGATCATTTTAAAGCACAGTTCAACTAAAAGCATCTCCTTTAAAACAAGGCAAGTACAAATAAAGGGCCTGGCACCTGGTTTGGGATTCCTGCTCTGTTCAGATTTCACTCAAGGCATAGCTGCACAGAGCATTGGGGAATGCTGCATCCATGCCTCCCTTCCCCACCCAAGAGCCACAGACCTCCAAAGAAACTAAAAATGACTCTGCAAGAGGCACTCAGAACTAGACTACACACCAGAGCAGAACAATTGGCTTAAGTTAACACCTCTTCCCTGCCTGGGGCGCTTTTCTCAGTTCCCAAAAAGAAATCTGAGATCACAGACTGAAAAATAAAATAAATCAATAGAAGAGGGAGGTATGCCTAGTCCTCAGAGACTTCAACTGTCTTAAATCCAGTGTCACACAAAGAGGTAATTTTCTTTTCTGTGTCACCAAAAATAAAGAGGAAAAAAAACCACAAAGAACTGCCAAATGTGTTAAATACATAACTTAGGGCATTTTAATTAAAAAAGCAAAATACATTTCATCATTCATCAGCTGGCACAACGTATAAAAACTTTTAAATAACAACTTTAATATTAGTCACAAAATACAGCATGTTTTATAAAAATAGCTATATGCACTGATATTACTGATAATGTAAAACCACTCTGAATAGGACATGCAAAGACATTCAACTTTGATCTTTCAACTTCCAAGTGCTTGTTGCACCTGCTACTTTATTCCTTCTCAGTCTGTTTGGGAGGATTTTGTGCTGGCACTTGGGGACCTCCTCCTCCTCCCCCCTCCTGCACACAAAGCCCTGGCAAAAGGTTTCAAAAAGGGCTGACAAGTTAAGGTGCATCATGGGCATCTCAGTGGCCCAATTTTCACAGCTTATGTTTCAGAAAGTGCTCAACATCTGTGTCCTTCTCCATGGACCTCCCTTTGGTCACTTAAAATATCCAGCTTCTCAGCCAAAACCCTTCCAAATTATTCTTGGCTCTGTTGCACCACAGTATTGAAACTGAAAGCAAAAATCTAGATACCCAGCCTGAGATTACTACAGGAGGCAGAATTCTGTGGCTGCAGCACCATTTTTGTATAGTTGTACTCTGCTTGTGACATTTCTAAATTATTCACACACCAAAATTCACTGATGTCTGTCTGTTCACATTAGGAAATCCAGGCAGGACACACAAAAGGTCATGGAGAAATGCAATTTTACAGAAAGGAAGGTTTAGCTGAGGATAGCATTAATATAATAAAACCCCACATTAGTATTAAAAAGCCTAACAGTAAATATAAACTGTTACATAAACAGTCTGTCACACTGCAGTTATCAGATTTAAGAATGTAACTGTTCCAAGGGGACATAAGGGACATCAAACCCCAGAAAATTAAAAAAGAGATGGTATGGAGTACATTAGAGTTAAGGGCAAAGATATGTCTGATAAAAACTCCACCCCTCCCAGTTTTCACTCCACATGCTGACACACAGATTATCAACAACATAAACTACAGAGCTCTCTCCATCTCTAGAAACACAAGCAATCCTTGCACCTTTACAGTACCATCTCATCCCATTTAAGCCCCACGAATGTAACGGAGACAGAAACCCACCCTGTCATCACCTTCATTCCTGAGTCTACAGAAAGAGAGGAGGGCACTGCTGGTTAAGAACAGTCCCTACTGCTGGCAATAGCAGCAGCACCTTCAAAGTGTGCCATCAAGGACAGCAGCCATGAGCAGGGAGAGGCTTGATGCTCTGCTGGCAAAATGTGGGTTTTTCCTGATTTTTTTCAAGTCCGCATTTTAAACTGTGCTCTTCTAAGAAAATGAGGAAAACTTAGTGATTTATCACCTCAGATAATACAGCAGCAAACTCATCTTCTGCAGTTAAAAAAAAATTTGTTGAATTATCTTAATGCACTAAACGTGACAGGCAAAAACATTCCCATAAAAAGCTGTCCCCTTAAGTTACAAGTCACATCACAAGAGCAAGCTCCTAATTAAAGTGTCGGAAGCAGAGCAGCTTTTACCAGCGCTGAAAATCCAAATAAGAACAGAGACGCATCCTGCCCCCGACACAGCAGGAGAGAACTTTAGAAGGCTTTATGGGGAACTGGCTGGAAGTCGCTGGTTTTGGTGGCGTGCGCCATGGCCCTGCGGCGGGCCAGGCGGGATTTGGAGGGAGGGGACAGCTTCATGGAGCACACGGTGTGGGCGGCGCTCTCCTGCTCCGCGCTCAGCTCGCTCTCGTGCTGGGACAGCTGCCGGTTCAGGGCGATGGCCTCGGCAGCAAACAGGGTCAGGTCCTTCGTGCTGCTGTTCCTGGCCAGGGAGAGAAAAGGAGGAAGCAGTCTCAACACAGCGACTTCACCCACTTGCCCTCACAGCAGAGTATCTATTCCCAGGCGTGTTTCTTTCTTCTACCAAATCACTGAGACAGCAGGCAAAATGACCCGTTAATATTTGCATTTATCCTCACTTAGAGGACCAGCAATGCACGACAAAAACACTCCGGGATTTTGGAGACAGCCACAGTTCTACTTCTCCTTCTGCCACGGACTTCTGATTATAAACCCAGGAAGGCACCTGAGATGTCATCCTTAATTTCTACCTGTTCTCAGAGGATGGGCTTATGGGGCCATTCTGCTATCCTTCTCCAGAGAACTGCAGTCCCATTATAACTGCACCTGTGGCTTAAGGAAATGCATTTCTGATGGGAGAACCACCTGAAATCACCAGCAGCAGACACAGAAATAGAAACAGATGTGTGACTCAGGCTCTCTGGCACACAGAATCTCCCATCAAATCACCTCCAATGGGGCTTGCCCTGCTCACAGTAAATGGATTATTGTGAGTGCCACCAACTGCAACAAAAGTCAGATCCAAGTCTGTGTTTATGGTGATTATTCACCCATCAGAAAGCAGCCTCTTTGGGTAACACACGCCTTTATGCCTTTTTCTGCCCCTCCTGGGCAGCAAGCTGACAAAACCATCATTATTTCCTGTCTAAGATTAACACTGCACTGCAGGAACTCCCTCTAATGCTTTTCCCACAAACAAGCAAGATTAGATCATAAAGAAAATTCAGACCTTTAATATTTCTGATGTTCTTAACAAAATTAGTGCTGCACATTTATGAAGTTCCAGTCTCAGCCAGGGATGTTACCTCCTCATTTGTCATGTCCTCTCTCCCACCCATTCTTTCAGGAATTATTCTTGGCCAAGTTTACAGATTTTTAGAAAATAAGCCCTACCTTTGAAGAACTTGAGGGGTGGGCAATCCCCTTTCAGGAGCCTGCTAGAAGAAGCATTGAAGAGAAGTTAGTTACATATTAGCAGTTGGGGAACCAAGCTTTCCCAAGAGTGACAAAAAACAAGTGACTCCCCCAAATCTTTACAACTAACAGATATTGCAAATAAACTGATTCACTGTGGGCTTACAAATCACTGTTTGCAAAGCATATTTCATAATCTGTCTCCCCTCACAAGATGATTTCACAGCTTGCAGGTATAAGACTACAGCTTTGGAAGCTCTCCAGAGGGTCTATTCCTTCTTTCCTGAACAGGGAGCTGAAACATAAGAGGACACTGCTGTTCTTTTATAACCATATTTACCAGCATTCTGCATTACTGTATTAGCACAATAATTTGTGTACTGCAGTACTTGCTATTCACAAGAAAGCCATTTAAAATGCACAAAGCAATAATTAAACAAAACAAACACTTAGATGCTGACATATTCATCCAAATATTTACCATGCAGAAAAAATAAAGCCACTGTGTATCATTTAATTAATCAAGATACAAGCACTGAAACACACAAGAACTCCAGTAAAAAGTTCAGAGACAAGGAACAGCTTGTTTGTCACTCTGGAAGAAGAATAACTCTTTATATAAAGGGGGATACATACTCCTTGAACCCATGAATGTTGCAAAACTTGAGCAGCACTAAGTCGTTCTTTGGCATCACAAACCAGAAGCTTTGAGATGAGATCTTTGGCCTCAGAGGAAATATGTGACCAGTCCTTGTCAGGAAATTCATATTTGCCTTCTTGAATGCTCTCAAAAAGCTTATTCTGGTAAAGGAAAAATTATTCAATTGAAATACACTGCAACCAGAAGGTTTCTCAGGTGAGACTTCCCATTCACTTTTATCCACCTAGGAGGGCAATGTGGAGGACAACTGAAACCATCCAGTCTCCTTATGCAGTCAATGGAGTGACAGGCAGCTCCACAGAGTGGCTCAGCAGCCTAAGATGGACACAATACACTGTCTGCTGAAAACCCTTCCCCCACCCCTAAGAGGGCAGCTAAAATACTCAGTTTTTAGATAATAAATTCTGGCCCTGCATGGCAACCCTGCCAGGGCTCAGCTTTTATCTGAGCAATTGCAGGGACTACTATAAACCAGATCAAGGATTGCAGAACAAGGGAGGATTCCAGAGTGGGGAAGAGGGTAAGGAGAAGCTCCAAGATGCCACAACAGGAGGAAGGAGAGGCAGTTGCCCAACCTTACTGTAGGAACTAGTATCACTCAACTTTTGTACTGCCACCCTCACTTCTCAGTGACAGCTCATCCTCCCAGCTACCTGCCGGCATCACGCACAGCTCTCCACTGCTGACAATTCAGCAAGTTCTACACCCAAAGCTCAGGGGACAACTCTGCACTCCCCACACACCCAGGACATGCACACTTACCTGGCAAACCCTGCAGACTTCTCCTCTGTCCCAGCCACAGTCTGTGCCACAGTTGCCCACAAAAGGGGGGTAACCACTGAGCATGATGTACAGAATCACTCCCAGGCTCCACAGATCACACCTCTTGTCATAGAACGTGGCCTCCTCCATGAAGACTTCCACCACTTCAGGTGCCATGTACTCTGCAGAGCCACACTAAGAAACCAAATTCCATTCAAAGGGAGGGTCACATCAAAACAAGATTCAAGTCTATCATTTTCCACTCTTTATACCAGGTGGCTTGGTGCAAAAGGAGAAATTAGGCATCAGTGAATACTGAAGTTCCTATAGTTCTTTAGCAGCACCACAAGCTGTTCCACATGGCTGTGAACCTTTAATCCATAATGAAAATATTAATTTATATCTTTCAGGTTTTTAAATCTTATCCATTAGTTATCAGACAAGTGTATCAGGGGAATAGATTTCTGTAAGACTTCTGCAACACTGTCAGATTTTTCTTTCACAGTAAATGGCGAAAGTACAGTTTTTCAAACTGATGTGCATTATAAAGCTACACACTAATTAGAGAGCTTGCATTCTTCTTAGCTCATTGGCTTGGCTACAGAACCAAAACATGGGGAAATGAACACAAAACTAAGGTTCAAAGGCTGTCCATAAGCACACAAAAATGGGCACAAAAAGTTTCCCCATTTAATTGTGTAAGAGATAAGCAGGACCAATGTGTCACATGCTAGCCAACAGGAGAATTAACACTGTGAGCTCCTGTGCTTTTGTGTATTTGTTCTGTGACTGGGAAAGCAAGACAGCATCTACCACACATACACTTGCTTGAAATGAACTGCCCAGCACTGGGTGTAGTGGCAGTAAGCTCCTTGGAAGGTCTCCTCTGGAGATGATAAAAAATGGTTTATAGTAGAACAAAAAAAGCACAAAGCACAACAGGTCTCACCGGCGTTGTTAATTCAGGAGTGGTTATCGGAGTACATGCACTGTTCAGCTTCACCCCACTGCCAAGATCAAAGTCACATATTTTTACTGGTGATATCTAAAAAAAATAAGAGGTCAGGAAGACTGGGATTAATACAAAATACATGAATATGTATATATGTAAAGTAGAAAACCCCAGGACAGAACACAAGTCCCTAGTGAGACTCAGTCCCTTACAGCCACCTTCTACTCCTTGCATTCACCTGCCCTGCCCCAGCTGCACCTACACCACCAGCACCTGATGCTGCTACATTATTTATTTGGTTAGGCAAGTGCCAGTACACATTAGAGCACTTTGAAAACTGGTCATATAAAGTGACCAGCTGGCCTCTAAATGCTGTTTGTCCATCTGGGTACTGGCTCAGAACAGATGAGGCACTAGGGTGTCACTGCCATCCCTCTATAAGGCCAGTTGGCCTTTTATCTCTTAGCCAGATGTTCACAGCTCAGAGAAGAATTTAGTCTCTTTTAAGCTTCAGTTCTGTTAAATTTAGTAGAAGTTCATTAATGGGTTCAAAAGTTTTCAAGAAGAGAAAAAACACAAGGATTGTTTTTGGGAACCAAGTTCAAAAAATTCAGTTTGGAAAGTTAAGAGATCAGAGCAGCACCTTTTCTGGAGATTCACACAGGATGTTTTCAGGCTTCAGGTCCCTGTGAGCAATACCTAAAAAGAGAGAGTACAAGTATTCATTAGAAAGGATACTTTGCTGTTTTAGTTCTTATAACTTCTCTTTATTAGAAGGTGGCCTGAGAAATATTCTAGGTCTGAGCCTGCTACACACACCTGCCCCTCTTAAATATAATCATTTAATTGTAAAGTGCAACTGTTAAATGTCACTGTTGCATCCTGCTATACAGACAGGAGTCTCTGTCAAACAAGTAAGAACCTAACACCAGAACTTTTTATTAGCCCAAATTAATTATGTTCCTTAAAACCAGCTTATTGAGATGACTGACCTGCAGGAAAGTTTAATTCTTCACACAGTTTAATAAAATTATTTTTGTGCCTTTTACAGTAAAGTTGTTCTTTCCAGATGGATCAACTGGCTTGCTGAACTCCTACCAGCACAGACAGTTCTTAAGGCACTCTCCTCTGCAAAAAATCCCCTGACTCCCAGATGAAACTAACCCTTTGAGGTACATACTCATTGCTGAAGCAAATGAAAAATTAAAGTTTCAGTTAGAGATGCAGAAGAAAAGCTAAAGGAAAACAACCAAAGGGCTTCTTCATTCGACTCCTATCAGAATAGGCAAACCTAACAGGGAAGCACAAAGTTATCTGTGTAATCACATGCAAGGTGATTCTCTGCTGTCAAAGAAGTTCTTCAAATGCCTAAAAACACAATTTCTGGAAGTTCTCCATCTAATATGATCAAACTCAATTTGAAGGCAGAAAATGAGAGGCAAAAAAAAAATCAAATCAAGTGAGCAACTTGGCTGTAATTTAACTGCAGTCTAGTCTTGATTTAGAAACTTACACTCCAAGAACACCTTATATTACTTCAGAGTACAGGACAGAAAACTCCACCAAACTCCAGGCAAGGGAGCTTTTAATGTCATTTCTTCAGCACACTCCACAAGATGTGGCTTAAAATGTAACAGCAGAGCCCCAGTTGAAAGGAATCAGTGCTCATAGTGACTCAGTGTACATGGCTTTGGCACAAAAGATGGCACAATGAACCCACCGAGGTGGCCGTGCTGACATTTACAACAAGGCTCACCAAACTCCCAACGCTTGGCTTAGCTCACAATGGGAAAGCCAGCAGTGTCTTTTTCTATTATTGCATGAATTCAAATGTCTGATTATGTAACATTTGATTTTGCAGTTGCACAGAAAAAACAACTGCCTTTAAACACCTCTCCAGTAGTTTATTAGCAATAAAGAACACACGTCCCAAGTGGGTGTAAGGCAGGATTATCATCCAGCTGAGTTTTAAACTACTCCTGTCAAAAGAATTAGTTGTCCTTATTCAAATTTTTTTAAAAGCATTTAGCTATAGGACTTCACCATTAAGCTGTGCAATAAAACTGCTTTAATTTCCTGTTTACTTTAGTGTTCTGTACCCTACTTACTAATTATTTTAATGTCACACGGAAGAACCATAAAGAGAACAATAAAATGAAAAGGGGATGTGGCTGATTCTGCAAGCTATATCCCTGCTGTCCCAGCTCACAGCAAACAACAAGAAAGCAGATTGCTGCTCTACAGCTCTTTTAATCAATCACCCTCCTCTTGTTTGGGAAAAGGGGAATTAAAACTAAAAGCTGAGAGAGAGCTACAGAAAGGTATTAGCTCAATTGGTGTTAAACCTCTTGAGTGGGATATCTGGACTTGCAGCTGTTAAGAAACCCACTATAGCCCTGCACAATCAAAAAAAGATTTTTTCCACACATTCAGCCTAAGTTTCCTGCTTCTTGTATGCCCCATATCGCAAAGTCAAAATCTTCTAAACATAGGTATTCAAGAACCTTCTCTGAAGGTTTAATGTTGAATTATCACAGACGGGCTGTGAAGATTACAAAAGTCTGGATCCCAACTAAGTTTAGTTTCACATTCAAATTAACTTTTTGGAACAGTCACAACATGTGACAAGATCCACATTCCTCAGGTTTACTCCTTTTGTTCCTATGCACTGCTACAATTTTCTTTTTCATGGGTTCAACTTGTGGAGGAATCAGTGCTGTGATTCCAACTCAGCATATAAACAGCCCTGTGACTTGAAAGTATGCACTACAACTAAACATTTATTGAACCAGGGCCAGTATGAAGCAGTTTAGGCAGCAAACGCAAATCTGCTGAGATCTACCAGGCTAATCACAATACCAAAAAGGAAAAGAAAAAATGTATCAAAATAAATAACCCATAAACAGTCTCCAATCACATGCCATTCTATTCAGAGCTAATCACTGTATTTGAAACTGCAAGGCCAGATAATCACGACATAAGAAAGACTTCAGAAGTATCCATCACATTCAGCCCAAAAATATACTCTGGGATGACCACAATGCACAGAAATTCTTGTATTTAAACCAAAGTATTCCCAAGTCAAAAAAAAAAAAACAGCAGAAAAATACTAATGTAAAAAAAATCTCTACAAACATAACTGCTTTAAATCTAAGCAAATTCCAAAGGAATTGAGGACACCTTCAAATAAAGATTATGGTTCACTTATAGGTGTCTCAATTTAACAGTGAGAGTCTAAATGTGGGGCCAAAATCTACTGGAAACCAACAGGTCTTGTGACCAGCAGAAATTGAGTAACTGCTAAAAAGTAACTCTGTTGACCTGAAAGACAAGGAAATTAAAATTTTATTAGATCCCTTTTGAGTAACCTTTATATGGCAGCTTGTGTAGCGGGAACAAAGAGACTCAACCCTAATGTCAACTCTCTCTGCACACTGATTCAAGTTTTCTTCTTGAAATGCTTTTACCATCTTAACACTGCCAATTACTGAAAACACTCCACCATGAAAATAGTATCATAGAGGAAAACATATTAAGTCATTGGTCATTAAGTCATCTGGCATTGCTGTAAATGGGAAAACTAGCAAAAGCTGGCTACTTAGAGATAAAATTCCTTTATAATCTGAGTGTACAGTATTAACTAGTAAAGATGGAGGCAGCCCTCTCTCACCTTTTGTGTGAAGGAAGTCCAGAGCAGAGGCAATGTCTCTCACCACTTTGCTTGCTTCTCGCTCATTGAAGTGCTTCCTCTTCTGTATGTGGGCCAGGATTGAGCCTGTCAGGGTAACAGGCAAAGGGAAAACCTCAGTATGAATGCTGAACTAATTCCAAGTATCACAAACCCATAATCTCATTTTCATACTTCACAGCAGACCTTCACAACAGGCAACTTCTGTGGAGCAAAGAGGAGAATGACGAAGAAAAGGCACAACTGAGCAGCTTCCCTACTTAAGTGTGCTAGAACATGATTTTCTAACAGTGCAGATGTCTAGTTTAAGCACAGCATGAGAGACAATCACTTTTTACTGCCCCAGGACGTGACTGGCCTGTTTTCCACACACTGAGACAGTAGAGATTTGCCAATAGTACCAGTAAAACTCAAACATGAGCTAAGGAGATACATAAACACTTCAGCAAAACCAACCTACCCCAGGTCATGGGTGGTCATACTCAAACACTCCTCATTTCCCACGTCACCACTGAAACCCTGCACTGAAAGTCAAGGATACATGTTTTGTGCCTCAACAGCATCAAAGTAAAAAGAGATATGACCTTTAAATACACACCAAATTTAGCACAGGCATCAAGGCAAGGCTTCTGCACTGACTTAAGACAAAATGTGCCCAGAGATATAAAATCTGACAAAAGACCTCTAAATTAAAACATACTGAAGGGCTGGCAGCTTGCAGGCAGAGCCTCACTGGTATCCCTTTAACAAAGAATAAAAGGAGGTTTGATTCATCATTTTCTTAAAGTGAATTCAATCAAACCTCTCAAAAGACTAAAATGTCTTTAAAAAACCCATGCAGTCCACAGAGATCCCAGCTCCCTAAATAGCCTTACTACTGCCTTCTATTTTCTTATTCAGAGAGGTGTATTTGTAAAAGCAGTCAGGCAAAGAAATTCAAGAAGTAACTGCCATTGTTATTAGCCCCAGGACACTCAACATGTTGTATCTCAGGTGATTTCACTTTTATTCTTCAGTTCCAGATGTGGAAGGAAATCTCCTACTGGGTAATTCCTATTCTAATACCATCAATGCTACTGCCACTCCTCCACAGTGAGCATTCAGAGAGGGAAGAGGAAGGACATTCAAAAAGAAGAGAGAGATGCTCAGATATGTCAGGTGGGTGGAGGAAGCCCACTTTGGACCAGGTTACCAGATTTCAAACACAGACATTTTCCCTTGCCAAAACCAACACCACCTAGCTTGCTACAGATTTCCTGAGTGCAGAAATTCCAAAGGGGTTTCCTAGTGTAGTTGTTCTTTGCACCTTTAGAAACCAGTAAGAGTTCTTCAGTGTTTCCAGCCCTGTGGAAAAGACCCCACACTTTGCAGGAGACAATACTGAGAGCCACCTGAAGTGCTCATTTCACTCAGCAGGTTTATCTGTTTTCTTTCTGAACAGAGCTGATGTTCAAACTCTCTCAGATAAGAATTATATCAATACCAATAAAAACATACTTTACTGACTTTATATTCAGCCCACGTAGAGAATTCTCACGAAGAAAGAATAGCAGGGCACAAGTTGTTCCTACCTCTCCAGTACTCAGAGAGAGAGCATCATACAGCACCTCTCAAAATGCATTTCAGAGGGGAGAAAGAAAGAGGAAAAAAACTCTTAAACAATGCAAGTTCAATCTAATCAGCTCAATTTTAACTCATTCAATTATAAAATGCTGTCAGATAAGGATACTAAAGGGACTCTGGACATCACAGTGAACTGAAAACAGATAAAACAGGAGCAGAGCTCCTTCAGTTACCACAGCTACTGGAAGGCAAAGTTGAAAATGGAAAGCCCAAATTATGTTCCAACACTATAAGAGCAGCTTCAGACTGGAATTACTGAACTAAGACTTGCATTGAAGATTAATGCCAGCCTTGCCACTCACATCAGAATGTGCAGTGCACCAGATCTGACCATAATTCTCATTCTTTGTCTTCAAACCACATACCTAACACTTTAAATACTGATTTTTTTTTTAAGAGAAAACTAGCCTCAGCCCTAGCTGAGCCTGTAAAAACAGTAGATAAGAGGGGAGTAGCATTATTATCCTCTCAGCAGCCACTCAGGTACACTGACAACCACAGACTCACAAAGAGGAGTGTTAACTAATGGAAGAATGTGGAGATGAAAAAAAAAGACAAGTGCAGATTCCTCTCAACTGAGCCCTCTTACAGCTAATTTGTCAGAGACATCTGTGCATTAAGAAAAAGCATTATGGAGAAACACAATAAAAAGATGCAGGATTTTGAGAAAAGCAAAAGCTTTTACTCAAGAAATATACACATCCATCTCTTTCAAAAAGAGTTCTGCATCTATGCAGAACAAATTTTTATTTCTTGCACATACAGTTTGCTCCTGGAAACCTTCTTGACCAGAGACAATAGATGATGTTCTCCAGGCAGCAGGATACTTCAGAAGCTCAGCTTTCCTTTGAAGGGTTGGCCACATTAACTCCTAGTTTTGCACAGCCATGCAATTAGTGTGTACTGTAATTATACTCCATGCAGACAAATGTGAGAAAGTCCATAGTCCTTGTTGCAGATTTGTCATTCCCCAGGTGAGTGGGAAGTGCTGGAGCCCAGTGACCACTCAGGCTCACTTGGTGGGCTCTCAAACACCCACAAGCACAACTGGTTCTCAATAACAGCAACCCCAGGCACAAGCAAAACGGTTTTCATAACAGAGTTCCAGGAGTTCCATGCAATGAAGTCAATCCTACATCAAGGGAAAACTCAGCCAGAGTACACAGATGCTGCACTAGGACCATGCAAAACACCTGATATGCTGTGTGCCTCCCCTCCCCTGTGACCTACTGACTGTATGTCAAACCTGCCACTTTAATAGAGCTGACACTGCCATCACTCAGCCACAGAAAGGGATTGCAAATGCATGACCAAACCCACCAATACTCAAGAATAACCATACTTCAAGCTGTGTATAATACTTTCAGTTACTACTTTAAAACAGAGGCAAATAGGAGCCAAAATGATTCAATGAGCAAAGGCACAGTTTCTGCACAGTACCTCCTCGCAGCTTCTCAAAGACCAGGTAGTATCTTGTGTCATCTTCAAAAAATTCTATTAACTCCAAAATGTTCCTTTAAAAAAAAAAACAAAAACAAAAAAGAAGGGAATAAAGGGAACAAGCATGGAGTATACACACAGCAATGAAGGGTTTCAGCGTGGATAACTAGACGTGCCAAAAGTAACCAAAAATACAAGTTTAGTTAAACAAGTTGCTTTAGTTGCCTATGGCATTAAAACCACATTTCCAACTCCCACTGAAAATTAAGCACGAAAAACAGTCCAAACACCACACTCAGACAGGATCGTGAGAGCTCTCCTACTGCTCAATTGACAGGAAGATAAGTGGTAGTAGGTTGTATTTAATAATTTAAAACACTGCATTTGTGCTGAAGGCAGAAATAAAGAAAAAATAATTAAACTGGCATTCTTTCTCTCTGGAAATCACAAAGCAAAACACTCAGGGCTCAAAGGAGACAGGCATCTGTCAACAAGATAGTAAATTGAGCTCCTTAGTTGCCATTTTTAGACTAACTCCTGTTTAGCTCATGTAAATTCTTTGCAGCACCAGGTTGTTTTGAGAATGTCAAACATGTAAGTCAGATTTTTTTTTTACATTTAATGGCACACCCAACCCCCAAAATTCTGCACGTGGTCGTGTGAGCTTGAGTTTTTCATCACTTGTGCACTGGGTGACCATTTACTCTTAACCTCACAAAAGAAGACAGACATGGCCTGCTCCTCTACAGCACAACAAAAGTCCATGAGTCTGGTAAACAAGTTGGTTTTAAAATTATTTCTGTATATTATATTAAGTATTTGTTTGAAAAACTCAATGTAAGCTGCACAATTGTAATACATATACACCATCTGTTGTATCTACATTCTAGATTAACAGAAACATCTAAAAGTAGTTTCAGAACTGGCTCAAATCATCACAGAGCTCCCAGAGCATACTGCCAGAGCCTGCACAGCTTTTCTTCCTCTTAAGTAATGAGTAGCAGCTTTACAGTTGCTTCATCCTGTGGCTACATGAAGTCAACACACATCCAAATGAGAACTACATTGGCTTTTTGCTGATCTAAGAGTTCCAGTGCAAAAGCAGGAAGGCTGACACGAGGAGGACAAACCACATACCAGGAAAAGGAATGGTAAGATTTCTTTACAGCAGCTGGTATCATGTCAGCTTTTGCTGATGGTGAAATCACAGGGGAGAGTGTCAAAATGTTAATTTCTCATCTAGACAAAAACCATGCATCAACGAAGCACAGTCAAGCTACATTGGCCTGGCTGCTAACTGAGTTATGTAACTATTAATCTGTAAATAGTTCCCCTAAATTTCACAGGTAAAGAAGGGGAATTTCTTATTCTGAATTGAGCCAAGTCTAAATTTCAAGTGGTTTTAAGAGACTACTGCACAGCTTCTAACCTTGTCACACAAAAATCTGAAAACAAATAATCAAAACACTTTAAATAAACAAAAACAAGACTATACTTACTTGTTACCCTGACACTGGTACAGAGTTTCTATTTCACGAAAAACCCGACTCCGACTGTGCCCAGCATTTTTTTCAATGATCTGTGAAAAAGAGTTTTAAGAACTTATATCCGAGAAATTACTGCAGGAACTATACATATAGCTCTGGAATTAGGTAACTGATCCAAGGTTTGAATCTAGGGCATGCCCACTGGAGAAAAACACTCCACCTTTGTTTGTTTGTTCAATTTCTCATTTGGCATTTGTTTACAGATCAGAGCAGTGTCAGCAGAGCTCTGGAAGGCATTCAGAGGACAAGAGAAATTAGGACAGGAAGAGAAGAAAGGAACTAAATCCACACGTTACGCAGCCAGTGACCAGTTACCACAAGCTTTTTCTTGCATCATTTTAACTTTGCAATGTGCAGAACAGGATATCCTCTTGAGTTCTACTAAGAATAGATTTGAGTCACATCAGACACGAAACAGTCAAAAAGAACAGATTTGTCATTAGAGGCATTTAAGCAACAAGTATCAAATTCACCACATAGTAAGAGATAAGTTCATAGTGTAAACTTTATGGAGACCCAGTAACAGAACCTAAAGAAAACATACATTCAGTCTCAGAGCCATCCTTCACACCATCCTCAGGTTGAAAGAGGACAAGAGGCTGAGCCTCAATGATGGCTGCATAAACTGAAAGCTCATGACATTACCAAGACATCACCACCACCTGTATCCAGGACTGGTTTCTTATTTCTGCAGCTTGAGTTCTCTGGTGCAGAACAGGCAACCATTCACCAGTACTACACAGGTCGCTGTATCTGATCCCATCAAATTCCTAATGCAGAGCTTTGTTTATTTCAACCTTTCAACTTCAACAATTTTACAAAGTACAGAAAAAAATTCCAGCATCTCTAGAACTACATTTTTGAAGGGGCTTAAAATTTTGTGCCTCTTTTTGAATAGAATCAAACATAAAGCTTCCCTATTGCTATTACTTGTTTGTAATTAAATGGGGAACTGAGGATAACAATTTGTAAATGAGCCCTAACACTTTTCTGTGATGTTACAGAAAGAAAACTGGCCTCTATCAAAAAATAAAGACAGCTTTACATGAACCAGTGGCAGCACCTGATTCTCTCTGAATTCAGAGCAGCACCCAAAAGCTTGCACTGTTTGGGAGGCCATGCTGTATAATGACTCAGCCTCTTCTTTCATAAGAGGAGACAAAGGTAGACTACAACTAAAGCAGGGCATGAGAGGAAAGCTTGCCCTGAGATCCAATCACAGGGATTTACTGTTTGTGATTTCTACCTGCAGCGGATACACCAGTTCACTCTGGAGGCACAACACTTAAGATGACAGGTTTTCTCAACAGTTATAAAATAAGCTTATTTCAACCATCAAAAAAATTTCTAGAAGGATTAGCTATTACCCACTCTATTGCAGGTTTGCCCTGAGATACTCAGAGAGAGAACACACATCACAGACAGAAGCGATGCTGCTTTTATTCTCTACTTACTTTGACTGCATATTCTTTCCCAGTTTGGAGACTGACAGCACCCTGAACTTTAGCATATGCTCCCTCACCAAGCAGCTCAGCAGTCAGCTTGTACAAGTCTGCCAAAGAAATCCAGAAGAAAGTGAATTTTGACATCCATCAAAGTGAACTTTGAAAGTAAAAGTTATTTTCATGGATAACATCAAGACAAGCTCTTTAAGCTCTGATAAGCATCCCTCAAATCAATGTAATATTAAAGCAGACATGCCAGTCTTAACTATGCTTCCTTTTTCACCTCCCTCTTTCAAATTCCAGAAAAATTAGAAGTAAACTTTATTACAGCATCAAAATTACACATTTGTTCACCACAGAAATGTTTTATATCTCAGCAATCTCTAGGATCTCAGCCACCTTCCCTGTCTTCATGTAAAACTCAAACATTTTTTTCAGGTAGAAAACAATTAACTCCTTGCTCAGAAAATGCCTACCATACATCACTTACTTGCAGAGACAGTGTTTTAAGTATATAACAAACTTTAAACCTAGAATGCTACTACCATTTTTATTTGAAATGTACCTTCCATTGCTACTTGCCCACTAAGAAGTTTTATACTGCTCAGTTTTCTCACTGAGCTATATTTCACTTACAAAACTTCACAGTATTTGTGCACACATCTATTCAATCAAACCTTTTGCACTTTTGCACTGTTCCTACCAAAAAATGCAATGCTTAGCTAAGAAAACAGAAAAACAGCAGAAGCAAAGCAGACCATAATTAAAAGCTTCTAAATTGCCACCAACCTTCGAACTTCCCAGGGACCTGATCTGTGGCTCTGGTTCTTTTTTTCTTTTTCCTTTTCCCACTGTCTGCTATGGGGACAGGCTGACTGCTGACCATCTCTGTGTGGCAGAACATAGAGGTGACTTTAACAATCAGTTACTTTAGGAGAAAATGTACATGCTTCCATGTGTTTATGTTCTTATCTATCCAGAAGTTTCTCTGCTTTTTTTCATCACAGGCTGCCACCTCTTTTCCAAATATCAGAGAAAATCTAAAAAGGCAATTCAGGTGCCAATTAATAGTTTGGGGGGAGAGGTTGATAAATACATGTAAAATCAGGA
The DNA here is from genome assembly GCA_013397155.1 of Irena cyanogastra. Lineage (NCBI taxonomy): Eukaryota > Metazoa > Chordata > Aves > Passeriformes > Irenidae > Irena > Irena cyanogastra. Next base: position 17,699 of record VWZV01010987.1, read on the forward strand.
GGGAACCATAATGCATCTAAACTGAATCCTTATCTCACAGCACAGTAAGGCAAAGCACAGAAATAACCCACAACAGAACACGTGCCCTGATACCAGACAGCACTTGAAGCCCTCACAAGGGCACTCCGAGCTATTCTACTGCTTTACAAAGATTTTTTTTTTTTTTTCAAATCAGCTGAAGAAAATGAGCCTCCAAAACAGCAGGAAAGTGTGGGGAAGTTCCAAATCACTCAGTGAAACAAAGCAACCATAGAAGTTAAGGTATCACAGGAGCAATCTAGGTCTTTTGATGCTGCCAAAAGGTGATAAAGAAAACCATTTCTCACAGAACCATAATGTACCTTTCTAAACGACAGATCAGTGGGTAATTCATGCTCCAAAGCAAGAAGTGTTTATGGCAGATCTTTTTTCCTATATTACTAGCTGCAGATACTACAGGAGCTTAGTCAGAGGCAACAATTCACTGATGCAAGATAATATGGCAGGAAAAAAAACCACCTGCACATTGTTATTGAAGGCCTAAATAAAAACATGGCCATATTTGTACAGTTAAGCTATCTCCAAAAAGGTTATTCCACACTGATGTTCTAGGCAGGAGCACTTCACACCAGTCACATCCAGCTAAGTTTGCCTCAACAGTTTAAAATCACAGCTGAAAGTCTTCAGGGCAGTAGCAAAGTGCACCTAAGATATTTTACGGCCATGAGGAATTCTGACTAAATCCACTCTTAGTCATCTTGTACTACAGAAAAAGCTAAATCAATAGAAATAGTGCAGTTATGAGAACACTGGTAATGAAAGAGCAAGTCTCAAAAACTTCTGTCAGTTCTCTTTTAAGAGAGATTGTGAAGAGCAGTTTTTCTGCCTTTCAATGTTTCTAAAGTACTCAAAACATGGGAGAAGCTCCAAGACAGAAAACATTCCACAACAATCTACCAATACAAGAAATACTTTTTCTTTGCTCCATTACATTCTTGTTGTTATCTGTCAGTAACAGCTACTGTGTCACTTAGAACCCACATGTCTGAAAATTTAGGATAAGTGTTATTTTGAAAGTCATTTCTCCTTAACAACTTAGTGAAACACTTAAACATATATCACTCAAAGCCTCAAAACAATAGTAAATCCTCATTTTCAAGTCTTAGGCAGAATGTGTTCAGATATCATCATGATGGATATGTGACTTCTGAAATACTTAATATAAAGCACATTTTCTGAAGAAACGGCTTCCTTTTAACGTAAACTGACACACACACAGCTTCAAATTTTAACATAAAGAGAAGGTGAGCCTTTGGCAGCTAATTCCAGCTCTCCTCTTTTTCAATTCAATCTGCATCAGGTGTTATTCAGAACTGGGACCAAAATGGCACACGTGAAACTGCTCAGAGATAGGGCTGCTCTGCTTGAAGGTGGTGCTTGATTTCCACAAGATGTCAAACAAATAAATATAATGACATGACCTTTTACAAGTCATAGCTGGACAGATCCTATTCCATTTCAAATATCACAGCTTCAGAGCTTGAAACAGAATAAAAATCAGCAAAAACTCCATAATGTGAATCCTGTCTCTCAGCACAGCTGACATATTTCTTCACAACCAGCTCCTGCACTCTACCAGCTGGGTCTGATATTTACAGTCAGCTGTTTCTTAACTCACTACATTATTTCAATTCCCTTTAGTCTGACTCAATTCCTAAATTACAGAGAATTGCTTCCTTGAAAACAGGAAGTTCACTAGTCATGTATACAGAAACCAAATTGCTGAAAAGTTGACATTTTTAACTTATAGTCTTGACTAAATTTGCCATCACACTAAAGCATGAAACGTTTGCTGCATTAAATTCTTATTACTGCTCTGGTGTGCTATTTCGCATCATTGGGAAGCTCACTTCTGCTAACACAGCTTATCCTTTAAATATATCACAGCTTCACCCTCATTACTCACTTTGTTATAATGAACCAGTACTTAAGTAACAGCTGGTACTACAAGGAAATGCCTTGAGTCCAGCCAAACACTTTAGAGATTTTTCAAGCTTTCAAATAAATGCGCTTTTTTCCTGCAACTGTACAACCAAAAGAGTTTCTGAAGACACTGAAGGACAACGTGCCTCAACCATCCAAGCAATGCTGAGGTGTTCTGCATACTGCAGGACTGCCTCTGGTGACAGGGACACTGTGGGCTCTGGGGCAGCTCACCCTGCCAGACACAGCTTGGGGACTGGATGGACAGGTCTGCAGGGAAATGGCCTGTGGACGCATCAGGTCCAAGGTGAGTGTCTTCAAATTCTGATCTGTTCTTCTCCAGTCAGGTTAGGATTACTACTCACAGGGTGATGTTACCAGGAAAATCCACATTGTAAGTAAAATGACAGCAAGTTTCTGTCTTAGCTTTGTTGAAGCCCCTTAATTTTATTACCATCCTCATAACTCAGAGTTGAGGCAATGTTTAACACACACACACTATTCAGAGCCTGTGTGGGAAGGCAGTTACAGCCTCTCTCTTGTGCTGTAAAGAAAACTTGCAAACAAAGCCAAGAGAACAGAAAGGGAACAATTACCACAAGTTTCACTTCATTCAGACCTTAAGACATCTTTCATCTTGCTTCCTAACACTCCATATATGAACATACCAAAATCCACTACCCAGACTTAACTCTCCTCTCATTCCAATCTGCTTCCCAAAGGAAGGAAGAATATATTTGGAAAACAAGCACATGTGTATAACAGGAAGCACTTGGAGAACACAGAAGAGATGCCTTTTTCTATTATGAACAAAATACCTTGTTTGTGCTTTTCAACTCAGTGGAAGAAAGCAGAATCCAGGTACCACCACCTGCTCCAAAACTGGGTCCTGCTTGAGCCAAGTTGTTCTGGAGCTGAAAAGAAACACCATCACATTACCACTCAGAAATCATGAAAATGTTTTTCCACACATTTATATAGTGCCCAGAGGCTAAAGACATTGCAAGGACCTGTTGTGCTGGGCTTCATGTGAACACACAGCAAAAGCACACCTCTATAATTTCACTGGAACAAAATGAAAACAGACTTCAGACCAGTTTTCCTCCCAGCTCAGTGTCTCACATTGCTCCTGGACCCTTCTCCATCAACACTGATTCCGGCAGATGTGGTTCATAATGAAACTTGGCACACTCAGCAGGTGCTGATTCTGCAAAAACCATCTATAGTTTTGCAGGAAGCTCAGAACAACCCAAGCTGACTTTATAAAGCAACTACATAGTGATTAATTGTGTTTGTACTATTACACACCAAGAGAGATACAATTTGAAGAGGAAGAATGTGCAATGATGTATGACAGTCCTGTGTCAAATCAGAGAAATTATTTTATACTCATTCTGTATTAGGTATATTAAATTCAAATTGTAAGAAGTGAATATTCTTACTTGATTTTTGCACTAGTTTTCCACAATTCATTCTTAGCTGTCAGAGTTACCTTCTCATTCCACCTACAGTACAACTTTTAGTTTCACTTAATCTGAGTTATCCATGAAGGGAGAGGAACTTAAAAACATTCCAACATCTTCTCAATAATATACAAGAGCATTAACATTTTCAAATGAACACCTGAAAGTTCACAGGAAGCCCAAGCAATCCAATTTCATGAAGGAGCAAGTCTGACAAAAATTATTGATCCAGCCTTATGCCAGCATTACTGTAACAACCCACAGTGTCACAGCTGACACCACCTGCCTGAAAGCCTTCACACTGGGGAAAAGGTTACAGCAACCTTTCTCTTTACATCCATGCTTCCCCTGTCATTCCCTCTGTCACACTTTCAGAAGATCAGTGTCACATCATCTCCTGCTTCAGCAATTTGCAGGGCAACTTCTTGGTACTTTCAGCTAACACTGGCCTTGCAAACTAAGAGGCATTTTCTGAGGTTGCCAGTCAAACTCTCCAGCAACGAGTGGGTCTCACTTTTCAGGATAGCACATCAAGTTATTTCAGATGAATTCCTCCCATTCCAACTTCTTACTTCACCAGGATTACTGCTGGGGAAGCAGGGAGAACCTTAACGGAGAGGAGAGCACACAGCACTCCTTTCCCTCTCGTGTTGGAGAAGCAGCATATTTTGACACACATGCTGCTGACATGAGACCCCCTAAAATCAGCCTGTGTTTCCCCAGGCACACATGCATTTCTTTAAAAGCATTAGTTATCATCAGAATGATAGCAAAAGAACTGTTATCATCCCCACTGGAAAGACAAAGGCAAACAAGAGAAGTGTCCTGATCCAGCCAAGACGTAACAAGAAAGAACAAATTAGACTGAACGTGGCTTAAAAACACTGTAATCTTTTTAATTTCTTGTTCAAGGACAACGTGTTTCCAAGGCAGTCACATGGATGGGAGGATACAATAGGGTGTATTTCACAGGGCTAACAAATAACTGTGAATGGTGAGCTCTGTCAGGAGCAACGTGGCACACACGCTGGTGATTGCACTAAAGAACACCCTCTGCCCTTCCACATTCAGCAGAACAGTCAACCAGAACATTTACTGCTACTGACCACTGGCTGATAGTTCATATTTAAAACTTACCATCACAGGGCAGTAAGAACTTTGCTGCTAAGTTATTTTAAACTCCATCACACATTTTAAATGAGAAAACTCCTAGCAACAGTGTGTTGACTCAACTACTTCAAGGTTCTCCAACCTCTAGAGCACTTTTAAATTAAGGAGATATACAATGTAAGTAGGTTCTGAGGGCCCTTTACTAAACAGCAAGCTGTTTACTCCCTTCTTCATCTGATGGCATGAAGAACTCTCAAGAGACTGTCTCTGCATCACCAAGTAGCTCCTCTAATTCCCCTCAGCTCCCTTGCTAGTGTAAATCAAAGAGAAAAACTTCTTAGAACACAACTTCTCTTTTCATACAGATACAAGATAAACATTTCCTGCTCTTGCTCCACACCCCACAAATGATCAATCAGATAATCACATTTGTCACTGGAAAAAAAAGCTACACAACATACACCTACATCAGGAAGCAGCCTTGTTTGGAGAAGCTAATCTAACTTAATGTTTTTCTAAACCTTGAAGCAAGATTGATTTTCCTTCATTTTCCCCTCTCTGTGCTTTCAACTCTAAAATTAAGCCATTAAACTCCACTGCATTGTCGCATTTGATGTCACATAAGATTTGTACCAGTGTTCTAACATTTGTTACCAGTAAGGTACTAGAAGGAGAGAGGAAAAGTCCTCACAGCTGTAAATACTTTTTCTTGAAAGCATTATGGAGTACTAAAATAATGTCATACAAGCACTTTGCTTGAAGAAGACCTTTAAAGAAGCTTCAAATGCACAGGGCACCCCACTTTACCTGGAAGGCTGCCAATACAAAACACCTTTAGAACTGAAGTGAAAGAGGTTCAGCTCTGCAGGACTGTTTTGCCTTGTTTCCATCCAGCACCTTGGAGGCATGAAGAGGACCCCTGTTTAGATAAAAAAAAAAAAAGGCAAACAATAGTTCTTTGAAGTTATCAGAACATACATCAATCTTCCCAAGCCAATTGTGAGTCACAACATTGTATGTTAGAGACTTTTAGAAGAGGTCAGCTTGTAAATGGCAAAAAAGAAAAAAAAAAAAAAAAAGGCAGTGGCTTATTTCTCAACAAATCTCACACTTCACAGGCAAGTGCCAGTGGCGCCAGGGAACGGGCCGATTTTTGGCCATCACAAGTCCTGCTGATGCCAGCAGCCGAGCTGTCACCCAGGGCTGTCCCGCTGCTTCTCCTGCCTCAGAAGGTCACCCTGCTCGAACCAATGCCACAAAGCACACATTAGGCAGATTTTCAGTGTTCCTCGGGGTTCACAGCTCTCGTTTTATGCCAGTGGAAAAACACAGGAACTAAAAGATTTCCCGTGATCACACTTAGAAGTTGGTTCATTCGCCTTTGCCTGCTATTTTCCCACTCCTGCAACGTCCTCAACAGAAAGCAGCTGCCGTAGGAGAGTACAGACTTACCACTCTTTATTGAAAAACGCACTATGTATGAAACAAAGCACTTTCAACCTTCGGGGAATAAATTTCCAGCTCCAGAAACGAGAAAACTCCCGCATTCCTTGGGGAGGGCCCCCAGACCCAAAGCTGCCGGCTTCAGGCACCGTCCNCGTGCGCGCGAGGCGGGGCCGCGGCTCCTCTGAGGGGACGGAGCAGGGAGCGGAACGGGGAACGTCGATGGGGCACAGCGGGGAGCGGGCCCTGCTCCCCAGGCTGGGCTGGCTGCTTGCAGTCTTCTCCTTCCCCCAGGAGCCATATCACAGAATCACTTCGGCTGGAGAACCGAAAATCGTCGAGTCCGGTCTGTGAGCGAGCACCGCTGTGTCAACGGAGTGCCGCGTCCCGTCCTTCCTGAAACACCTCCTGCTCAGTAAGCCAGGTGTGCCTTCAGGCAGGACAGACTAAGAACGGAAAGGAAAAGTCAAGTGACAGCAACCAAGAGCTTGGACAAAGCTAGGGAGGCACAGCAGGGAAAGCCTGATGTTGGACGAAGTCCTCCTCAGCACCAGCTCTGTATCTCACCCTCAGTTGCTTCCATCCCCTTTGGGATAATCAAAGTTCTTCTGCATTTTTTCTACTCTTCNCCCTGGGGACTCCCCTCCCTCGCCTCCCCTCAGCTGGCCGAGCCGGGAAGCGCCGTGACCGCAGCCCCCCGCCCTCACCTCCATGGCGGCCGCGGGTCCCTCCTCAGCGGGGCGGCACCGCCCGCCCCCGCCCTGTGCTTTGAGGAGGGGCGGGAGCGCGCCTGCGCGCGGCACCGCCCCCNGCCAGGTGTGCCTTCAGGCAGGACAGACTAAGAACGGAAAGGAAAAGTCAAGTGACAGCAACCAAGAGCTTGGACAAAGCTAGGGAGGCACAGCAGGGAAAGCCTGATGTTGGACGAAGTCCTCCTCAGCACCAGCTCTGTATCTCACCCTCAGTTGCTTCCATCCCCTTTGGGATAATCAAAGTTCTTCTGCATTTTTTCTACTCTTCCTTGAATAATTTAGATGCAGCCTATTTTCCTCCAGCTAATTCCTTACCTCCCAACAACTGATCTCTTTTTATATTAGCAGTGAAACATATGTTCCCTTTGTGTCCAATACAGCTACAGATGAGAGGCAGCAGTGTAAGAGCAATGGAGGAAAGAGAAACATGCTTTAAAAATATTTTTAACAACTATGATTGAATTAGGCTTTTAATTTGTCAGTTTTATCCCTTTTTAGGTTGGTATTATTGCCAGAAAATATACTGGATTGGAAAAACAATCAGGTTTTCTTCTCAGCAGAGACACAAGGGAGGTGCTTTGTACAACAGCTCCAAGAGAAAACATCATAGCGGAAACCTTGCCTTGGAGTTTGCAGATGAGTCCAGTCTTTCAGTTTTACAAAGAAAAGTTCTGATTTACTTCACAGGTGTTAAAAGGACTCAGGAAGAGACAGCTGTCACTATAAGGCTGAGCAAGAAGGTGGATTCATTTGTGGAGAGGGTGGCAAGAAACAGCTCATTTCCACATTAACTCAGATTGGGATTTTATAAGGTTATTCTCAGTTTGGGCGACATTTCAGCTCTGATTTTAGTAGAACAAATGAAAATATGCAAACTTGGTAAATTTAGAGTTTGTTTTTTAAAAAGAAGAAAAGAGTAGATGAACTCCAGTGAGATACTACTCCCTGCCTCATTTATGATGTAGTATCATTTCCATAAGGATTTCAAACATCCTTGGAGATGCTAGTTTTGCTGGGAAGTGGGAGATGTTGATGCCTAGAGACTGCAAACATTGCACTGTGTGGCTGCAGATACCAGAGCAATAATGGGAAACTTTGAAGCAGAACCTGAGCATGCCTGGAAAAAAAAATGAAAGTAAATTGCAAGTTATCAAGTTATCAGGACTTTGGAAATCATGCATAGATGTTCTAGCTCATTTTAGTTTGCATTTGTGAAGATCTGGGAATTTTCACACGGTATTACCCCATCTCACCTGGGAGATGGAAATTGCCAAATAGCAAAAAGCCTGTAGGAAAATGGATGGCAAAGGGAAGTAATCATTTCCACCTACAGAGCACCAGAAAACATCTTCAAGGTGCCATGAAGTGAGAACAACCTCTTTTAGCTATATTGGTCCAAACCTTTCAAGTCTGCTGCCACATCTAGGGTTAGTAACTTGTTGATAACAGTATTTTTCAGCCAAAGCTGTTCAGTTCCAGTAGTGTTTGCTGTTGTTGGAATGGCTCAGGTTGAAACACAAAATTCAGATTAGTTAATGAATTACAGCTTTAACCCATGAGCATCCCAGCACTGCACAGTTTCTGGATACCCTCAACTCTCAAAGCCACAAGCTCAGCAAATCCAAGGCAAGTTCAGACATGTGTTACCTTCTCTTGCTGCCTTCTCTGCCAAGGGGCCAGGAAGATGCAGCACGGTTTGAGAGAGCTGCCAAATCCTCCCCTGGGTTCCAAGGTGAGGAATTCACCTGTCACAGCTCAGGAGCGGAGCAGCGCCTCAGACAGCCGAAGCCTGCAGGTCCCGGGACAGGATGGGGTTAGTGGCCATCAGTGGTTTCTCTGTGAGATCCTCTCCCAGGATGAAAGCATGCTTTGTTCTTGCCACCAAGCTGGCAGTATAAACAGCAGAAGCATTGAAGCCTTTTTTCTGAGGGATGCACTCGTGCAAGTCGGTGCAGTATCTGATGTCTAAGAATGTGCAAGCCCTGGGCTATTTCTCCACAGCAAAGCCAGCCCCAGCGGCTGTTCCCCACAGGAATCTCTGGTAGCCCATCCAGGTTGGGGATGCTCCTGTTTCTCTCTCTCTCTCCTCAGGGAAGGGATTGGTTGCTCTCCACTAGCTGCCCACCTATTTCCACAACACCTCAAAACCTTTTATCCTTGAACAGGTCAGGACTCAAGTCTGTACAGCTTCTTATGTTAATGTCCACTTGAACAGAATTAAAGGGTAGACTGTGGGAGTAGCTCAAATCCAAGCAACCACATTCAGACTCAACATCTGGAACTGTATCAATTTAGGAGAAGTCATGTCAAACTTCTGTAGAGTATTTTCAAATTGAATTCATTGTGGTTTTTAATTCTCATTCATTGCTTCTTGTTCCAACTTTTCCTGCTGGGTTAAAGGGCTTTTACACAAAACAGCATCTTCTTACTGTGGAGCAGATGTCTGTTCTCAAAGCAAGGTGTATATACTTTTGTTTATATAGTTTTTGGTTTTCTGTCCCTTTTGTTCTTTGAAAGATAACCCAGCTGCGCAACACACTTAACCAGAGGGCAAATCTTGTTTAAATCCAGTCTGTTATAAAGCAAGAGGGGAAATAAAATAAAAATTAAAAATTATTTTGGTCTTCATTTTGTTGTTTTTTAATAGAATAGGCATGGTATTTCTGGGAAATGTTTATGCTAATATTTCAGGGGTAAGTCTCATGTAAAGTGAAGAAGAAAGCACCTCCTCAAATGGTATAATTAACTTATTAACTGCAATAAGTTGTTCTTCCATGTGACTTTTCCTTTTATTTTTCAATAACTTTTCAAGTGCATTGCTGCTTTTTACCCATGCAGCATATGCAGCCGAGAAGGAGCCATCTGTGTTGGCTGTTAGGCAAAATAAGAAGTAATTACCAAAGCTAGTTTTGATTTAGCAGTTTTAACAAATGGATTGCAGTACTCTGGCTGATGTTTTACTGCTGAAATGATTTCAAGCCTTGACTAGAATTATTCTGCTCTTATCTCCCCACAGCCAAGCACCTGAATCTATATTTAAGCACCTGCAATCTATTCTGATTTTCAGGACACACAGCATGTACTGTTCCCTCTGCTGTTCAAGGAATCTGTACAGGCTGTTTCTCTGAAAATTTAGGCAGTTAAAGCCAGAGAGAGGCTTATGCAATCACATTTGCCAGGATCAAGCTTCTGTGTCATTCCTTTGTTGGAAATGTCCCTTCTTCACCTCCACCCCCTAAAAAACACTAGGAAAAAAAGAAAGCACTGTTTCTTGCAGGAAACCTTGTGATTCACATGTAGTGTGTCAGTAGCGTGGGATATCTCTACCCCTAGAGACCATGTTTCAGTATTCCATCTGGCAAAGCTCTTCACATCAGGGGACAAGGAAAAATTCTCAAAATGGGCAGTAAAAATCTCCAAGTGGATGTGAATGCTAGGCTGAAACCTGCTTTTCCTGTAGCCAAATCCATGAGGAGTACTCACAGCTTCACACAGTGCCACCCCACTGCTCCCTGGGACAGAGATCCTGAACTGACTGTTTAATGGACAGTAACATGGGACCTGGAAAACATGTGGCCTTCCGGAGAGCAACAAACCAAACCTTCTGGACACAGGTAGCAAAATGTTTGTGTCCACTGTACAAGCTGGTCATTGGAAGCTGTTACTGTGCAGCCTGAACTGCTCCATCTACCCCCAGCAGCTTCTCAGCAGCAGCAGGGACTTCTACTAGTCCAGATTGCATTTCATCCTCAACAGTTCCTCACTGGACAAAAGAGTTGAGACCTGGTGATGTTACATGTGATATTTTGATGATATATTCCTATTAGAATGAACAGGGCTAAGCTGTCTCATGTCCTTGGGCTCCCTGGGATATTACTCAGATGAGTAACAACCTCTTTGGCCAATTTTTTTTGGATGCTGCAGTTTTATCCCATGACACTGTACATGCCACATCTCTCTGAGCTGTCCAGAGGTTTAGACAGTATTTGTGCATAGATAAAAGTCTTGGGGCCAGAGATGACCAACGGTCCAGAAAGTCCATTTGATAAGTGAGGGTTGATAACTTCATCCTACCCAAGTGGATTTGTCAGATGTGAGAGATGCTGCTGTACAAGTGATCAGCACCAAAGAGGGAGTCTCTCAGAATCTTCTTTTTTGTGCTTGTGCAGGAGAAAGAGCTTCTTTAATCCTTCTATTGCTATGGGCTTGTTACAAGATAGTGTAATATAAAAGTGGCTGTGAGTTTTAATGAATTTGTAAGTCATAGCACAAAAAGGGTGTCTTGGGGAGAAGATTGTTGTCACTGCTGGAAACAGAAGTGAGAAGATGATTTTCCCTCTGAGTGGTGACATTTTCAAATGCAGAATCCCAGTTTCATCTCATGTTCCTCATCTATTTAGGTATTTATTTTTGCATCAGAGAGCAGTAATATGCAGCAGATTGCTGCTGGAGGATTACCCAAATAGCAGTGAAGCTTCTCCTTCTAACAGAGGCTGAAGAGTAGTACAAGTTGAAGAATCCTGTAAATATGGATCCTCTCTCCTCATGATTATTGTTCCTGGCAGCAGATTTTTAAATGCATACCACTACTTGCTAAATATGTGGTAATCTGTGTCCAGCAGACAGCACCTGGACCCAGCTGTTCTGTAAGAAAAGCCCTACAATCCAGGATTCCTACGAAGTCCCAAAATTCCTTCAGGTTTTCCGCAAAAGACATGATTCGAGAGGACAAGTGCCAAATACATTTAACAGCAGCAGTTGTGGAGCTGCTGTACTCAGTCAGTATCCAATGGGTATTGCCTGAACAGTGCAGAGACTGGAGATGATAGAGGAAACCAAAGATGATGGGGCACTCAAAGTGTGGCCAGCACTGAGTGACTGCACAGGCAGTGAGTCCTGTCCTGGGGGTGTCAGTAATAGATGACATCACCTGGAATCCCCAATGGATAAATGTAAGGTGCCTCACTGGAGATGAGTGGATTGTGTTCCACTGAAACCTTCAAGAAATTTGCAGGCAGACCACGCTTTTGTTTCACTCACAGCCACCTCTGTGGCAAGAAATTCTCTGATGTGAAAGACCTCATGGTGCTCTGTTCTCCGTGCAGACATGGCATTTCAGGGCCTCTTTACAACAGGGACCTGAACACTGCGCTCTTGCTTCAGGGTTTTCCTGACATTTATGAGTCATTTGTCCTTCCCTGACCTGCATGAGGGAAACTGGCCGACCAGGCTGTGTCAGCAAAGCCATCACTCCCCAGAAAGTAAAAGTTGCACACATTCAAGAGAAGCACTCTTGTTGCTAGTTGTGGAAGTCTTTTGAGTCATGTTAGCTCAGTTCCAAAAGAGTGAGCAAGGAATTAGCAGTGTAGTAAGTTGAATTATCCTTACCTCTGGCAACTGGGACAGCAGCCATTATGTTCCACAAAGCCCTTTTTCTCCTATCCAAAGCAATTCCTAAATTCTTCAATGTCTGCAGATATTGCCTAGCACAGTCTGTCCCATGCCAGCCTCTACCTGACCTGGTGACCAGCACCACAGCCTTTTGATCTGTTCCAAAGGAAATGTTGGCTGCAGAGACAAAAACCAAAATCCTGGCAGTAGCGCATCTGCCCTTCATTACAAGAACCAAGGAATTCTGCATATGGAGATTTGAGTCAGCTGAGCAGATGAGTCATTTGAGGAGCTAAGGCTAACAAGTGATATGTGCATATTTAATGTATCCCAGGATTCCTCTCTGCTTTCAGATTGCTCAGGGATGTTTGTTGAGGCTCTGGGGATGTTGGAGCTTCACAGGCACACTTGAGGCTCCTGAAGGGAGCAGTTTGACTCAGATACTTATCTCAGCACTTTCTGCTTCATAATTATCTCAGGCCTTAAAGTCTCCAGGCTGAGAGGCACTCAGATGGATGAGAACCTGGAGAATAGCTGAGTGTCCTGGAGAAAAAGATCTTTCTGGCTGTGAATGATCTCCCTGTCTCCTTTCTGAACTGCTTCCAGAGTTACTGAAGACAGTTGTCACAGCACAAACAGGAGCTTTATTTCCTTGGGTAAACCAGATTTAAAAGGGAGAGAAATGAAAAAAAAAAACAACAACACAACAAGACCTTTGAAATTCTTTGTAAATTGGTGCTTGAGATGAGCCTGTGAGTTGATCTTTCAAAAATAGTTTTTTCTGCTCCACAGGAATCTACAGGACCTCCACAGTGTGGAAGAGATAAATAGGAAGCACTCACAAAGCAGCAAGGTTGAAATCCTCAGGCATGGGTTTGAAGTACACTTCCCTTTTGCAATTCATAATGAATAAATTACTTGGTGGAACTCATTGCCTTAGGACTATGGGGAGGATAAAAATAAAAGCAGGCTTCTGTGCTTCATTTATTTATGGAAATTATTTACACCAAGTGCTGTCTAACCAAGGAAGGTTAACACTTTCTCTCTGGGTACCTGTTCGCTGACTGCACCATTCCCTTGGATTTTGTTTTCACTGTCTAAGTTGAACCTCCCAAGCTGCAAATTGCTGCTCTTGGTCACCATCTCACCATATTCCACTGCTGAGAAGAGCTTGACTTCGTCATCCTTGTACCTCAGCTGGAAGTAGCTGTAGGCTGCTATCACTTCATGCCTTAGATCCTACTGTTGAAACAGCTCCTCCATAATTCCCAGACTCCCAGAGAGTTCTGTGCGTTGAGTCCAGCCAGGCTTCACTCCTCAGGAAAGCAGAAGCTTCTTGACAGAGCTGACTCGTGCCTCAGCCTCACAAACAATTTGTGCCTGCGGTTCTGATTTATGTGAAGAGGCAGGAACACGGACTCCAGGACCTACATGCCTTTGCAAAAAATTGTGAGCAAAGCTCACCACCATGAATGGCTGGGAAAATGCCTTCAGGGGAATGCTGGTGCAAAGCCTGCAGGGGGAGGATGCTGGCCAGCAACACTGGCCTCTGTTAAGCTGCTCTCTGAGATGCAAGCTGAGGTCTCAGCGTGGCATTGAGATCCATCAGTGCTGCAGCTCTCAGGGGAAAACCACTCTTCGAGTTATCCTTGTTCACTGGGCCTGTTTAATACAGCTGGATCAGGGAAGAATGAAGTACAGCAGGCTTATTAATGTTTCTTTAATTAGTAACAGAACAAATATGTTTGGACTTTGATTATTTTACACAGAGAATGTTGGAATGATGTATCAGGTGGCTTTGTGTCCATTTTGCTCTGTTTTATTTCCATGTAAAAATATACATCTGCTACACAAGATTAAAAAAATATTTTCACAACAAAATAAGTGCTTTGAGCACTAAAAATTCACTTGTGCACTTTAATGTTGGCCTAAACATTTACATTTTCTAGCCACATCCCCTCCCTACCCCAAAAGTGGGCAAACCCCAGACTATAAATATTATCTGTGTCAGATATAGAAAACTTTCCCAGACAAAGAGCAGAAAACACACATATAACAATTCTGTGGCTCAGACAAATTGATTTTCACTCCCCCAAAACAATAAAAAAGGAAAAATATTTTTTTTTCAAAATTAAAATGGCACAGGGAACACAACACTAATTATCAGGCACTGCAAGCAGAAGGGGAGGAAATTTTGAGACATGATACCTTTCAGAGGAGTAATGGCACAGACCAGGTAGCAATAGTGTGCTTGCAGATGGTCGAAAACATTTAAGAATCACAGAATAATATTGGGTTGGAAAGGGACCTCGAGAACAGAGTAGAGGAGATATCTCTTGAGGCCTTCTTTACCCACTGTAAGGCTGGGTAATGGAAAACCAGCAGTCTCTGCAACCAGCATTTGCCCATCTTGAGCCAAGACAACACATCAGGAAATGCTGACATGTTGAAAATGTTGTTTTCTGGCAAGAGTTTCTTTTCACCAGTTTTTGAGGTTTCCTCAGGGAGTCTGTGCTGATCACACTGAACAGTGACCTAGTTCACCTCCTCAACCGTGGGGCCACTTGCCATTAGTCCAAGCAGTATTGGATACATCTTGGAACATCATCAAGTCCCCTCTTCTAAATGTGAAAAATCCTTTGAAGGGAAAAATGGTCCCTTTGGTAAAGCATGAATTAGAGCAGAAGGAGACATTCATAGCTCATGGCTAAAAACAGCACACCAACAACTAACCATGTGAAGGCTGTGGGATGAAATGCCACCAGCTTTGCAGGGCTGATCTCAGGTGTTACCACAAACCCACTGCTGTGGGAAAGATAACACACACAACCTGGTAGCCAAGGTCACACCTGCTCACAGGGCAGGAATTGCTAACGAAATATTTGGAGGTCAATATAGCTGAGGACAAAACAAGAGGGAAGGTCGCTGAAAATTTGATGTCAGACATGGGATTGAGTCTTAAAAATCAGAGTGTGCAAAAGTAAACCAAAAGAAAACTTGGCTCATTCTCCAGTAAGTCAGCGGCTTTCTAAAACAGGAACCATACAACAGAGACTGGGATCTATTAAAAGAAGAAAAATCTGTCCAGAGGTTCTTGGAAAACTTAGGATTCAGCCCTGGCCTGAAGAGGCACTTCTGCAGTGTTCATAGGTCAGTGAGCTGGAATGCCCAGAGCAAGTCCTAGGGAAGAGGTCTCCCACCACAGGGTGTCTTGTCCCGCTGGACTCTGAGAGAGCCAGCTGAGTTCGTCTGCCAGAAGACTTCAGTGGCAAATCCGTTCTGTCATTTCTTTCTGCATTGAAGGGGGAGAGAAAAGAAAGAAACAGTAAGTGCAAAAGACAGGTTTGAGTAGTGTGACGTGCCAGGCAGTTTGGGAGGTGTCCAAAACCAACCCAGGGAAGCAACCGTGGGAGTCTTGGGGAGCCTTTTTCTGTTTCCCATGACAGCCCTCCTGGGAACTCAGCTGCCTCAGCAGCTCCATCCTGGCACTCTCCCCGCTCTCTGTGGCACAAGGTTATTTTGGCTGTGCCCTAGCCTTGAAAGCAGTCCAAGGAAAGAGCTTTGGCTGAGATGTTGAAAGATGAGGGTCCTGCTCCTGGCTCAGCTGCAGAGCAGCCAGACAAGGTGATGCCACTCTCAGAGCCCCTCTCTGCAGCCTTAGGAGATGGGACATGGGGCAGCTCCCTGCTCTCGCTCCAGGAGCTGACCACAGCTCACCCATAGGACCTGTGGTTCCAGCAAGGGATCCCACAGTCACACTGCAATGCAAATGAGTGCTAACAGGGCCACAGGAAACGTCCAGCAAGACCAAGCTCTGTTCAGGATTACAGACTGTTTTCTTTAGTCAGAATGGCATTGTGCCAGCCACATTAAGAAGGTGTCCAGCTTTCAGCTGGTAGAAGATGGTATTTGTCCTTGCCTTAAAAAGCTCAACCAGCATTTTGTAAATCCCGCAGTGAGAAAAGTGTGATTCTGGCTCATCGGGCTCGTGGCTTGTGAATCTGTGTGCACACAGGTCCCCTTGTGCACCCCAGAGGAAGGTGTGCACATTAAAAGGTACACCCAAAATAGACTGGAAGTAGGACTGGTCCGTGGAGAAGGAAGAATGCAACTCTGAAAAAAGAAGAGCTAGGAAAGGACGATGACCCTTGAGTAACCCTATAAAAGGCCCTTTAGTTATATAACCAAGGGAGACAGAAGCAGCAAACTCTGATCTTCAGTGCTGAGAACTTTGTTTTTCAAATCCATCAGGGACAGTGGCAAAAAGAGGGTTTTCCTGTAGGAGTAACATGCAAAATCACTGGAGTGCAGAACCTGGCCATGAAATGAAAAGTTGATGCTCTACCACAAAACCACATTGCAAGCAGGAAATGTTTGCAGACATCTTGGAAGGAAAAGAGGAGGGTGAGAGGACTGTGCCCATTCTCTTGCAACATCATTGCACCCACCCCACTTGCACAACACCAGGCACAAAAGCAGCCAAGAACAGGAGGGACTGCAGTGACCAGTGGGCTGGTAAGTCATCAGTGAGCTCGTCAGACCAGCCCCAAATGTCCAAGGCATTCGTCACATTCAGGAAATCCCCAAAGATCTGCCTTAGTGTGTAACCAGCTGGAGCCCTGCCAGTGCTGCAGCCCTGGTCAAGGAAGCAAGTGCACGGCTTCTCTCCAGCCTCGTTTTCCTTGATTTACTGAGAGAGTGGATCACTGCCTTTTGCTAGTTCTGCCCTACAAAGGATCTCATTCTCAGTTCCCAAGATTTGCTGCTAAGAACTCACATCCCACAGAAGCTTGACAAAAGGGAAATTGAAGCAGCAAAGGGACATTCAGCCAGAGGAAAGCTTAGAAGTCTGTCATGGGATTCATGGGCACTAACTAAAAGCAAGGTTAGGACAGCTGTCTGGGCTGATGGGGCAGCCTGGTTGCAGGACACTCATACACACCTAAAGCAACTCACTGCCTGAGGGAAAGAGGTTCTTCCTCTTCCCTCCCCTCTCAACCCTGTGGTTGGGTCTGCTTGAGGCTTGGATGGTAGGCAATGAGACACAGGTAGACCAGGGGCAAATGTCTCATTTCCTTGTAGTTTGACAGTGGTTGCATCACAGTGAAAAAATCTGTTCACCTGAGATTTATGGAGACCCATCAGTCATCTCATGTTGCATGTGAGTCACTGGCATTGAAAGCCTATTTAGCAAACTCGGCCCCTGTTTTGGCTCCCAGGTGTTAATTATTTACATTGGCAAGCAGCAGTCCAAGGGGATGACACTACTATGGACTGTATAGCAATGCTGAAGAGGTTTGTCATGAGGAACACTGACGGAGGACAGAGTGATGCTGAGCTGCCATTTTCTGGAGCTGAGGGCCATTGTGATAATATGTGTTACAACTGAATTCCACAAAATAAATAAACACAATACTTTCGTCATTCAAGTCTCCCCTGATTAGATCATCATCTCTCCGTCCCCCTAAACCATAATTAGAGCAGATAGGCAGAAAGTTGACTGAGACAAATGAAAGCAGAGGAGTAAAGTGCTTAGCACTTAGGGGCAGTGGCATCTCCCCCACCTCCAGATCCTAAGCAAGCAGCTGGGACTCTCCTCAGCTCTTTCTTGAATTGTATCCTCTTGGTCTTCCCTGACTCTCTGCTGCTGGATATGGCCTTTTCTGCAACCCAGCCCTCATCACAGCACGCAAACTACCGTGTTTCCTATTAATTCTTTCCCCACTGCAACATGTCCTCCCTAGGTCAGGCTACACTCAACCTTATCTGCAACAAACTTGCTTTTCTTACAAAACCAACTATGTGCATTTTCTAGTTTATGAGCTCTGGGCTGTCTGGCCTCTGCTTCCCACAAATCCTGCTGTTGTCAAGGGCTCTCACCTTCTGCCTGGCTAATTGCTTCCCAAGGGAGGTTTTAGGGAAACTGGGAGATCCAGTGAGGCCTCTCCAGCATGGCCTTGACAGCTGTTGTCTGAAGCTGTGTGTCCTGTCAGGGCTTGCCTTCCCTGCAGCCTCAGTGTAATTCACACTAGCATCTCAAGCAGAGAATGCTAAAAGAAAAACTGTGGGGAAGAGGCTTTGGGCTCAAATCTGACTCCTGACAGCTATGTGAGCACAACTGGCTGGAAACAGTTTGATGTGCAAATTGCATTAGAGCTACCAAGTCACTATGGGGACACTACTCTGTGGTGGTCCTAAGGGTATTGAAGTTCAATTCACAGACATGACAACAGAGGCAAAGGTTAAGGGTCAATGGTTTCCTTGGTGCTGCTGGGAATTTCTCAGAGCACCAAGGCTGATGGTCCCAGGACAGAAAACATGACTGTGTGTCTGAGGTAGAGTGGCCAAAAGAGTGCAGAGAGGGTCAGCACTGCTCGGAGTCCAGCTCCAACCCAAACCTACCAGTGCTGTGTCCAGCCCACACCACTCACCCTCCACCTCCCCATCCCAGGGCCATCCTCACCAAAGGCTCCAGCTCCCGGTGGTCAATGAGGCTGAACTCCCTGATGAAATAGTAAAAGTGCTTGTAGCAGGTGTTGACATGAGCCTCAGCACCCATGTTGATGATGCTGTCAAAGTGGTGGATGTAGACATGGACAAAGACACGGAAGAGGCGAGTGAGGATCTTGGTGCAAACTTGCTGGAACTGCTTGGGGAAGGGAACACCTGCAAAGCAGAAGCAAATTGGAAGCCATTTGAACATTTCCCAAAAAAAAAAAAAAAAAAAGCAGTTAGCATTTAAATGTCTCTGTCATGCTTGATAGGCAGTCATAGATGACAAGGAAGGACACTCTTGGCTAATGCCAAGAGTGACAATGGGGCAGTGTGCCATTGAGCTCTTCCCACATATTCCCTCACTGCCTAACTAGAAATTTCACACAGGCATGGGCTCAGGATTTGGAGAGTTGCTGTAGGAGAGAAAAAAGAGGGTTTTTTTTTTCAGGAGACTACAACTCTCCACATCTGGCTCAATCCAGAGCAATCTGGCAGAAGATCCTTCTGCCCTCCCTCCCTGCCTTTCCCCTACAAGCCTGCCCAGGCATGACATAAGTCAAATTGTATTTACCCAGGTAAATAAAAAGCCAAACCATCTCCCACCAGAAAAGATACCTTCCTCTGAACCCAAAAGCATGGTTCACACTGTTTTCCTTCCTCCTCATAGCCTCAAACATCACTTCTGATGCATCAGCAGAAATGGGTGGGGCTTCTCCTTTTTTCCTGATCCTTATTTCAATAATGTATCTCATTAAATCAGGAAGAAAACCACCCATCTTAATGATGTTTGGGTTGTAATTTCATTGTGCCTGTATAATCCTGAGATATCCTCATAGGATGGGACCCACCACAGCTGGCTCTATACTTTCAGCTTTGTCCCACACAAGGACACAGTGTGGGATATTTCCATCCTTTTCAAAATACGCTGCTATCACAATGAAAATCTCAGAGTGTGATACCATCAGTACCAGCAACCTTGGGGTAAATCTCTGAAGGAAACATGGCTTTGAAACACTAAACTTTTTGGTTTTGGTTTTTTTTTTTATGAGGAGGAGAATGAAACAACTGATATTTGTTTTCCTGAGGCTTCTTCCTCTCCCCAGAGCAATTCAATGCAAATACAAAAAGAACAAAATAAAAACCTCCCTTCCCACGGTTATACCAGCCTCCTCCCTTAGCTTCTTATTAATGCAGCACATAACCTCTTGAAAATCCTTCCAAACAAACTCTGCTCAACCATGGCCAGCTCACGCCTTTTGTGCACAGGAAAGCATCAGCAAATCTCTTAGCTAAAAAATTAAAAATGGTAATTTTATCTTTGAATCTTTCTCACCAGCCTTGCTCAATTAAAACTGTTTTTTCCCAAAGGTTCCTGGCAGTTTTGTTTCCCAGCAGCAGTGCTGAGCCCCTCTCCTCTGTGGGTGGCAAACACAAAGGTTCCGTCCTTCCGACATCACGTGTGAGCCTGTTTTCAACAGCCAGGGTTGGGCAGGTGCTGGGTTTGGGACTCATGAAAGAAAATGATTTTTGGCCCAAAGCAGAGTCACCCTGAGCACAGCCCAGTCTCCCTTTCCTGCATGCACGGTGTTGGAGCAGAAGGCAGGGCTGAAGCGTCTGCACTCGTGCCGCATCTGGAGGTCCCAGCCGACCCTTGGAGAAGGACACAGGCCTTGGCTCAGCATCACACAGAGGTGGTTTTGAGACTGGTTTGTGGCCACTAATCTGCATAACCACGAGCACACTGCAGCCCCAGGGCTGCTCCTGCCTCAGGGACCTCAGCACGACCTGTTTCACCACCAGCTCTGACAGATCCCATTAGGACTTTTCAGGAAAGGTGTTCCCATCTGGTAAAGTACAACCAGGCTGTCCCTATGCCAACACCTTAGAGATGTGACTGGAGATGTGCTTCTGCCCAGCACCCTTGGCTACAGAGCTCTCCTTGCCTGCTAGGCTGACACAGGCAGAGGTCAGAGAGCTCTCCAGGTTCCCCTGCAGTCAGGAGGGACACGGCGCTTTATCAATGGTTCATATGAGCTTTCTGCTCTGAGTGAGGATTTGCTGTGCAAATAAAAGCTGGAATCACCCAGCTGGGGACTCAGACATGCCATTAGGGTGGCCCCTGAAGACCAGCTTTGAAGAACTCATTAAGAAACTTTTTTTTTCTTAATAAGCTCATCATAGCAAATAATTGCTGGTGAATGCACATTTCTGGGCAGTGGCTGGGAAATGCACAATGTTCTGGACAGCCTGTCATCTCCCTGGGACCAGAGGCAGCTGGGATGTCAGCAAGTGCCCAGGAGCAGGCAGGAAGGAATTTGCTGCCTTCAGTTTGTCACCCATCCCAGTCACCAACTGCCTCCCCAGTCAAAGCAGGCAGTGAGGGAGAAATCCGACCTGACCATCATTGGGTATTCACTGACAAACTGCAAAGAGTGACAGTGAAGGAGAGCAGCTACCCTCAACCCAGTCCTGAGGTGAGAAGGAAATAAGTTCAGAGAGTGAACTGCAGATCACACAGATCTCAGGCTCGCAGGGCTGACAGCATCTATGGTTGCAGATCCTGCTGTCAGATGGGCCACCTCCAGACACGGCAGATGGTGACAAGTGGCTTTCAACAGCTTTTGTCCTGAGGTTAGCCAGGAATTGTCTTGTCTCATACATCTGTCACTAGCGAGTCCTCATGGACACGGTGGCAGCTGAGAGACTGAGAGAAGAGACGGCTCCAGCTACATTCTGGGTTCTCTAGAAGGAGCTTTTGCATCAGGGAACAGAGATTTAGCTTAAATCGCAGAATCAAACAATAGTTTGAGTTACAAAGAATCTTTAAAGGTTAGCCAATTAGAATCTCATGGTCATCAGCAACTATGAGAGTTGTTGAACTCTGAAACCTAATGATGTATGGAAAGATAGCATCAGGCTGCCAGGACCTCCAAGCTCACTTCTGGACTACTCAACCACACGAGCCAGGAGCATCGGAAGCTCCCCGGAGCTGATGCTGAGCTGCCCTTCTGTGTGCCCATCACCAGGTGTCAGTGTGTGGCCGTCCCCTCCAGGCACGGCCAGGCTGTAGCGGTGGCTGTCTGTCACTAATGGATTTCTAGAGGTCCCGTGTCAGGACACCCCCTCACTATGGTCCTTTGGGATCGCTCAGGTCTGGCTCTGACTCTCTCCCTGCGACACCCTCGCTTCAACAGAGGAGTCCTGCTTCCTCTCCCCGAGCTGCAGCCACGTCTGTCCCCTGTGCCAGGGCCCTCGGTACAGGCTGGAGATGCTTGACAGGACCCTGCATGTGGCACAGGGCTCTGTGCCAGCTGATCAAAGCACTTCCCCTCGGGAAGGAAGCAGGGCGGATGTCTGACACGCAGATTGCCTCTGCCAGCAGTGGTGCCTCGCTGCTGATCTCCAGTGACTCGGAAAGAAACCCACAGCAAGCACTGGCCATGCTGGTGGGGAGCTGGGGAAACGCCCCATCGCCTTGGCCAGAGCTGAAAGGAAAGGGCTCTGCAGTAAAGGCTGCGTCCGAGAGCAGCAGAAGGATCCGGCACAAATGCGGCTTGCCCCGGGTCAGCGCTCTGGCGCAGCGGATGTCCAGCAGACAGCACGTGTGACATCCTCTCCAGCACGGGAGGGGACACGGCCAGGGCAGGCTGCGCCTCCTCCCAGCAGCCAGGCTCACGCTGCAGCCAGCACGTCCCAGCCAGGGGACAGCCGTGGGACAGCCATCTCCGGCCACACGAGCCCCTGCTGCCCTGGCAGGGCTCAGCTGTACTCGGAGCTCTCCCAGCTCGCCGCCCTTCCCAGCCCGGCTGTTCCGGCCGCTGGGAGTGCGGGGCCATGGCCCCTTCCCCACGCGTGGAGGGGACATGGGCTCCCCTCAGGGCTCCCACCTCCCTGCCAGGCTGGGCCAGGCTGATCAGCCTCACGGCCGGCTCAGAGAGATCCCACCAGTGCCCACTGCACCGATAATGGCATTTGGGAGTGGGGACAAACCGGGGACAGTAGCAGAGGGATGAGACAGAGGGATGAGTCTGGTGGGACAGGCCCTGCCTGGCTGAGCTGGCCTCTTAGCAGAAATGCAGCAGGCCAGGGAAAGTCAGAGTGGACCTCCAGGTTTGACAAACCACCCCAACAGGGTGATGCTGCTTGGGTTTGCTTCACCCTACCCAGCCCTGCACACCTGCAGGAACCAAAAACCACCATCCTAGTTCATCCCATTGACGGTGGTCTAACTGCCCCAGGGGGACAGCAGAACATCACAAAACCCACCTGGGCTGATTTAAAAGCATTGAAACTACTTTTACATTTAGTTCCCTGGTGCTCACCATCCAGCAGCCTTGGAGAAAGCAGCAGCAAGGCCACAGTCTGGCAGGCAGCAGCCACCCCCTGACTCTTCTTGCATAATGTTTAGTTTAGATATTAGGAAGAATTTCTGCTCCAAGCCAAGGCAAAAGCTGTAAGTACAGCAGGTACAATTTCACTCCAAGCAGAGTGACTCACAGCCCTGAAATGAACTGGCACCTTTAGTTTGTCTTGGATGTTTTGCTTGAAAATCCCAAGATATGATTTAAAGTTCCAAGGAATCTGTTTTCCCCACTCTATGCTGTTTGCTTCAAAACATAAGGAAACCATGTGTAAAAGGAAATGAAAATGAGAGGCAACAAAGT
Source organism: Irena cyanogastra (assembly GCA_013397155.1). Taxonomy (NCBI): domain Eukaryota; kingdom Metazoa; phylum Chordata; class Aves; order Passeriformes; family Irenidae; genus Irena; species Irena cyanogastra. The sequence continues at coordinate 40,979 of VWZV01010987.1, forward strand.
GCCTGTGCTTAGGGTAAGGGACTGCCAAATGGTCCTGGGTATTTCCTGCCATCTCCTATCCCCAACACTTGTGCACCAGCCAATTTAATTTTTTCATGAGGAATCAGTACTGGGAAGCCATTTTGCTGCTTGGCAGTTGTATTTTTGCCCTCTGCAAATGCAGTAATTCAGTGAACTTTGTGATGAATTGTTGTTGTTATTTCTCAATTTCATTTTGGCCACTGTGGTGTTCAGTGATTCATTTTTCCTAAAAATAAGTCTTTAAATCCCTGTTTAAAACTAATGGCATGATGGCAGCTGCAAGCTGGTGTGGTATTAATTTTGGAAGAAAAAAAGCAGGGGGAAAAAATTATGTAAAAAAGAGCCAGCTGAGAGAACACCAGTAATTAGCTGAATTCTGAACATTTTTCTCCTGTTATTATGGCAGGAAAGTATCGGATAATTTCTCACCAGGTTTTCTCTGGTTTTTATAATTGTTTTGGGACTATGCTTGAATGACAGGCTTGAGTTTTGAACAGCTTTCCAAGAACTGTTACAAAACCTCCTGTGGCCAGTGCTCTGTCGAGCCACAGGCCAACCTGGCAGGGAGCACGGGGTGATTCCAGCACTGGGGCTGCTCCAAGCCCTGCCTCTGCACCCATCTGACAACAGGGAGGTGTCAGCAGCCACCACGCTGCTGATGGAGGACTCCTGGCCTTGTGCAAGCAGCAGATGCTGGGCTGACCAGTGCAGACACAGCCCAGGAGCCTGGAAACCCCATCCAACCATCCCTCCTCCTCAGCACAGCACTGGCCAGCAGCAGCTCCCTGAGACCAGGCACCACAGGGCAGAGTGATTACTGGGAGGAGAGGATATTTTCCAGGCAGTAATTTGTTCATGAATGTCCACTCACTGAATAAATCTACTGATATAGTTTTACCAGCTGGTGAAAGTACACCTGTAGAATCATTTATTCTTCTCCCCACATGGGAAAAATGCTTACTCTCCATTTAAATGTATTTTTCAGGACAGCTACATTGGTTGGAAGAGTGGAAACAAAGCAGTAGCACACACCAAATGATATGGGTTGTCTGGAAAGCTGCTGCTTCTGTAGATTTATAGCCATCAGGCTGGCAGAGCTCACCCCATGCAGGGATTTGTCTCATCTTAACTGGCTGACAAACAGGTTCCCACTCCAGAGAAAGGATTAGACCCTGCAGCTAGATTTCCCTGGGCACGGGGAAGACACAGTATCTCTCTCAAGCCTTGCTGTGGTATGCAGGGGGCTTGGCAGCCCCCCCAAACCTGCTAATAATCTCCACCACAGGGATTTTCTACCGGTGCCATCCGAGGGCTGCAGTCCTGCTGGTTAACTCTGCCAGGTCACAAACTGTCTGCTGCTGTGGGGCTCCCTTCCTGCCATGTCAGATGCCAGCTGTCCCTCTGGCTCACTGCAGAGCTCTGTCTCACACAGCTTGGCCAAACCAAAGGTGTTTGTCACTCTGCTCCCCTCCCACCTCCGACATGTGCTGGAGGAGCAGATGCTTTAATGTGCACATCAGCCCAGCTCTGCTCTGCTCCCTGGAGCTGTGACCATTTACCCCAGCCAAGGTCCCTTCTGTGATGCCTGAGGACCCTGTGAGCCCACGAGTCAGTGAACCATCTCTGCTCATTTCTAGCTGAGCCTCTCACCCCGGGGTGAAAGATTTCCCCCCTCTGACCCATGAGATACCTCTCAACTGCCAGGAGCCCCCCAGCAAGCCCTGCTGAATCATGTGCTGCTTCAGGCTGCTCTTGGGTGGAGGAGGATGCTGAGGTTAGCCTCCAGCAGTGTTTGTGAGTCTGGGGAACACTTGCTGCTTCTAAGAAAAACAAATTTTAAAAAGACAAAAGTCTGTTTTGTCTGCAGTCAGGTGACCTTAGCCAGGGAAATCTTGCTGGGACAGCTTTACTGCACATGGCAAAGAGGGGCCAGGAGGGAAAGCACAGAGCTCATGAAACACCCACTGAGACAGTGGGCAGCTGTGCCCAGGGACCTCTCCAGCACAAGCAGGAGTGAAACAAACCTTCATGCTAAATCCCATCTCTGCTGCTAACATGCAAGAGTCTCACCACAACTCCAAAGCATTTGTAATTTCCCCTCATCACCTCATCAAGCTCCTTTCCCCTCCTTAAAACAGCTCACATCTCCTCTGTGTCCTCTCAGTGCCTTATTCCCCTTGTCCTGAGTCTTTTCCCAAGGGCTTGCTCTTTATGAGAGAGGTTAAGGACCTCTGTTTGGCCACCCTGGCCACTGTCCCTGAGCTCCACATCCTGGCCAGCCTCTTCTGTCATCCAGTGCATTTCTCTTCAGCCAAACACTCCATCTTCTGAAATGCCAGAGCTGCCAAGCAATTACCCAGTGAACAAGGCAGGCCAGTGAAAGGCAGATAACTGGGGACACACTGATGACAAAGTGCCACCAGCTCCCTCCTCCCCCTGCCTCTCCCAAGAGCCTTTCATATGTTTTAGAGTGCAACCTCAGCCTGAGTTCCCTTTCACTTGTGTGAGGCCAAAACCACCAAGACATGCTGACACAGGGCCTGAAGTCATTCAGGGGACACAAAGGTTCCCACAACAAAAGGGCTTGGATAAGGGACCCCAGGAAAAACCTTGGAAGAGAAAGAAATGGATTTGACCCATGTTCACCTCCAGTCATCCTGGATCTCACCCAAAACTGCCCCCAAACTGAAACGAAAGGAGAAGTGGAAACCAGAGGCACCAGCCACCCCTCCCCACATCAGGATGTGCTACAACTCAGAGGGAGAAGTGCCAGAAACGAGGTGAAAACCACCAGGACCATGACTGTATTCAGCTTTTGCACCTCAGAGAGAGACATGGGAGAGCAGAGGGTACTGCAGTGTCCCTCCCATGGCTGCCTGCTTTTTGAGGTGTTAATACTCCCTGTACACCTTTACTTCCCAGAGCAGTGTCAAGCAGCATCACATCCCAAATCCCACCTGAAAGGCATGAAATTGGATCAGGACACTCCTTTCTGGCTGGAGGGAAAACAGAGTAAACCCACATCTGTGCCTCTGCTTTCAAGGGCATGCAGATGTTCTCCTTGGGGACCTCAGGAAGAGGAACACCTAGCCTGCTCCCTGTGGCTGCTGTCTCACCCCTCAGCAGCAGCAAGGCTGAGCAGCCAGAATGACCAGGGACTTTGCTGTCCCCAGCAGAGCTGGGACTGCTGGTCCAGAGTATCCTCACTGACTCTGTCAGCCAGCCACACCCCCAGCCTCCTCTGTTTACTGGAGTGCATGGACACCAGCGTGCCCACGAGGGAAAGATGCCTCCACAGCACAGTGAATGCCCCTGGTGAATCCCAGGGACTGCCTCTCCCACACCCCCCAAAGGCATCCTGCCTGTCCCCAGCATCAGCAGCTGGCCCTGTGCTACCCTGCCTGCCCCAGACCACCAGTGAGGGGAAGAAGGCAGTGAGTGCCTGCTGGTTTTGGCTCCTGGGACTTGTCCCACCCTAACTCCAGGCAAAGCCAGAGCAGCCAGATCAGATCAGGGGTCTGGGGGAGTCACCCCATCCCAAAGCCAAAATAGGTTGGCACAACCAGGCTGCAGGCACTGCCTCCCCTCTTGCTTGCAGAGAGCCATGACCCCTCTCAGACTCCAAGGGCCAGAGACTTTCCTTAAAAAGACACACAACTACATGTACAGCACAGCCAAATGGGGGTACAACAGTGAGTAATGCCAGCAATTCCACACAGACCATTTTCTTCAATGTTTCCCAGCACATTAATGAAAATCTTGACCGTAAGCTGCACTGATTTCACAGAGCTCTGTCTGCTTGGCAAACAAAAAAGGTCAAGCAGACTTGCAAAGCTATGCCTTTCCCTCCAAGCTCCTTAATTTTTTTTTACACTCAAATAGCTTCATGTTCCATTTGAAAAACAACCTCTCCAAGGCATAACCTGAGACTCTGTAAGTCCCATCAGCTCCAACCCTTGAATTCATCTCCCCAAATGACAAAAGGCAGCTAAATAGCAGCTAATACCAGCCTTGGCAGCTGCTGTGCACTGCAGGTCAGCAGCACAGGAGTTAGTTTGAAAGCTGTGTTGCCTTTGGCAGCTGCTGCAAGCTCCTAAGGCCAAACTTTCTGAAGAGGTGTATCATACACTCTGGGCCTTGGCAGTGGCAAGGCCACATCCTAGGGACATCTCTGCTCAAGCAGTGCCTCAGCTACACAGCAAGATGTGAGGTATAATCAGGGCTGAGATGGAAAGGGGCTGAGGAGCCAAGCAGCAAGGGTTGGATCTTGGGACCATGAACCTACATGGTAAACCAGAAAGAAACTGAGTTGATTAGTTGAGAGAAAAGCAGGGATGTGATGACCACCTCTAACCAGCCCTGCAGCTCAGCCTCTTGGGGAAAGGCAAGGAAGCTAATGACCAGCCTTCATTTCTCACAAACACAGTTCAAAGCACAGAAAAGGAAAACATTGTGTTCCACATCCCCTAGTAGTAGGATGAGAAATCCTAAACTCAGTTTGGAGCAAAAGGGTGTGGGACAGACACTGAGAAACACCTGGAACGGGAAATGCCACAACACTTCAAATCTCAAAGTTCATCAATACCAACCCTGAGGTGCACCAGCACCTTGGGAACCTGCGCCCAGCTCTCCTGCAGGGAACCAGAGCACACTCACCTATCCTGGTGGGGAAGACGTCCTCATTGTTAATGAGCATCTCGATCCAGTCCATCAGCATGCACATGTACTGTGGGGCCGACAGCTTGGTGGGCTTCTTGTACTTGCTGTCATCCTGCCACCTGTACTCGTACTTGAGCCCCCCGGACATGATGGGGCAGCTCCTCTCCGTGCAGTACTCCGACATGGTGCCGTAGATGAGGTTGATGCGGTTGAAGAAGTCCACCACGTGCACGGCGATCCAGTCGTTGATGCTCTCGCCAGGAGGCAGCTGCACCACTGCCTTCAAGTCCAGCCCGGACTTGAGGGAGGCCTGGGCTTTCTTGTACAGCTCGAAGCGTTGCGTGCCCGGCTCAAACTTCTTTCGGGGACGGAACGTTTTGTCTTTGTTGAAGACTTGCTTGAGACACAGGGCCATCGCGGGCAGGGCCAGCCAGGGTGGGGGCAGAGGCTCAGAGCAACATGAAACCCAGGGCTGGGGTCTTCAGGGATGGAGGTTTCTGGGAGGAGAAGGAGACACATTTCAGTCACACATGACGACAGCTGCATGCGTGGACACACTTGCAGGGGTTTGCAGCAGAATGCTGGCTGAACCCACTGCTCTGACAGCACACGGAGACACAGATTTGGAGTGAGCTTCTGGCCCCTTCACACCCACCAGGGTGACCTGGAGCAGCTGCTGCCCCTCACATAGCAGCTCCTGGCACTGGAGAGGGTAAGGCCTGCCACATGTGCCCCATGCAAGGCTTGATGGCAGACAGAGCCCTCCATCCTGAGCACCCCAGAAGCTCACCAGGCTCCAGCCAGCTTCTTCCTTCCAGGCTTTTACCAACAAGTGCTGCAATGAAGTGAGAGCCATGATATCAGCAGAGTTCACCAGTTTGGGCAGTCCCACTCTGATGCCCTTTTCCTCTCCTGGCAAAGGGGAAGCATCTCTTTCCCAGGGACTTGTCAGTACAAACAACCCCTGACCCTGCTGCAGTGGCTGGCAAGCGAGGCCCTGGGGACCACACTGTGACCACAGCTGGCTGCTGGTTCACACAGCCCCAGCGCCAGGATCAATGGGAAAAGGGGGGATTATTTTTGTTGTTCTGCCTGGTGTGTTTGTCCAAAAGAACAAAACCCACATCCGAAGAAGGGAAACGCAGCCCAGCACAGCAGAACAACATTGCCAGGATGCCGCCAGCTCTCCCGGCATGCACACAATGCACACAGCAGCCCTCGGGGTGGTGGGGCTGATGCTCAGGGTGACTCCAGGGCTCAGCAAAGTGCTGAGCTCACCCCTTCCTGCCCAAGAGTAGCAGCACAGATGAGGGCTGTATTTTCCTTTTCCTCCCTGAAATCCAGAGGAAATCCCATCCGCCCAAGGCTGTCCTGGACAGGCTGAAACTGTGCGGTTTGTTACCTGCATTAATCACCAGTGGTGTTAATGTGAGACCAAGGCCTCCTGCTGCTAAATGCCTTGCTGAGGCTTAGGGAAGAGAAAGTCCTCCTACAGCCTCCCCGCAATGGGAAGAGATGGAGAAGCAGTGAACAAAAAGGAAGGAAAATATTTATGGAAAAGGGAAGTGACTGACCCAAAGTCACAAGCAGGAGGGAATGGTGCAAACCTTGGATGAATATTCATCATTAAAAAGACAACTTCAGCCAAAAACTTGCTATTTAAATTCTATTTTCTAAACTCAGTCCTGAGCCCAAGGCAGGTCCTATTTTGTGATCAGCTAAACATCTCTCAAGTGAAACCCTCTGCTCCCCTTAAGGCTCACCCCAGGGTCATCACTGGGAGGCAGTAGGACTTAGTGATCATCCCAATGCCTGCAGGATCTGCCTGCCAGGGATTTCTGCACTGCAGCCAGCACATGTAAAACCCTGTCTTGGATGCACACCCTAGTGTGGGTGGGAAGCCCAGCACAAATGCCATTAGTGCACAACTAACCATGGCCTTTCCCACAGGCTGGAGCCAGAGCTTTGCCACCCTTACACAGCTGACAGCACAGTGTGTGTACACCACATTCTGCTGTACCCAGGTACAAAAACCATGTGTTTTTAGGTGCTTTCTGCCCCACAGAGAAGGTCACAGCCATCACACAACATTATGCAGTACGACTTCAACACCAGGGTATCTGCAGACCTTCCCCATCTCATGTGGCTGGGTGGGATTTTAATGGCCACATCCCTGTCACCCTCATTTATTGCCTCAGGGCAATGACTGGGGGCTGTTTCTTGGATGCTTTTTCTTCTCCTGCTTCAAGCAACTGGCTCCAACCATGACAAAGACTTGTTTCCCACTTCAGAAAAGAGCACGATCTCTCCAAAATGCCAGCCAATGAAGCCAGCATGATGTCATGACTCCTATCTGTCCCTCAGGAATGGCCTGTGCTACAGCAGTCCTTATAGATCTTATTGGAGGCCAGGGGACTCTGGGAACAGGGAGGCTCTAAAGAAAAGCCCTTATCCAGGACTTCCTGGATTCCACATATTCAAGCACATCCTGTTGATAACACCTCTAAAAAAAGCCTTCTGGGGAGTTTGCTAACACATAACACTTTCAAAAACATGTATGCATACATACACATATATTTATATATAACCACTGCACCAGGACTCCTAATTTAGTAGTGTAGGAAGTGCTGGGATACCCTCAGGATGAGGCACTCAGCAGGCTTTGCCTGCAGTGCAAAGTAGGAATGATGGGGCTGAGCAGTGCCTGGCCCTGCAGCCAGGTTTCCCTGGAATTTCAGCAAGGGAAGTCACGCCAACAGACATTTCTCTACGTCACCATTTCTGCTGGCCTTGGCTCCATCTGCACTGCTTCAGGAGCTGTTGCTGTTTGCAGACCTGTCCACGCTGAGACTGGGATGTTCCATTGTGACAAGCAGCCACCCTGGCAGATGACATCCCATCAAACATGTCACTTGCAGGGGCTGACAGCAGTGAAATCAGTTCTCTTTTAAGTGCAAATATTGAGCCATGACTGGGAAATAAACATCTCATCTGCTGAAGCCAGACCTGTAACTCATCTACAACTGCATCCCTGCATCATCCACAGCTGGATCTCTGTGTTACCCTGCTAGCTGCTCCCACTCATCAGGCAGGTGATGAGTGGTTCAGCACCATCTGAATAAAACACCAGTTCAAAAAAAAAAAAAAAANAAAAAAAAAAAAAAAAAAAAGAGCAACAAAATTGCTAAACATCTGCTAGGTGTTTTCCTACCACGCATCTGTTCGAGTGGGAATGCAGAGTAAAACCCATTGCTGCCCAAGTGCTTGGAGCTGACCTGTCCCTGAGCCTGCAGGATGCCAGCACAGCACCGCAGCCTCTCTGCTCCCCAGGCAGTGGTTTTCTTTTCAGGATCCTCATCATCACCACTACCAAATCACCAAGTCGTTAAAATACCTTGTTAATCTTTACTGGAGAAAAATGTTCTGCAGAAATTATGTTTAACATGAAGCCAAAATACATCCTGGGATTTATGACCTGAAGAAGCAGAGAGAGGCACTGAGCCAAAGAACACATTTGTTCTCTACCTCGCTTCAGAGCTTCCACTGCCCAGAAAGATCGATGCAGAGGGAAGTACAGGAGCATGGTGGCCAGGATCAGGATATGACATCCCAGCTCTGGCCCTTGCAGATGGGGCACTGAGATGGGATGCACCAGCTTGGAGCAAACAGGCTTTGCAAGGTCACCAATGCCTCAGATTCCCCTCAGGCAGGGGCTCAGCACCCACCTGTTGTCTGGGCAGAAAAGCAAAATCTTTTGTGAATGGACCTGACACATCCTGAGTCTAACTAGTGGAAAAGGGCCTCAGCCAATGCAAAATTAGATTTTCCCAGTTTCCACCCTTATGCATCCGACTCGACTGGTGCTCTTTCATCATTGACCAAATATTTGGGGCAGATCCATATAAAGAGACAGAAAATGGGAGATCTTCCAAGGTTTATGGTGCAAAGTTCAGCTGAGTCTGATGCTCAGGGCTGTCGTGTTCCTAGAAATCATGCCGTGGTCCACTGGGGCTTGGGGTGGGGCAGGAGACCTGTCCAAGTCCTAATCTCTGCTCACACAGCCTGTTTTGGGAAATCCTAAGGGCAAAGTGCTATCCAACAAGCTCAGGCAGCAATTTCCTACGACGTGACCGAACAGGTCCCGCCCCAGCCGGCGCAGCAGAGCCTGGGCCAGCGCCACGGCAGCAGCCACAGCTCTCTGCCTTCAGTTCCCACATGCAAAATCAAAGCTTTCCAGGGGGAACCTTGGCAAAGGCTGCAAACCCTCTTCCCCACACCACAGTTCCCATCACAGGGTGGTGCTGGCACCGCAGGGGTCCACAGGTCTCTTTCTGAAGCATCTGCAAACCCCCAAATCCAACCTCATCCTGTGTTTGGGAGTGGACAAGGAGCAAAGCAGGTGGAGCTGGAGATTTACCCTGCTGTCACCCTCTGTCCCTGCAGAGGATGGTTGGAAGAGAATGAGTGAAGTTTCTGGGAGGAAAGCGACTGACATTTCCCATGGGACATCCACGCAGTGGAGTCCTCAGCGCTCAGCCCCCATCCAAGCTCCCAGAATAGCCTTGGCTTTGAGGAGCTTGGCTACAAACCCAGCTGAGTGGCCACAAATCCCATCCCTGTCCATGAAGGCTGCTGGGCTTCAGTCCTACCCCTGTTTTTGCTGCTGGCTTCAGTCCTGCTGCTGGTTTTAAAAGTAGCAGCAGGAGCAAAACTCAGTGGGGTTTAGCAAGAACCAGAAAAGCACAGGGTTAAGCTGTGCAAGGACAAGGCAGAATCACTGCTGGGGGAGGTAGCAGGCACAGGCATGTGAAAAACTGATGTCCTAGTTTGCTGGCAAGTCCAGAGATGAAAGGAAATTAACTGGATGGGAGGGATGCAAGTTCAGGGTCAGACTTCGCCGCTAATTTCAGGTTTGAGGGTTGGTTTTCTTTTTTATCTAAACTAACTCACTTTCTTTCTTACTTTCTTTCTTTCTTATCATTTGAAAACCACAGAGGAAGACGACAAGGCGAAGGCTTTGCTGTAAATTAAAAACAACTCTGAAAGGTCTGTTTAGAAATGACCAAACAAAAGGGAAGAGCAGGCAGAGCTGCGGGATAGTGGCTTCCTCCTCACAGTCCTGCAGGCATGGGGGCAAGGTCACCAAAGAAAACCTCTGGTTTTGACCCCAAATAAGCTTTAGTCAGAAACCTAGCAGGAAGGATCAGACAGATGCACTGCCAGACTCCAGGATGATGGTCACAGTGCTGGTCCCTGGCTCCCTGCCTCAGTTTCAGAACTGATCTCCCTCCCCAGGCTCCCTCTATATTAAGGGCTGCAACAGCAAAGACTTCAGGGGGAAAAGTGCTTTGCAAGTGTCTCTGGGAAGCACTAACATCTAAGTAATCATCTTGCAGTCATCTAAGAAGGGGGGCTGCAGAAGGAGGATGCTAGGGAGCAGAGTCCTGGGGCACTGGCCCCACTCCCTCTGTGCTTCCTGCTGGAGCCAAGCCCCAGCTGGGCTGTCCATGAGAAACGGGGTTATTGACTGCTGATCCCAAATAGAACCTAAACGATAGAAAATTCCAGGAAATGAGCCAAGACAAAACGCCGGGAGGGGGCTCAAGGCCCAGCACATGAGCTGGGGGAGCTTCAGAGAAGCCCTGGGCTCTCAGCAGCATCTCCCTGCTGCCAAACCTTCCTTTGCAAACTCCTCTGGTGCCGCAGAGACCCATGAGAGCATCCATGAGCACAAATCCCTGGAGCAGAGCAGCACTCAGGCCCCCTCACTCCAGCTGGGGACAGCTGCCAGTGGGAAGCTGTGCTGGTGCTTCCCCCAACTCACATGGTGCTCGGAAATCCCCAGCTCATGAGAAACAGACCCAGATGGCTTCCAGGAACCGGGCTGCTTACACCCGCCCTGCAGATGTCCCCTGCTGTCCCCTGCTCTGTCCTGCTCCTTGCCCTGCCTTCCTGCCACACCACCAGCACAGCAGCAGCTCTCTGGCCCAAAGGCACCAAGAAAGTTTTTCCTGGGTCACACAAGACACCTGCAGGCAGAAAAGCAAAGCAGCTTCTCTCCAGGTTAGAGGCAGCATGTCCCGTTCATTTTAGGAGGGATACACAGTGGGGCTGGGGGCTTTTTGGGGGTACCTCATTCCTGGGAGCTGAGATCTCACTGCTGCTACCAGTAACTTGCTGCGAGCCTTGAAAAGTGTCCGATGGCCTCGGTGGTGTCCAACAGCTCTGGCTCAGTCCCAAGGATGATTACTCTGTTGTCAGAGCCGTAATTCCAAACACCGGGAGCTCCAGGCCTGCGAGCTCAAGGAAGAAGAGGAGAGGAGATAAGCCAGCTGCGGAAAACCCATTTCCACCGCTTGCTCTCACCCAGTTCCCCCGCCCACAACTTTCCACCCTCTCTCCGACACGGGCAAAGCCACTGCCGGGGCTGTCCCGTCTGGGAAACGCGTGTGCTGCCTTCCCCTGCCCGTCCCCCTGCCCCCGAGGGACCCCTTTCCCTGCGCACCGCCGGGCATTCGCACAGATCCCTGCCCAGCGTCCCGGGTATTTACACACTGGCTGCTGAGCTGGGACACCAAAGGAAGGGGAAGAGCCTTCTGCATGCGCCCATGGCCCGGCTGGGTGAAGAATTGTTCTTTCCTAGGCTAATGCCAACCCAGGTCTTGCCCATCCCGTGGTTAAAAGCACCCCAGGAGCATCCTCAGGAGGGCGGTGGTGGCTTTTTACCTCCCAGGACTCACCTCATCTCCCGGCACGGCGGCTTCCAGTCTCAAATCCCTCCGCTGCACTTTCTGCTCTTACTCAGGAAAAAGGAAAAAAAAAAAATTAAAAATATACGAAGTCCAAGCCAGGCTGTCTTTCGGGACTATTGGCAGTTTGGAGATCGCAGCAGCAACAGCGGCAGGCAGAACTGCCTCGCTCCAGCGCTCACGGGGGTTTCGTTAGAGAAACCGGGGCCGAGGGTTTTTCTCCGGTCAGTGATGTCACATCCTGACCCTGCCGGCAGCTCCAGCTGTCCCTGGAAAACCCGCTTGGAAGCGGGCCTGGCAGCCCCCACCATCCGCCGCCGTGGGCTCGCAGGCTCGTGGGTGGGCACTGGCTCACACCCACACCCACGCTCCATTCCTGGATGCTGAGATCCTTCTTGGCGTGCAGTGCCGTGCCGCTGGCTGGCTCCGGCTTTCACCGGACAGCAGGGAGCTGGGGAAAGGAGATGAAATCCCGGAGAGCTTTCCCCTCCTCCCCCCATCTTTTCACAGTGCCTCTCCCTTCATCCTTCCCCGCTCTTCACACACGCACAAAACCAGCCGGGGGTTTCTATGCCAGGCCAAGCTGGATGCCATCCAAAACAGAAATGCCGGAGAGAGAAAAAGAAAGAAAGAGAAAAACTTTCTCTGCACAGAGCACTTACTTTCCGTCTCTGTCGGAGGTGGGGTGAGTTCTGAAGCGTGCTGCGGTATTTAAATCCTGCTCAGCGAAGGCAAGCCTGAGCCAGCACGCTCGGCGCCGGCAGGAGCGGCCAGCCAGCGTGGGATGGCTTGGCAGGAGCCGGGATCTGCTTTGGGTCAGAGCCCCGGGTGGGGCCGGAACACCGGTGTGCACCCCACGGGTGATGCTGGTGCGTGTGGCAGCGGGGGGAGGCAGAGCATGGCCCGGACACTCACGGTTCCCTTCCTGGCACGGTGACGTGTCGCTCCCAGGGGATGAGATGTGTGATGCTCTGCCCTTACTGAAACGTCTGCAAATTGTTTGGCAGCGGGGCAGGTCTAGTGAGGGAATCGTTTCTAGCCTTTCTCACATGTGCGTTAAACTCGGGTCAAGCCAAGCGTTTGCAGGTGATGGGGCGAGCTGGGGAGTGGGGCAAGCAGGATGTGGCTGATGGGCACGTTTGCATAAAGCTGGAGGGTTTGGGATGAGGGTTTGATTCTCTGAACCCTGCTGGCATCATCCCCTGGTGCTGCAGCTGTGGATTTATCTCCCAGCCTCATGCAGCCTGTGCACCCAGCAGGATGCAGCTCTGCAGGATCCATACTCCTTTCCCCAGGACACAGCTTCTCAGCTGCAGGTGGTGCCAGGGTTTGCTTTTGAGGCACAGTGTTCAGAGGCAGTCTTTAAAAATAAATTCATCCAGCAGCCTCCCAGACCAGCCAGCCAAAGGGAGCTCAACCCAGCCCTGCAAGGCATTTACTCTCCTTTCCTCCCTCTCTCTGCAAAGTTGGTTTGGTGCAGGTGCAATAGAAACTCTTTGGCACCTGCAGCAGCATCTTATTAGAAGTGAAGAAGACACTGTAGGGCCCATTTCATCAGGCAGCAGCCACTGGTGGATCACTTTTGACTGGAGCTGAAGGGAATTGGAGCTTGCACACTGCAAAAGCCCCTTGCTTTTCTGCCTGCCCCCATCTGGGACATGGCTGAAGGGCAGGTTCTGAACCAGGTGACAGGAGAAGGACACACCAAGGACATGTAGGATTCATCTGTGCTCTGCATCCACTACAGCATGAGATGGCTGAGGTGTCTCACATCTGCAGAAAAGGTAAAACCTTGAGGTGAAGTGTCCTGCACAGCTCTTGAGGCAGGAGGGAAGCACAAGCTGTCAAATTCATCTGTCCAGCTGCTTCCCAGCACCACCATCACCAGCTAACTCAGTACAACAGCCATAACCTCAGAGCTCAGCTCTGTGTGTGCATCCTCCCTGGACCTGCAGGCTGAGCCTTCTCCACGCCAGCCTTGCCCTGCTCATGAGTGAATCTCTCACAGTCATTGCAGGTAGTCTCAGGTCCAAGTAACATCCCTAAAATCAGGATCAAGCTCAAGTAGTCCAGCAGACTCTTCCTGGTCACTGGCAAACCAGCCACATTCCTGACTCCAGCAGGTTCAGGCAAAGTCTTTTCTCATCCCCAGTGCTGGATGCTCATTACAGCCACCCCAAGTCCTAGCAAGGGCTGAGCAATGCTGCTGTCCTCCATCCTGGGGACCTGGGATGCAGGAAACAACAAAATGTCCTCAGACCTTGTGAGCAGGAGGTGGAGGTCTGTGGAGCAGATGTAATTCCCAACAGCAAATGCCAAGCCAGGAGGAAACTTTCAACTGAAATCCCTGCAGAAAATGGGCAGAAATCCAAAAGTGAGGGGGCTTGGCTGAATAGCAAAGATCCCAAAGGCAACCCATAGCCAGGATTTACATCCAGGCAAGATGGAGCCAAAATACTTGGAGGGGAGATGGGGTCCTCCCACCCTCAACAGTCCAGAGCCAAAAGACAGGGGCCAGGAGAACAGCAGGAGGGCTGGAGTTACATCAGCTTCAGCCCCACAAATCCACGGGGTGAGCAGAACCTCCTGCTCAGGGACTTACCCCCTCCCGTGAGGTTTTGGAAACCTCAAAAAGCAGAGAGCCCACGGTGCCAGAGCCAGCCGGTATCCCAGCTGTGGGGAGGGGAAGCAGGATCACTTGGGAGAGAGGAAAAGGTCCGAGGGACAGCTCTGAGGAAGGAGGGATGTGTTATTGTGAAGAGGGCATTTGTCTGCCCTGGAGGAAGGAAGAGGGGAATGCTGGCCTCGCTCCTGAAGGCAGGTGCATGGCTGAATTTATCGGGGGAAGGAAGCAGGGATGGAAGCGAGCCCGGAGCACGGGGCGGCTCCATCGGAGCTTTCGGGCAGGCAGGGGAAAAAGCCCGGGACAGCGAAGCAGCTTCGCAAGGCTCGTCAGGACACGGCTGCACCGGGAGGAGGGGGGCAGCCCCTGCCAGCCCCCACCACTGCGCTGGGCTCTCACACAACGCCCTGCACGGCACCTCGCGGGCACAGCCACTTCAGCAGCCCGGGAGATGCTTGTTCCCAGGCAGGGCTTGAAGGCTGGGAATGCCTGTGCAGACCAGAAGACAAAGCAAAGGGAGCAGTGGGTTTGCTCTGGTTACTCCCAGAGAGGAACAGGACGTGCCCAGAAAAGCTGGCCTCAGCTGTGCAGCGTCGGGAACAGTCAGTTCCCCTGCTCCGCTCCGCCACGTCCTGCACGAACTCGGAGACAGGGAGTGAGAACTTCTTCAGCCGTGGATCAGAGGGCACTGGAGTCTTGCCATTTTCTAAGGCACAGGGAAAAAAAGCCAGGCGCAGATGAAAAAGCACTGGAGTCATCACTTTAAGGGAGGGTAGGAATATCATCCGTCAATCTGCACTTCCTCGATTGCTTCGGCTGCCACCTTCCTCCCTTGGGAGCAGGACGGGCTCTGGGTTTATATCCCCAGGGTGACAGGGGAGGTGGGCAAGCCAGAGGTTTGAGATGCTGGTAACAAAGAGCCTCTGCCTGCAAAACTTGCTCCACCACTCCCAGCGGGAATTCCTGCCACATCCCGGTCCTGGGCTCTCCTCCAGCTGGAGGCAGACCACAGCCAGCACTGAGGGGGCTCCTACAGCGCCTGCTTCAGCCAGCAAGTCCTTGCTGCAGGATGCTGCAGGGGCTGAAGTTTACATGGGGCCACTGGGAGTCTTGGGCTTCTTCTCCCTGAACGTGTCCATTTGATGGCTACTAAAACCAGACACACCTTGGGATGATGCTGGCCCGAAAAAAACTGGCAATCAGCAAAACATGCTGGGAAGCTACTGCAGGATGTCTGCCTCCCCGAGGCAGCTCAGGTGAGATATGGGACACGGGGCTGGTGGAACCACGAGCTGAACTCAGCGCAGCCCAGCTCCTTATGGACCATACAGGAGCAGCCTGAGCATCTATATGGTTCTCAGCACACAACTCACAAAGTTCACAAAGCTGAGCAGACAGGCTTAGGCAAGCTGCGAGTGTGCCCAGAGCTCAGAATCAGGAGACAAACCTTCCCCCTAGTGGCTGGATGGCACATGAATCCCACAGCCACCTTCTCCCTCTGTTACCTCTCTCCCCATGCCAAGCCTAACAGCATTATTTTTCACCAGCCCTAAGGCTCAGCACAGATCCTAAGGGCATCAAATCTTACAAATTCTATGTGAGTTTTTAGTGGCTTAAAACTGGCGCAGCTGCCTGTTTGCACAAAGCCAGACAGCCCCGGGGGGCTGTGTCCACTCTGCAGCTTGTTGTGCCCATCCATGCCCATGGTCAGCCCGTGCCACGGCTGTGCCAGGCAGCACAGAGAGGCCACACAGCCTCAAATCACCGCTGGTTGCTGCAGCAAGGCTGGTTTGTAGGGCCAATTCTTCAGCTGGGTTACTCTCCCTTGCAGCAGTCCTTCAGTGGGGCAGAGGATTAGACTTAGAGATTCTGCTGGACCTTTTTATTACAGGTCTTCATCTCAGTTTTAGGTTCATCACTGGCCATTTCTGCCTTTCTTAAAGCCCCAGAGAAGTTCTTATTTTAGGAAAAAAAAACACATGATGGATTGAAAAAAAGCACCACTCAAAATTACAGGTAGATCACTACAGCCTTATACCTGAGGATTTGATCTTTTATGCTCAGGAGGCTGAGGTGTAGATTTGGAAGCCTTTCACTCTCAGGGATGTTACATTATAGCTACATTAAAAATGAATGCAGCAACTTCAACTTCTTCAAAGCAGGAAGTGAATTATTAATCAAAACAGCCCTTCCATCAGCTAAGGAAAAATGATATATGGAGCATGAGCACTATAAACCAGAAGTAGAAATGCCTTTTAATAAAGGTGATTTGCTGTTCAGATTATCACAGCCCTATCCATGCCTCCTCTGATTCATTATTCCTCTGCTCTGCAGACTGCTCTGTACACACTCAGTGAACAGAAACTAAAAGACATTACCAGGGAGCAAGACCATCTCCTTTCAGCAAGGCCCCAAGAGAAGATAGGCCTCGTCTAGAAACATCCTGCAATTCCTGAATGGACAGGAGTTCACAGCTAGCATCTGAAGCTGGTGGTAGAACAGACCTCAACATAAAACTGCACTGTGTAGCTTTAGTGCTCAGCTGAAGTGCTCATGTCATAAAATCAGAGAATGGGCTGGGTTGGAAGGGACCTTTCCAAGGCCATGTAGGGCAAAGAATGGGCTGAGAAAGTACAGAGTGACAGTGGGCATTACAGCAATGGGATCCTACACAGCAAAAAGAGCTGCAAGAAACCTTCATAACTCATCACAGCTTCATATCAGGTTGTGGTTAATGAAGAAAATTGATACCATGCCCTCCAACAGAGAGACAAACTGCAGATCCTTCTTGCCCCCCTTTCTCTGGCAAAGGAGGGAATGAACGCTTGCCATGTCCAGCAGGCTGACAAGGTGCAGTGTGGCCCAGAGATAATTAGTGCTACGGATGAGTTAGTGCTGGGGGTTTGATATAGACATGGGAAGTATTTCAGAGTTGCTCCTGGAAGCTCCTGGCTGTCCTGTGTCCCGCTGTGCAGTGGTGGCAGTGCTGGTAACCCCCACAGGCTGCACATCACACTGCTGCAGTGTCCTTGTCCACAGATGTGCTGCCTGCCTCTGCTGGGAATGAACACAAGAGAAGTTCAAAGCATCAGTTTTGGGATTCTTTTGCTGGGGGCATGTTTAAAACCCCCAAACCCCCGCAGTCTGTAAAGCCAGGCTCTTACCAACACTGCTGTGTTAAAGCAGCTCTGCATGTTCATACCAAGACATTTTTCACTTGGTAAACAAGAAGCTGGCTGGTGACTCTCTCTGTCACTATGCCAGTCCATCTTTCCTTTATTATGGATAGTGCCTTTCCTGAAGTGGGAACAAGAGTTATTTTTTGTTCCTTCAAATGCCATTTGTGAGTTGGCTGACTAGATGCCAGCCTGAGAAAAAATAATCCTGTAAAACAGGCAATGATTCCTCTACACCATTAAAAATACACTAAAAAAAATAAAACCATGTTCATACTGCTCAAAAACATCTCAAACACAAAAACATCACAACAGGATACAATTAATATATCAATTAAGAAGCAGAAAATTCCCAGAACAAATCTAGTGACTCTGTTTTTTTAATCCTGAGAAAAGCTCAGACCACAATATACATCTATGTAAGAAACCTCACAAAGAAACAAAGAGGTGTCTGTCTTAGACCATTGCTCCTTTTCTTTCTTCTTGCTGGACAAGCCTATATGAATTCCACACAGATTAAAAAGCACTGAACCATGCAATTATAATGGTGGAAGGCATTTAAAATGCATTTACTGAGAAGAAACACTGGTTGTCATCACTTTCCTGATGTCAGTACAGCCCGTTACATAGTTCTCCTTTTGTCACTTTATTTCAGATTTCCACAATCCAGCAGGCAGCAGGAAGTTACAAGACTGGGAAAATGTCTCTTTCTGATGAAGTTACACTGAAGTTCTGGGCTCCATTTTTTGGCAATTAGTTACTGTTGTTCAAATGGCCCAAGTCTTCATCTGGCATCAGTGCCAGACAGGCTTGACTGTCACTCTCCCAGGATGTCTGCAGACTCTTTCTGTGGCCAAATCCAAGTTGTAAAACAGAAGACACTGGACCACCCCTCCTAGGGCCCCCTGCCTGCTGCTGGCTCCTTTCACCACAGGCCAGGCTCTATGACTTGTCAGAAGCCTGCCCAGGTCTCAGTTCTCTTCCAAGCCCACTTTGCTCAAGCTCTGCTATAACTGCCATGTATTTAAATTCACTGGATCTGTGGTTGAAGGTCTCCACTAATCCGTAGGTCTCGGAGCGATCCGTGGCATAGAACAGCTGCACCTGGTTGGCCAAGCACTGGGCATCATGGACCACCTGGGAGTGAGAACAGGGCTGTTAGCACCAGGGTGGGGTTGTGCCACTGTCCCACTGGAAAAGGAATGCCACAGTCCTACTCACCACGTAGCTCAACTCCGAGTCACCTTAGCTAAGCAAATCTCTTAACAAACCACCTCCCTGTGGCTTCCTGACCTACTTCAACACTTCAGCACCATGTGTTTTAGCAACTCTCCTGCTGTGCATCTGCCTCAGAGGTGTGGCTTTTGTGATCCCTGCCCACTCCAAGATGCACCAAGTCCTCATTTTTCCCTTCTTACAGCTGACCTACTTGCAAAGATTGATTGTTTGCTCTGATATCTAACAGGGAAAAAGGAAAGCATTACTCATTGTTTCAGAAGGGGTCTCAGGAGGTCAGTTAGAGGAGGGATATTTTAATCATTCTGTTCCACCACTACAGTGCCCAGTGCCACCAGTCCAGGCACTGGTACAGTTATGACCATAATGGTGTGCCCACACATAGGGAAAGAGCACAGGTGTGCACAAACTGAACACACAACTCTGGAGTCTCCTGCTCTGACAAACAGGATTAAGTTTCAAACACTGTTTTAACTTGTTTGCAGGTAGCAACAGCTCTCATTTAAATTTGCTTCTGTTTGTAAGAAAAACAGAAGCTTTGTTCTTTTACAACGATCAACTATAATACCCAAATTAAAAAGAAAAAAAGAATGCATGAACTGAAATCACCAAAGACTGATGATTTCCCTCTGGCTTTCCCTAGCCTTAAGTACTTTAGGTTAAAGAAAGACAGTGAGACCATTCTTTGGTGAAGGGTCTTTGAAAGGCTTCACTGTAATTTGATTTTAATTCCAAACTGTAGGAGGACTTGCAGCATAAAATGAAGGAAGCCAATGAGCAGACTTCTCTTACCAAGAACTTGGAGTCCATTTCTGCTGTCATCAGTACTATCCCTTTCTCCTTCTGCAGATCAGGATAATGGTACAAGACCAACTGGCTTGGAGCAGTTTCACCTTGGGTCTGAAGGAGAGAAAGAAACCTGTCAGTATCCCATAAAAACCTTCACTCCACTGCAGATTTGGGTGCTTGATTACAAAACTTTGAGCATTTACTGCCACAGAGGCAGTTACTTCCCAGGGCTTAGTTCTAATTAGCAGTTCATTATTCTTGGTATTTACAGAAAACAAGGGATTTGCAGAGTTAGGTTGGTTTTTATCCTGACTAAAGACCATCTTGCATTTAAAAGAACACACAATTTTTAGGAAGATATTTAATCCTACAGCATCTACTGCTACTTTAAGTAGTTTGCACAAATAGTTCTAAAAACTATTGCAAGAGCAAGCTTGGCTCTTGCTCATGTTTTGAGTCTACTGAATTTCTACCTCATCATCCTCTACACTACAGAGACACTTAATACCCACAACTTTACTAATTTACCTGTAACTAATTTACAATTAAACCATAATTACTAACAGCTATTGTCATGATAATTCTTTTCAAGTTAAGCTAGACAACCTGTTGGCTAAACTACTTAGTAAATACCATACATTGCAATATTCTGATACCATCTATTTCTGGATCCTAAGTCAATCTAGAACTTCTTATCTCAAACACTCACCTGAACATTTATCAGGGAAGTGAAGTGTAACTCTGTTCCAGACCACTGCCCCACAAAGAACTCATAGCCTTCTTTTCTTGGTAAAGCATACAGAAACTGCAGAGAAATTATAAAAAAACCCAAACCAATTTTCCCTTACATAGAACAAAATTATGCCTGTGTCACACTGGCCTCCAGCATTAATGCTTTAGTGAGAGAACCACAACAGAAAAAAGAGTTTCTTTGCCCCACCACAAGTGACAGGACAGCAAGAATCAGACTTCAAAGCACACAAAAAAGCAGAATTACCCTATCAGTATTAATTCATTAGCAAATAGCTTGACAAATACTTTTATCAGTATTTTGAGACATAAAAAGGAAAGGACAGGGGAGAACATTCAGACTCTGACTTTTTTGTTCTCCCCTAGAAAACTAACAGCAGAAATGGTTAAATATAAGGTAAGAAGCAGAGCATTTAATCCTGTCATTTTATCAGCTGCTCCAGAACAGGCAGTAAGCATCTCCTCTCTAGACATTTACAGCTCCACAGGCTACAGACTTGCTCGTTTTCCCACACCAAGGGAAGGACAACATGGGAGCAGAAAATCTTGCAGGATACCTGACTGAATGCCAGTGCAGTGTACAGAAATGCACTTCAGGCTATAAATAGCTTCCCAATCTCCAAGTAGCTCGGGAAGCCAGATACATTTGATCTTGCTCTTGGCAAGTGAAGTAGGTAGGACTAATCCATCAACCCAGTAAAGTCTCCATTCCCTGGGAGATTCTGTGCTGCTGTTCTCTAAACCCTCCATCTCTTATATCTAGATCAAACTGTTTCATACATATGAATAGGCGCTGCTTTATCTAAGCACCAGGGTAAGTGTTTGAACACCTAGATTCACTAATCAGGCTGATACAATGAGTATGAACACAGGAAGTGGTATGAGCAGAGAACGGTCAAAAGTTAAGGGATCAGGCTTTGAAGAGAAGCATTACAGCTCTACAACTACACACTGCTGTACGTACCGATGGACACTTCTGGGCTCTTTTCCACATCAAATCAAACTTGGCTGCCTTTGGGGAAGGAGAAAGAGAAGTTCAATTTTCCTAATACAAACATGGATGCAGAGCTGCTCACAATCACGTTAACCTTTAGAGGGTACAGCTTCCATCTGGAGAAGGTCCCACTGCGGGGACAGATGGCAGTGAGTGCGTGGAAAGCTGCACTTAGTTCTTATTTACCTAAAAGTCACCAGCATCCTGTTTTAACAAAATGCAGCAGCAAAATCCTTGGATCCAGAGCTTCATTCCTTGGATGTGGGGGCCCCAAGCCTGAGGCTTACATCCTCTTTCAGTAATTGCTCCACTGCATCATGTAGTGTCAACAGCTGAGCGAGACAACACATCCCTGGCTCCAAATTGTGGATTTACATCATTGTCATCTGTTCTTCAGTATAAAAATGCAGCCATCTATACACTCAATAACATACTTATTGCTTAGGTTTAAATTAAAACCACAACCCTGTTTCAGCCCTGATGAAACCTGGCAATTTCATTCATGTGTTCTCTGTGTTTCCCCAAATCTTTTGCCTAATTTTTTTTTTGCTTCCCAGCACTGTATTAATATCTACTCTTAGGTGTTAAGGAAAGAAAACATATGCCATTCATCAAGAAGAAATTCCTTCGTGTGTACTTTTGAGTATGGGAGAATTATGCAAGGCCTTTCTTTCAGCCAACAAAAAGCTTCTGGCAAAAGACAAAGGGTTTTTTTCCCCCTCGATGACACCATGAACTGCTTCCTAATATGCCTGGGATCTGGTTTGCACTGAAGCCTTAAAAAGCTTCCAACACTCCTCCTAAAACAGTGCACCAAAGCACAGTGCCAGCCCCACTAATGAAACCTACATTTTAACTGGAGTCCCTGGCTTTGGCCCTCTGCTACAGTAAAAGTCCAAGTCAAACTATTTTCACAACATCCACATGTTGGGAAAACTGAAACATGAGGCTGCTTCACTTCAAAGCAGCTTCCATTTTCAGAGCATACAGCACATCACACACTTAGAATACTGGCTCCCACTGAATTCAGCTGCAGCTCAAAGGGCCAAATACAATTACAAATCAGACCCCAGATCTAGATGAGGTTTCAAGAACTCGAGGAACACACAGTTGTGAAAAGACAGATTTAAGAGATCGCAATCACAGAATGACCCTGAAGAAAAGAATAAAGAGAAATCCCCAAAGTGAAAAAAGTCTCCTTTGGCCTGATGCAAACTAAGAACAATTAACATCTGGAAAAGTTATCAGGAGTAAGTAGTATGATCTTATCTCAGGAAACACCCTGCAATCTCAAGAAAGACAGTGCTGCCAATAATTGTAAATGTATGAAAGTAAGTCCTAAGTGATTAGCCACATGCAAGTTACCAGCCAAGAGGTCTAGGACTGCCACATTAACCTTGAGGCAGCTGCCTGTTCTGCAGAGAAGAGGGCAAAGAAACAAGCAACTCTGAGAAAAATAACTCTAAAAATACAGATTCTACTTAATAAACACTAGGGCCTTGCGAAAAGTGTTGGATGCTTGTATTAAAATAAGCCTGGAAATTCCAGCCAGGTGTTCAGAAAATGGTCTTTGATTTATTGAGAGTCCACTGAGTGAGAAAAAAAAGGGAATGCATTTCTGAAAACAAAAGCCTTTGTTTGGGGCAATAAAATCACTCAGCCCAGAAAGTAAGTTTGTTCTTGAAACCTCACTTTCCTTTAATGACTGTTTTTAAAAGCAGCAGAATTTCAGTTGGAAAGGAAAGCTTTGCATGCTGGCTTTTCAAGTGCAGAACTACAAAGGAACTACTTACAGGAATAACAGCATAAACTGTGTCTTTTGCAGAAAAATACTGATTCCAAATCTGTAGGAAACAAAGGAGATACAGTTAAAGTCCGGTGTTTAGCAGTAATGTTAAATGCTTTAAAACGTCAACTAACTTTGGTAAGCACTTTGGGAAGTCATTTTTCAATCAAGCCTGACTGACTTTCCTGCTAATGCAACATACTTCTGCAAAGGTTCCAGATGTACCAAAGGACAGATTCCAACCAAGTACAGAAATCAGCAGTGGGCTCAGAGGTGGCTCAGTATTTATTAACCATCAGAAGTGCTTCTCACATTTTTCCCAACAATCACACTAATGACTTTTAGTTGGCTTTTTTGGTTTTTTTTAATAAAGAATATACAAAACATTTTCAACAGAAGACAAGTCTTTGCATGCTCCTCTGTTTTAACAGTCTTTTTCTTCACCACAGCAGGATGGCAATACCCAGTGTACCTGCACCTCCTACTGCATCCTAGGAGGACTTACCTAGATGGAGAAAACTTTATCTTCTCCTATGGATACCCATGTGAATATGCTTTTTGTAAATATATATCCACAGCTATGTTTTACTTCTCAGTCTGAGTAAAATTTCCATCCTTACACATTGATTACTATTAAGAATAGATGTGAAGCAAAGTTTATTCCATTTAAATCCATCACCTGTGTTATCTCCTCTGCTGATTTTTCTTTCACCATCTCAACATTAAGAACTGAATCAAGTGTCTGCAAGAGAAAGCATACAGAATCTGGTGTGATGGCAGCTCTGTGACCTTGTAAGAATCCAGAATGAATGGATGCAATTACAGAGAACAAAATCAACCTAGAGGAGCTTGATTCAATTTATAGTGTTACTTAGTCCGTTTAATTGCCAAATAAAACACAGCAGCAACACACTGAGAAGTGGATTCACAGGCTGAGGCAGAATAGATTCTTTCAGGACACAGCATATGCTTTGCTCCAGTTGTGCAGACCTCTGCTGAAGCTGCAAGAGAAGCTGCAGCCTTCTGCCTTCTGCCATCTCAAAGACATGCTCTTTGGCAGATTTACACTGAAGATTTACCAAAAAAAAAAAGAATATGAAATAGAATTCTCTTGTCTCTGGACTGACTGATCACTGCACATGTATTTCCATGCTGTAAAAGGAGCTTAACCCTTTCCATTTAATGATCGGAACAGATGCCCCAATTGGAAGGCATTTCCAGTGTCACAGAGAAAGGACAGGGCAATAAAATCCCAGAGTGCCAGGAGTTTTAAGGTTGAACGGGATCCCAACAGTAAACCAAGATCCTGTACTCAAATGCAGCATAAGGAACACCAGGTTTATATCAAAGTGTTCTTGACTGAAACTGCCTGTGGCAATACAAGTTAATCCATACCCTTGCCTTGCCACCATGTCCCCTCCTAACACTTGGGTTCATTTCTCTTACCTTATCCTTTGTGAATCCTCCCTTTGATGTCTTGCTGCCCAAGCCTTTTGCCTGCAAGAAAACATTCTGCTTTAGTTTTACAGCTAATGCTTTAATACCATTGATTTGCTTTCCCTGCCACACATAACCTGCCTGCTGACAAAAACTCCTGAGTGGGAGCTCAAGATACTTGAAGATCACTGCAGTGTATTTTAAATAAAATAAGTGATTGATTAGGTAAAGTACATAAGATTAGTAACTTAATGTGAATTATGAATTTCAAGGCCAGAAAGGATTAGTCAAAAGGAAACTATCACGCATTTTGGAGCCAACATTATTGAACAGTTTTCTTGCTTTCACTAAAAAAAATGATAAATGCAGGATTGTGTCACTCCTCCGGCCAAACTAATCTGGAACTAATTAAACTTATAAATAAGGTTTCAAGCAGGGAATTTACAGTCTAAAAAATAATACAGAGGAGTACAGAACAATGCTTTTAGCCATCACACAGTGAAATTCCTGGGCTCCTACTAACAGGGGTGCTTCAAATTTGTAGCATTACGCTGATCCCATAAAAATAACATTATAGCTTTAATGGATATGATTTACAAAGAAAATTGTACTTGCCTTTTCCTCCATGCATCTGATAAACTCTCCTTGTTTGGAATGTCCCACGGGCTGCTTTTTCACTTCACTTCTTTTTTCCATACGGGATTCAAACACATCTGGACTGGACCTGAATTGGAACAGGGGCTGTTAACAGCACAACAAGCAATAGAACAGCTCGAGTTGGATGGGACCCACAAGGATCATCCAAGTGCAACTCCCTGCTCCTTGTCCAACTGGACACCAATTCACATAACTAAAACATTCCAGTTTGCTTTTAAATAATCCTGAGTTTTTAATTATGACAATAAACAAGAAAAATCAATGCACAGTTAAGAAACTGTGCAAGCTGTTACACAGTATCTCCTATTACCCAAGGCTCTGGACTTGTTTTTGGCACTGCATTCCACCAAGACCAGGTTGGATGGGGCTCTGAGCAACCTGTCCTAGTGGAAGTCGTCCCTGCCCATGGCAGGAGGGTGGGAAGTGGTTGATCTCTAAGGTGCTTTCCAACCCAAGCCATTCCATGGTTCTGTGAGTGAGCCTGTGAAGTCTTTCACTTCATTGATTTATACTGCTAGGTAAGGTAACCCATCTTTATCAGGATAATTCAAAACCATGATTCTCTTCTGGGCTGTTCTGATTGTGGCCTTGCCAGCAGATGGACTTACACCTAAAATAAGACTCAACTTCTGCCTACTCATTTTCTGTTCAAATCCTGCTTTTTAGTTTGACAAAAGACTGGAAGTTGAAATCTCCTTTGCTGTCTCTGTAATTGCCTGCTCCAATGGTTTCCAAAGTTCAAGTACTCTTTGCCTGTTCCAAGAGTTTACAAAGATGGAGAGCAGTGCTGGGTGATTAACATAATTTGGCCTTTTAAAATGTTTACTATGATACTGATTCATGTTCTTAATTTAAAATTTTAATTTAATCTTCGCAAAACTATCTCTTATCAAGCTGACCACGTTGGGAGACGATCCTCACTGACTTGGTGTCAATTACATGTGAATTTCAAGGCAATTGGCCTAAACTAATCGAGTTTCTCAAGAGGGCGAAGAGCTATAATAGAACGACACATCTCCCTCAAGCGCTCCCCAGGCACGCCCGTTTCGCAAAATAATACAGCCCGCCCACCCCNCTCCGCTCCCCTCAGCCCGCCCCGCGCTCGGCTCCCCTCAGTCCGCTCCGCCCTCCGCTCCCCTCAGCCCGCCCCGCGCTCGGCTCCCCTCAGTCCGCTCCGCCCTCCGCTCCCCTCAGCCCGCCCCGCGCTCGGCTCCCCTCAGTCCGCTCCGCCCTCCGCTCCCCTCAGCCCGCCCCGCGCTCGGCTCCCCTCAGTCCGCTCCGCCCTCCGCTCCCCTCAGCCCGCCCCGCGCTTCACCCCGTTCCACCTCCCCTACCAGGAACCGGCCGGAGCCGCACGCTGGAAAGGAACTTTTATTGGGACCAAAGTCGCGTTACATGACGGAGCGCTGCGGAGCGAACAAGCGCGGTGGGCACGGCCCCGCTCCCGGCGCAGGTCGGTAACTGCAGCGAGAGGGACACAATGGTCACCCAAACGCACAGGTACAGCCCGAAAGCGAACCCAGCAATCACGGCACAAGAGCAAGTCTCGGCAGGGCTTAGCTCTTTTCCTGTTACAATTTGCTCTCGCAACTTCATTGCTTTTGATTTCACTCAGATGCCGCCTTTTTCTCAAGGACTCGCTGCCCAGAGCATCCAGCCGTCCCTCTGGTACCCCACCAGCAGCTGCACGACCTCGGGCAGGGAGGTGACAGGGACGAGTGTATTTACTACACTCACGGCCTTTCATCTGCACTGTGAATAAACATGGCAGAGAACCCTGCCCACAGCTGGCGTCAGGGCTGTGGGAAGCGTGCGGGATGGAGAGCAGTGACATAGGAACCTCCCAGGAATGGGACCAGTGCTCCCAGTCTGCAGCACAGAAGAGACCACTGTACTTAGGGATGCTCTGATTTTGTCTAACTGACAGCACAAGCCCATCCTACAGGTGACCACAGCAATTAGCCATCGACTGTGCCCTCGACATGCAAGTTAAGAAGCAGCCCTGGGCAGCCGTGTCCCAGCAGTGACCAGCTGAGCTCCCTGGGCACAGGCAGTGGAACAGCACACCTCAGGGCTAGCTGGCATTTTCACTACTGCTGCTGAAAAGATTTCTAAAAGTAAAGCATACTGCAACAAACAAAACACTTAAAGATTCACAAGGCAGTACTATAATCTTTTAAATTTTAAGGTAAAGTTAAATTTCGTACAAATAACCTTCCAAAAATATTTTGCAAACTCTGGCATATGGCTATGATACAGTATGTACAAATAAAATATCAGAATGGTTACATTTTATTGCTTTTTTTCTTTATTTGGTTAAGGAATTATACAGTAGTGTATAAAAGGGTATGGGAAGTGGCAAGAAGCAAGTTTTGGCTTCTTGTCCTCTCTGAAGCCAAGGTTGGTTGGTTTTGTTTAGTTTTTAAATACGGCGTTTTCAAATGTCACATCAAAAGCATTTTGGTACTGGGTGGCATCTGCATTACCCAAACAGGATAGAAAAGCAACAGTGAAATAAGCCTAGGAAATGGGTAACAGGATTCCATTTTGTACATTCCTTTGCTGATTCGTACTTCCAAAATACAATTATTGATAAAATATCCAGTCTAAAGTTATGTAAAAGTCGACAATTAGGAACTGACTTCCTCTCAAGCTGATGTTTCAGCGAGGTGGGCAATTTCAACTCACTAATCATGCAAAAAACTCTTAACAAGATCAGTGATATTTGTGAGCAAAATCACCCAACTTGGCCCTGATCTAGCCTGCAAGAGAGAATCCTCTCTGCAAAACTCATTTTCCTATGCTCCAGAAGGTAATAAATATACTCTGTGTTTAGACCCACTACTATGACCAGATCTTTAAGTTCCTCTAGTGAGGAAACCTCACTTACAAACCACGTGTCAGTACAGAATGATGACACCATTGCACATGCCTACACAGCTTTTTACATCCTTCTGTTGGCAAGGAGACAAAAAATAAAGGTACCAAGAAGGGATCATGGTCACAATAGTCAGGAGAGAGCTCACAAGTGTTCTCTGGGCCTTCCCACCTGCTCACATTCCTGGAGTGTATCAGAGCACCGCTGAGATATGAACTGCTCAGGTGCTGCTCAGCAGGCTGCACTGTTGGCTTTTACCTCTTAAGCATCTATTAAAGCTATTAAATATGTTCATTTAAAAAAAAATAAATAGACAGGCTCATCTCACAAAATATAATCTGAATGCAACACAGCAAAGCCTAAACAACGCTGAAGGGAAAACTCAAGCACTTGGCAAGTTAATTGCTCCTGTAGGCTCATGATATAAAAACACTTTCAACTCTTCCCTTTAAAAATACATCCTGCTAGAGATGGGCATTACTAACCCCTCCTGCTTTCCTCTGACTGAGGCCAAATTTATTCATGGATATACTTAGTAAAAATCAGAAATTTAGCTGAATCTCTTAAACCCCTATTCCAGGCTCAGTCTCTCATTATTAACAGCTTACTACCAACACGGCCCCTGACACAACTTTTCCTTAAATATGCATAATTTACTCTATCTCAAATATTTACAAGCAGAAGTAGCCCATCTTCACAAGACAGATTTTCCTTCTGCTCTACATAAAGTGCAGCTCTCTAATTTAAGGCAAATTTCAGTGAAATACAAAACCATAGTTTTATTTTAGTATGTACACATTTTAAATTATAAGCAATAACTCCCTTGAAAAGGAAATAATGAGAGGAAAATGTTTCCAAGTTTGGGAATTTTCTGGATTTTAACAAAGTCCCAATATTATGTCCTGTTGACATACATATTTGTAAATTTCTTTTCCATAAATGCAACTGAAAAAAAGAGGTGGCAATGTGTACAGTAATTTAGCTCCAAAGATCAGTAAAACACTGGGAAAGTGCAGCTGTAGTTTTTCATGTCCTGTAGCTTCCTTTAGCTACAGTGTACATCCACCAATACCACATTTCTAAACATATACCCTATACACCTAATGCTACTCTCAGTTCTTTTAGTGTGTATTTCTCATCTCCATCTGTGTCAAACTCCTTAAAGCTCTGTGATTCTTGGGCTGTGGAGCCAAACAGCTTTTGAAGATCATTGTACGAGAGTTTTCCATCAGCATCTGCAGGTGCTTTTTCAAACAGTTTCTGAAGATCTGGAAAGAGAACAAGGACTGAGAAACAGCTCCTTTAGGTAGACAGGAGTATCCCATAAGCTGCTTTCCCAGTTTTACAGCACTGTCTCTTAGCACACAGTAATTACATACACCATCTCTGAGTGAGGATTTTGCCTCCTATGTTGTCACAAGCTGCTGGTAACAGTTTAGGAGAAAAAAGCGTGAACATTTCTGGATTAAATTACACTAAATCTGAAGTAATCCTTATTTCTGGCTACAACTAACAGCCCATTTTACAACCACTAACTGCATACAGATGCAGTTATCCCTCACAAAAGCAAGCTCTGAATGACTGTTGCTATACCAACAGGACAGATGATATAAAGGGAAAAGTGTCTATTCACTTCCTGATGCAAAGAGTTGCCCTTTCAGGAGCTGAAGAGACTGAACAGCAAGATCCAGAAACCATTCATCTGACCAGGCAGTGTTCTCTTGGGAAAAGAAAAACAGAAAACAGAAAAAAGCCCCAGAACATACACACTCACAGCTACTTCTTTTTCCTTCAGCATGTTAATTCTGCCCTTGACTTCTCTCCCAGTCTCTGGGGCACTCAATGTAATACTGTGGTACTCAAAACAATTTAATGCACACTCCTGCTTAAATCTCAGTTTCCTTTCTTTTACATGCTCTTCTTTCCTTTCAGTTTTTTCCTTAATGCTTTTTTTAAAAAAAAGAACCCATAGTCCTCAAGCTTTTAAAATTGACCTCACACCTCCCAGAATGTTTACACTTATCCTCTGCGAAACATTTACATGAAATACTCATAAGAAAAGGTCAGCCTAAAAAGGACATACCTTCAATGCTGGATATTCCTGGTAAGGACAGATGGCTCAGCTGCCTGTTTCTCTCTGTGTTGTCACCAGCTGACCTTGAAGCCACCCTTGAAAGGTCTGTGGGCTTTGCTGTAGTACTCTGACTACTTTCAACTGTTACAAAACAATTTCTATTAGTCTTACTAATTCCACAGAATTACAGTTAGCAAAACCAAACAAAAATCCAATAAAATTGATTTTTTTTTCCCCACAGGAGCTGTATGGGTAAGAATGCTGCAATATATCAGAATACAGCAGTGTTGTCCCTTTTTACCTTAATTGAAAGAACGGTTTTAGGACAGTCACACAGCTTTAATCTTCCATTCTGTACCAGGAAGTGTGTATTTATAAACTCCCATACAAAGAATGACTTGAGAGTGTTTTCTGCTCCCCACTCTGAGGGTGCTGAAGAAGCTTCATTAAGCAAATTACATCTGCCCACCTGGGTTGCTTTCACCTTATCAATACCAATATTCCCCAACAATAAGATATAAGTTTCCAAGCACCTGCTTGGAATGAACAAGCAGCACAGTTCTATTGTAATGAAGGATTTAAAAATCTGAAGCTCAGCAGAAGTGCAGAACTGAAGTCAGCAGAGGCAGACAGAGACCTTTCCTCTCTGTTACACTTACATTTTGAAAAAGCAAAGCCAGATGTTATTTGGCATAAAGTTCTACAGTTAATCACTGCCTGCCTTCAAACACCAGCTATTGATCCACGTGAATCCTGCCATACACATTTTAAGTCACCTTCAAACTTTTGGAGTCATACACAGTTTTCTGTTTTAGCAACATCGGTTTCCTACCCCTTTAACTAAAAAAAGCCTTCATCAAAATCTTAAGGAACAGTCTAATTAGTCACCTTAATTAGTTATTCTTTGAAT
Source organism: Irena cyanogastra (assembly GCA_013397155.1). Lineage (NCBI taxonomy): Eukaryota > Metazoa > Chordata > Aves > Passeriformes > Irenidae > Irena > Irena cyanogastra. The sequence goes on from VWZV01010987.1 coordinate 71,718, forward strand.
TACACAGGGAACCTCCAGGTTTATGGATTACTGTTACAAGACATTCTTACCATTCTTTGATGCCTCAATGGGTCTGTCATTTTTTTCATTGCCTGTGAGAGCACTGATCAGCTGAAGAGTCTCCTTTAGTTTTGATACCTGAGAATCTCTAATTCCTGTTTCCTGCATATGTACCAAAAAAAAAAACCAACCTTAAAATGCACCCCTTTAGTAGATGTAGAAGACCAGAAAAGGTAGTAATTTAAAATGTCAGCACTTTTGACTGACTTTGAGGTATCCAGGCTGATCAAGTTTAAAATTATAAAGATTGTTATTGTTTTTAAAGATTTAAAAACAATAAATAAAACAAATAAATAAATATTCTGTGGGAAGATACAATGAACAAATTCACATGGTCCATAGGAAAACAACAGAATCAGTACCTCAGTCTGAAAAACAGGCAATTATTTTGCACACACTCATTTCAAAACCATCTGATGCTTACTTTCTGTATTTCCCACAGACAAGAGCAAGACACTGGAAAGCTGTAATATAAAACAGCCAAGCATACTTGGAGTGAATACTTATACATTAATTAAAGTGCTTCATTGTTTCAAAGGTTTGTTTGCAGTAGTGAATACCTTTGTGCAGGAGCCACTACTATCTGTTGAAGTAAAACCCCCACATTATGTAATCTGCAGCTCCCTTACTCTATTCATTGGTACATTCCAGATGACAGGTTGAGTTCACATCAGTACAAGCCCAGAACCGACAGTGCAGCCTGTTCACTCATCCACCTTCTTTCCAGCAGATGGAAACTAAACTCAGCAGCATCCTCTCCTATTCCCAGCCCACAATTCAGCCATTCAGTTATACTCACTCCCAGCCACTGACAAATCATTACTGAGAGGGGCTTTCAGCAAGTGTTTGACTCCATTAGTGCCTCTCTGCAGACCTTTGCTCAATTAAGGTCCAGTTAAAACATGTTTAGAAAGACAATTACATGCTCTACTAATCCAGAGTAATTTGTATTTCTTCACTTTACCTTCAATTCTTTATTTGACTGAGTTTCGCTATCTAGTTGATCTTCATTTTCCACTTTTAGAGAGGTAGTTGCATTATTCCCCTAGAGAAAAAACAGAGCAGAGTTTATACATGTGCTTTTTATTTTCTACAACAGTTTCTTTCCTTCAAATTTGGCACACATGAAGCAGAGATAAACCAGGGCAGATATATTATAGAATAAACATGAAGTCATAAAAATGGATTATCTAATTTACCACAGCAGCATGGTAGCATGCTGCATGCGCCTTTATTGTTAAACATACAGAACATGTTCTCACAGACTGACACCAGTGTGGCAAACAGAAAACACTGGAAGAATTTATGAGGTTTTTTTTTAAGGAGGTTTTTTTATTATTGGGGTTTTTTTTAGAATTTAACCACTGTTGAACAAATGCAGAGTCCCACTCAGCTCCTCAGTGGGTCTTAACAGATCTATGCCAGAGTGACTCCTAAAACATAGCTCAGTTTGTCAATCCTGCCTCATAAAGCAGTCACCCAAGTCATGTATGTCACAGTGTCATGGACACTTTCCTGTAGATACTGCAGGAAAGAAATGAAATGCTGCTTCTGAGACACTCTTAATGCTGGTTATCTGTTCAAGAAAAAATTCCAGCCTTTTATAAATGAACTCCTAAGTATCTCAAGTTTCACTCTGACATTTTCCTCAGTTAGGTCTGAAAAGCTGTATCTGCAGTGTAAGGGAAGCAGCAGCCTGAGGAGACACCCTGAGCCACCAAACACTTACCATGAGGGTAGATGAGTTCTCTCTTCTGTCCGGATTTTTCACAGCCAGGGGAGAGTTTTCCAACAGCGTAACTTTCCGGCTGAGGTTGCCAATGGCTGAATCCACATTTAGAAGCTTGATGTCATTCAACTTCTGGTACACCACTACAGTATTATTTAGCTGTTCCAAAGCTGCATGCAGTGCCTGGCTTTCCTGAAATATAAATAGAGCACGTGTCAGTTTACCCAACCTCTGCAGCAACTCCTGCTATTAACAACATGACTGACCCAGTTTAACTGGGCAGACTTCAGGCTGGCTCTCCACTGACACCATTCAAAACATCCAACTGGAAGCTTCCAGAAACTTATTCCAACTTTCTGAAGGTTTGAAACTGAGATTCTTCCCCAGGGCTAACCTCTTTGTTGCTAATACAATCACTTCAGCTGTGCAGGGAACACAGAAAGCCTATTCATCTCATTTTCCAGGTCAAGCTTTGTAAGCACAACAATGATTTTTCCCAAGAAAGCATGTACTGGGCATATTTATATACAGGATTCATTTTGAGGAAGATATTGACTATTAAATGTAAGTAAGTGCAGTCATTCTGTTCCAACCCATTCAGCTAAACACCTACACATTAACCTTTTTCTTTTTTTTTTGGTTACTGAATTACTGTTTTCCATCCCTCATTACAGGAGAGTGACTCAGTACATGCCACTCCCAAGTTTGCTCAGATTAGCAAGTACCTGCCATAAAATCCACTTCACTAAAAGCCTTTAACTTATTTTCATTTACTTTAGCAAAGCACACCCATAATTTGTCAGATATTGGTTTCACTCTTTTCACTACTCACCCAGTCAGAACACAAAAAAACCCCACTCTCAGACCAGGGCACTTTCCTGTTTACACACACACAGGAACAAACTAGAGCAAAATGATCTTATGTTTTGCTTTAAAGCATGCTATCTGCACTGTCTTGATAAAAAACATACTTTTTGCACACTATAGTACTGCAAAACACACAAGTAAGTTACATATCCATGACACTTGTACCAAAATTCCTTATGCAAGGGAGAAAAATACCTTTTTGCAGTATTCTGTCTGATTTCCCTCAGTCCTTGGCACAACAGTGGAGGGAAGTGAAGGCAGCTGTTTTAATTCCTTCTAAGAAAAGAAGTCCAAAATTGTGTTACAAAGTCCCCGTGAATAAGTGTTTAAAAACTGGCAGACTGTAGCTAAGGATGTTTTGCTACAATTACAGTCACTCAGGTCTGCTGTGTGTGCAGTATCTTAACTAGGCTAGTAGTTTTCTCTTTCAAGCACATAAGGTCCAAATTTATTTTCATTAAACCCTCCTAATTAACTCTTCTCCATTTAATGAAGTATTATGATACACATTTCATTGCCACCATATCTGCAATGTTTTTAGAGCACCCACTGACTGAACCAAGCTTTATTATGTGTCTAATTTAGATTTTATCTGCAAGGACTCTTGCATTGCAGTTTAGCTGAAAAACTGTAATTATTGGTTCAGTTTGTTAATCCCAAGTGAGAGGTCAGGATAAATACAGTGAGCAGTTTCTGCTCAAGACAGTCTGTCATTTCATCTTTACAGAGATTCTTAATTCAACCAATAAACTATATCAATATTCTGACATCTCCAAACTTCAAGCATTTCTTTAACTTGCTTCATATTAGGCAGTGTTAAAGCAGTGCATTTTTCTTACCACATCATTCTGGAGTATTTCTATGGATTTCTTGTATTCCTCAATAGCTGTCTGTATATTTTCAACATCATGAGCCACACTAGTAAGGGTGCTACCTATGTTGGCTACAGTCTGCAATAAAAAAGACGACACAAATCTCAGCCTTCCCCAAACTGCACTGTCCCAAAGCCCCAACCAGCTAAACACAATGTTTTGTTGGTGAAGCTGCAGGCAGATTGCCACAAAATCAGGCACACAAGTTTGAAGAATCTGGAAGTTTTTTTGCACTCAAAACTGCAAACTACACTCAAAGCAACCTGTGCCCTGGAGGGCCTCAGGACACCTTCAGCAGTAGGAACAAAAGCCACTGCCCAAGAGGAATTCCCTCAGTAATCCTTCAGGATTTTAACACCAGCAGGCATGCTTATTTCCAGCAATGGTACCTACAAGGAAAAGGGCTCAAGAAAACCAAATCCCACATAAGAAATGCAGCCTTGTCATAGGATCATTGAGGTTGGCAAGGACCTCTAAGACTGAGTCCAGCTGTTAACTCATTAATGCCAAGTCTACCATTAATCCATGTCCCCAAGCTCCTATCCACATCCTTTAAATACCTTCAGGGATGGCAAGTGCAGCAGCTCTCTGTGCAGCCTGCTCCACTGTTTGACAACCCATTCAGTGAAGAAATTTTTCCTGTTATCAAAACTAAACCTCCACTGGCACAGCTTTAGGTTATTTCCTCTTGTCCTATCACCTGTCACTTGAGAGAACAGCCTGAGCCCCTCACCTGTCTGCAATCTCCTTACAAGGAGTTGTAGAGAGTGATAACATCCTCTCTGAGCCACCTTTTCTCCAGGCTGAACATACCCAGCTTCCTCTTCAGACTTGTGCTCCAGACCCTTCCCCAGCTCCACTGCCCTTCTCTGGACACTCTCCAGCCCCTCTATGTCCTTCCTGAATTGAGGGGCCCAGAACTGGACACAGGATTTGAGGTGTGGCCTCACTGGTGCCCAGTGCAGAACAATCACTGCCCTGGTCCTGCTGGCCACACTCCTCCTGATAACAACATGCCTTCAGCCTTGTTTCTGACCAGGACACAGTGAAAATCCAGCCTGCTTGTAGCAGCAAGTAAGGAGCTTAGGAAACAGCTTTGTACTCCTCCCAGAAAAAGAAATCCTGGCAGCACTACAAGCCAAAGCACACTCATTGCTTTGTACATCACTAGCTTGTTGATTATACATTAATTTTATAGGGATAGGAAATGAGATGTGGAAATCCATAATGCCACAAAGACTAGACTAACAATAGGTGTTAGCCCAACATAAATGTTTATTGCTAAATAAACAGAACTGCCATGGAATAACCAGGCACGTTGCAACAAGTCATTCTTTTAACCTAAATAAACAGGACAGTTCTTCAGTAAAGAATGCTCAGTAAGGCACACAGTAAGACACTGTATTAACAGAAAGCAATTTCCAATTAAAAAAGCTAAATAAACCACCAATTTGCATGCAGTTATAAAGCTGCAGACAGACTTTTTCCAAGTGTCTGACATGATACTAAGATTAGCAACTTGAAGGAAAGTAACCAGAAGATCAGCTCCAAGGTACGCATGGGACAGCATAATACAAACAAATGCATCTCCAAAAGGGATAAACAAGGCCTTTAAATTTTTTACCTACCACACATTATCATAGGACCATACAATTTATGAAGTAAAATTTTAAATACAAGAGAAGCAAATATTCCTTGCAACTCAGGAAGCTCCTGCTGTCAGTGCTGTCCCCAAGAGCTCAGCTGTAGCTTAACACACTGAACACATTTAGTGATAGCCATAGTTACAGTTCTTACCTTCTGAAGTTTCTCCACTGTGAGGGGAAGAGAAATCAGGTCAGCAGCAGATTTTATATTGTTTTTGAGATGATTTACTGTTGAGGTCAACAGTGATATCTAAAATCAAAAAGGTGTACTTAGAATTAGGCAACACAATCCTGATTCTGACCTCCCCCAATACTGATGGCTTAATGAGTAACATTGAATCATAAGGCAATACAAAATTACACATGTACACACAGAAACCACCCCTGTTTCCAGGTTAGAAATCCTGCCTAGACTACATTAAAAATATTCTGCCTCTTGCAAAGGAGCAAGTTTTTATTTAACTATTTTTTAAAACCAAATTAAAGCCACAGAAAACCCTTCTTTTCAGTAAGGTACCCTCTGCCAGTTTTACATTTATCCTCTTAGAGAGGGCAGTTGCCCAAGAAAGACTTAAAAAATTGAGCAAGACGTCTTCATGAGGAGGAAACCATCACCCACTTCTGCATTTAGCAATGAAACCTGTCTGGCAAAACCCAGCAAAGCCATGCAACCTCTCCAGCTGAGTGATGGGCAAAGCTGCACCTATCATCCAAACCCTCTACTACACAAGTGGAACAGGGACTAAAACTCACTTGCTTCTGATTAAAAAACAAAGCTGTTTGCAAGTTGAAGAAAAGATCCTAATTTTACATTAGGTCAATGTTAATCAGCTGGCATGCAAATTCTCTAGCTCACAACTGTGAACACTGGCTGAGATCACTCCCAGCAGCACATCCCAACAATTCACAGATAAAAAAAACATCACGAAAATTCTGCTCCCCTGAAGATCTGGCTCAGACTGTAATCAGACCCTGAGGTAACCTGAGGGCCTGCAAGAACCACGTGCAAGTATCTTTAACAGCCAGGTGCAGGTAAGAGCATTCTAAGTCTCATGAAGAGCCTGAATAACTGGGGCTAAAACAGTGAGATGCTAAAGAAAGCAAATCAAATTTTCAGATGTGCCCCAGTAAGCACTTAACCACCACATGGGACTGAAGAAAAATCAATCTAAGCAGGCACCTCAGTACTCTAATAAATTAAACCAGAGGACCTGGGTCAAGGAGAGTTCCCCACACACACCTCTCAATACCATTCACTGTGAGCAGCTCTGAACTTTTACCCTCCAGGGCAGAAATTTCAGTAAAAGCCTTGATGGATGCTTCATTTGAAGCATGAGTTAATAGAGCAGCTGAGCAAAGAGCTCTCTAGTAAGTGGCTTAGTTCTAGCCCCATCAACAGTGCCAAGATTTACACCAGCTCAGAGGCTTTGTGCTAGCAGGTTTTATAGTCACAGGACACCAGGCCCTAGTTTGTAGCACAGGAGCTTGCTCTGAGTCAGGTCACTCTTTTCCACACTTACAAAACGCTCTCAGAAATTTAAATGTCAGATCCCTCATCATAAACATCACAACTATTTGGCAGGAAAATTAAGAACTGCACAGTTCTTGGGTTCTTTTAAATTCTGCCTGAACTCTCTCCACCAGTTATGCAATTTCTCCTCCTGTGATCAGTCTCCAGCCCAGCTGGATGCTCAAGCTGTTTTTTGCTTGTTTGTAACAAGATTTAAATTCTATTTGAACTTTAAAAATAAAAGCTACATATATGGTCACAGAAGTCCTTCGATAAAATTAATTTCCATCAAAAATAACTCAGTGGAATATTTTATTATTTTTCAAAATCAAGGACTGATTCCCTCTCACCTGTTTATTGATCTCTGTGATATTTATCCAAATTTTACTCAGCCCCAGTTCTCCAGTCTCAATTTGTTCTAGCTGCTTTTGGTTCTGCACCAAATCTTCATTCAGTTTAGGAATTTCTTGGAATGATGTCTTTTGATTAGATTCCACTAAAAGAATGAAAAAGTAATTAAAAGCAAATCAAGACAAAAATACAGGTAAACAACACTAAAAGGCATAAAACAAATTACAAACAGCAACATCTACAACAGTGAAAGAAGGCAATAACAGTTTCTACATACAGGTTTATTGCCAGTCTGGACTCAGCGTTTGCTCAGAATGAAAGCTCTTTTTTGTTTTAAGAGTACCAATATTTGCAGAGAGAACCCAGAGAGATTGTACTAAATTTAACACTTTGCATAGTCCTCAGTAGGTCTTTATTTAGTGCAGTTATTTTGCATTACTCCACAGGGGAACATAAAATAGTAATGGGCCTGTGAATAAGAGTTGCCAACAGTCCCAGGGCAAAGGAGGCAGGTGAAATGAACCTCAGTGCCCTTTTCAAGCCTGCAGAGAGGCTGCTGACCATGAAGTGAATTCCAAGGAGATTCATGTATTTAGTTGCTCTGTGTGACAGACAGACAACTGAAAAAATAATGTATAAGCTTATGCACTAATGCCTGCTGGTAAACAAATCAGTAAACAAAGTCCTTGGAAATTAAGTCAGTTATTACTGCAATTAATACCACAAGAAGGGGGAAACATGCAGCTCCAAGCAATTCCAGTGAGCATTCAGAAGTGCAGCTTTTCCAGATCTGCAGTGACTAAGCTCTTTAGCTGTGCTGTGAGGCAATCCTAAATCCCTAAGTCTGAGAAACAAATAAGCAAAGGTTTTGAGATGAAGATGACAGTTCTCCAAAATCTGCACGTCCACCCTGTAAGGCAGCACTGGAAAGTTCCACAACAAAGAACCATCGTTCAGACCAGACTGCCAAGAGCAGTGGGACCTGTGTGATGTGTAGCTGGCAGATCCCAGAACAAACTTCCAAGTGTGACCCATCCAGTCAAAAGGAGAAGCCTGTAAAAGTTTTGCCTAAACACACAAAAATGGAAAGCTGTGCGTATTCAGAAACCCACCTCACTTCTCTTTAAGCAAGTTCTAAAAGTACTTCCTAGGTGCAAAGAAACCTGCACTGGATCACCCAAGGTCCAAACAAGGCTTCTGGGTAAGAAAGACCTAGAAAGGTGTATTTTAGCCAAAACAGACTGAGAACTAATTTGTGCATTTGACACAAGCAGCTCACACTAAATCTCATGTTTTCAAAGGCTCTTATAGACAATTTATTTTCCATTTTGTCACTCTCACTGTGAACAGTGGGACTCCACCTGAAGAGTGTTTTCAGCACTATGAAGGTTAAATGCTACATTCTTAGCATCACTGCTGACAACTGAAGGGAAAACACTACATGACTTCCTCCTATTCCAAACATACTTGATGCAAAGATGTCTTGTTTATAAAAAGCACTCACTCCATGCTCACTTTGTGCAAAGGATGCCAGAACGTATCAAATACTGTCACAAACATCTGCTCTTATGGGGAAGAAAGTCTGGATGAAGATTCGGAGAAAGGTTCCTTTTCCAAACTTGCTGCATGACTGATGGGTCACCAGCCTTTGTTTGTTTGTTCACCCACACATTTCACCAAAGCAAAATGTTACCTTTGGGAACCAGGTTGTTCTTGCTGCCTGCTTTTTTTGTTGTTGTATTTAAACGCTGTGCCTCATTATGAGGTTCCCATCCAACTCCTGGGCATGGTATTATGATGGCAAGGAGATCTGACACGTTTATCACCAGGCAAAGCATTAAATGCAAAGCTTTTCTATCAGAGCTATTAAGAAGAAAACAAGCCCATCTGTAATTGCCAGACAGGGAGAACATGCTCAGGGGAGAACAGCTGCTTTAACAAAGAGGTCTGTGTTGAACAGGAATGATGAAACCTAACTACACCAAAGCCAACAAATGCTGTCCTCGTGCAAAACTTTTACCACCAGCACACCCTTAAAGGGGAGCAGTTGCTGACCCAGAACACAGAAACTGCCACTGCTGGGAACACTCACAGCCACAAAGCAGCACCTGGAACTGAAAGTATCCTCCAGAACTGGTGGAGAGCAACTACAGCTACCTTTTAGAGTTCAATATCAGTCAAAACAAAAGCACGTTTATCAGCAATTCTCTCACAACCAGCCAGCCTGTTCCACCTCGGCAGACAACTCCCCACCTCACACGCCTGAACAGGAACACCTAAACACCAACACCAAGAATTTCTACATGCACTTCCTCAACGCCTCTTTTACCACAAGCAAGACAACACCTTTGCTTGCTTTTTCAATCTACACAGGATTTTAAACACTACTAACATAAGGCACCAAAACACATCTTGTGCCCAGAGGTGAGGTAGAGAGAGCCAAGTACATACCTTACATGCACATGTCATCATGTGTTATACCTCAGCCTACAGAAGTTATTATACTGAAAATCCTGGCGTGGGAATCTTGACGTGGATGGAGAAACCTGAGCTTTACAAGCAAAACACTTCATCTTAACTCTACACTTCAAAGTATTAAACATGTTAGCTCTACACCACACATAACCTGACGCAAAAGTTGAACAAGAACAGGTCAGTGCAAGCAAAATAAACATTCAGAGGATACAGAGAGAAACTATGGCACTGAAGCAACATTAAATTACAGTAATTCCATAGCAAATATCAGAGGTTTTAAAAGAGTTCAAGACAAGAACATAATTTTTCTTAATTTTTTTTTCAAAATTCCCTAGACTGCTTTGACAAGTCTGATCTTAACTTTTTAAATAGGGTCTTTCTTTGGAAGAGAGCACTCTGAAGACCAAAGTCAGGAATTTTAGAAATGTATATACAAGCAACTACAGGCCCACCCAGTCCAGTATCTCTGCTCCCTAGAAGATACAGGGCAGGCAAGAATATATAACATTCACCTGAGATTCACCAAGTCTGTGTTCTTGGCTCAGAGCACTCAATTCAAATGTTATTTCATACTCAAGCAACCAAAGCTCTTCATACTGCCCAAAGAAAATGTGAATTAGTAGTTAAGTTCATACTTACTGGTTCGAAACTTCTCCTTTATTGCATCCAAATCCTCCTTGAGAGCCACCTGCATCCAGACTAAGCCAACACACGCGACCACACAAGCAGCAAGAATGACAAACGCACATAAAGGGTAACAGAACCTGCAGCATCGCAGGTAATCGCCCCTGCAGAAAACAAAGTAACAGCTTGTGAACTTACGGCAGTGCCTAGAAAAGTGTGATTTTAAATGTTGCTCTAGCAAAGTAAGGGACAGCGTTGTAACAGCACACATTTCGGCTGACAAGGGCTAACAAACAGCGTTTTCAGGGAAAATAAGGCTATAAAGTCAAGTCAGGGCTGTTACTCTCTATTCAGTTTATCCTCATTAGGCACATCTAGCATATTTAAAAGCAGCTGTCAGGTTTCCTCTACTAAAATATCCTTCTCTGCTGACATAAACTTATGTCAGGCACATCTCCTTGATAGCCTGAAAAACACGCTTCAAGACAAGGCATTACCATAATGTTACGGACAAGTACTTCTAGAGCGTTCTAAATCGTGAAAGCCCAGGCTTCCCTGAGACATGCCTACTTTCAGGTATGCACAGAGGCCCATTATTAATGCTGTTACTTAACTGAAAAGCTTATTTACTGGCAAAAGCACAGCACGTCCCCGAGAAAACCAGCACTGCGCCAGCTCGCAGGACGGTGCCTCGCTGAGCACACACACACACGGGTAACTGTGCACAGCATCTCCAGGAGCTGCCCCCAAGTTTAGTCCACAAAGACTTGTGCTGCGGTGAGCACAAAACAGAAAA